>JAEOAD010000026.1:16647500-17177500 GCA_036365145.1 Orientallactaga sibirica | reverse complement strand
GCGGGCTAGGCCTTTGTACTCGCTGGGTGCCAGCTGTCTTATCTGACCCTTTCTCCCCTTCTCTTTACTGTCACGTTTGTTATTCTTGGATAAACTTTCAGCAGAAGCAACACGTACTTTGAGGTCAATGCCCAGTGTTATCCCCAAGGACTGTTCAAATATTTGTGACCTTGTCAACCTCCTTCTCACTGGACGGGTGTCATGGTGCTAGCGGGGGTCATTTTATTTGTGGACACAGGTATGAACCCTTTATGGAAGGCCAAGCAGGGCAGAGGGCCAGTCCAGGAGCTCTGGGTCTTGGCTGTGCACACGGGGGATGGTTAAGAACAAAGAGGAAGGTCGTGGTGCTAAGATATTTCCTGCAAGCTATGTGCTTTCTTCTCAATGTGTTCAGAGGATTCTTATGCCTATCTCTCTGGCAGGAAAACTGAGGTGAGACTTCAGCAGCTATGCTAGGGGTTCTCATAGTGCATGTATATACGCATGCATGCATGTGTGTGTGTGTGCGTGTGTGTGCGTGCGTGTGTGTGTGTGCCGGCATGTTTCATAGACTCTGGCAGTTGGCTGGTGACCAGGAATGTTTTCTTAGAAGTGTGCTTTAAAATCTATGAAATGATATAGAGAAGTTTGATAAGGAGGTCGGCTACACTAAAATATAGTCACCGCTGGGAAAAATGGTGATTCAGGGTTTCCTCCTCATCCTCATCCTTCTCCCCTTGTTCTTCCTCCTTCTCCTCTCTTTCTCCTCCTCCTCCTCTTCCTTCTCCTTCTTTTTATTCTCTTCCTTCTCTCCTCCTCCATCTCTTTTTTTAAATTATTATTCCACAGTGCTGAGGATGTAACCAAGGCCACATATATGCTAAAAAGCACTGTACCACTGGGGCTGTACCCCAGCAATTTGTAAAATTTTGATTTTGATTTTTGTTTTGTTTTGTTTTTTTTTTGTTTTCTGAGGTAGGGTTTCACTCTAGCTCAGGCTGACCTGGAATTCACTATGTAGTGTAGTCTCAGAGTGGCCTTAATGGTGATCCTCCTACCTCTGCCTCCTGAATGCTGGGATTAAAAGCATGCACCACCATGCCCAGCTAAAAATATTTATTTATTTATTTATTTTCAAGGAGACAGAGGGGGAGGAAGAGAGAGAGAGAGAGAGAGAGAGAGAGGGAGAGAATGGGTGCACCAGGGGGCTCCAGATGCAAGCCCACCTTATGCATCTGGCATTATGTGGGTATTGGGGAATCAAACTTGGGTTGTTAGGCTTTGCAGGCAAAGTGCCTTAACCACTAAGCAATCTCTCCAGTCCCTAAAATTTTGATTTTGTTTTTTTAAAAAATTTATTTATTTATTTGCAAGCAGAGAGAGAGAGTGAGAGAAGAGAGACAGACACAGAGAGAATGGGCATGCCAGGGCCTGTAGCCACTGCAAATGAACTCCAGATGCAAGTGCCCCTTGTGCATCTGGCTTATGTGGGTCCTGGGGGATTGAACCTGTGTCCTTTGGCTCCGCAGGCAAATGCCTTAACCGCTAAGCCATCTCTCCAGCTCAATTTTTTTTTTTTTTGCTTTGCAAGGTAGGGTCTCACTCTGGTCCAGGCCGACCTGGAATTTACTATGTAGTCTCAGGGTGGCCTCAAATTCTCAGCAATCCTCCTACCTCTGCCTCCCGAGTGCTGGGATTAAAGGCGTGCGCCACCACGCCTGGCTTCTCCAGCCCAATTTTTATTTTAAGACAGGTTCTTGCTGTGTTTCCTAGGCTGGTCTTGAAATTACAATCCTCTTGCCTTAGCCTCTGAGGACCTGGGGGGACAAGCCTGCACCATCAGGCCGACGGGCATCCGAACTGCCTGAACAAGCTGTGGCCTGGGATCCTACCAGCAGGTCTGGTAAGGACAGCAGAGGCGTCATAAGACTGAGAACTATGCAGTCCTCTGGGATTCTGTGACATCAGTGGCCTATACCTGTGACTTCCATCAGCGATGGGTGGTGGTGTCCCTCTTGTCCCTCCTTTGTGTCTGGACATTGATAATCACAGTGGAAAAAAGGTGACATTCCAGCCTTATATTAGGAAGATGAAAGCAGGCTATGCCAGGTACTTGGTGTAAACCCAGAGTCACCCCCTGCCCTCCCCCTGCCCTCCACACACCTTGTGGCTTTGTCCTGGGTAAACCAGCTGACCGTGACCTGTTTGGGCGGACAGGACAGAACACTGCCTTTGAAGCCGGGTGCTTTGAAGTGACGATTTCATCAAGACCTTCCTCATGTTGGGCAAACTCCAGGTGCCCTCCTCCAACCCTCGCCATTGAACAGCACCCAGCCAGCCCGAAGGCCTCGAGACACTGTTTGCCCTTGTTCCTTCCTTTCTGTTTTAAAATTTTATTCATCTTTTTTTTTTTTTCATTCATTGCCGAAGAAAGTGATGTCCTGGTTGACTGGAGGTTGTCCTCTCAGACAGAACTTGAAAATCTGAGAAGGGGCTGGAGAGATGGCTTGACGGTTAAGGAGCTTGCCTGCAAAGCCAAAGGACCCAGGTTCGATTCCCCAGGACCCACGTTATCCAGATGTACGAGGTGGCTCACATATGTGAAATTCATTTGTGGTGGCTGGAAGCCCTGGTGTGCCCCTTCTCTCTCTCTCTCTCTCTCTCTCTCTCTCTCTCTCTACCTATTTCTCTCTTTCTCTCTCTTAAATAAATAAAAGAAAATCTGAGAATCAGAAAGGTGATGAGATTTTTGCAAAATCACACAGCCATGGACAACAAAACCCAGGTCGGGCTGAGCAAGGATCCAGGCCTCATCTAGGTTGGGTCCTGATGCAAAGCCCCTTGTTCTTTAATTTTTTTATTTTTATGTATTCATTTGAGAGAGGGGGGGGCAGATTAGAGAGAGAGAGAGAGAATGAGCACACCAGGGTCTGTAGCCACTGTAAATGGACACCAGGCGCATGTGCCATGTGGTTTTACGTGGGTCCCTGGGAATCGAACCTGGGTCCTTTGGCTTTGCAGGCCAGCGCCTTAACCACTACGTCATCTTTCAAGCACGACCCCTATTTCATGAAGGTAGGAAATGAGGATTTCTAAAGAGAATGTCACATAGTCCCACTCTGATGGTGGCAGCTGGCCTTGGGGGTGTTCATTAACCTTGACTTTTCTGAAGACATAGTGCGGCGAGAAGAGAGCTTGAATTTTGGAACAGGCTGTGTAAGGAAGGACCAGGGAGCATTGGTGGACCAGGGAGAGACCACTCAGTAACCCAGATTCCCCAAGGCTGGCCAGGCTTGTTTCCAAGGTGACGTGCAGGCTACCAGATGAGATGGCTTGCTTGAGATGGTCCCCGATAAACAATTAACAATGTCCCCAGCTCCACTTTGCAGAGACCAAAACTGCAAAGTGGAATCTTGGGAAGCCGCAGAATCTCAACCTGGTATTCTCGAGACTGCGCATTATTTGTACTTGAAATCCATGCAAAAGGCTCTGGTCCATTCTCCAGGCCTCTCTTTCAAGCCATGTTTCCCATCTGTAGCCCATCTGGTAGGGTAGGAGCACAGTTCACACTCAGGGAAAGGAAGTCTCTTGGAGAATGTTTCACTTCTGGCCGCGACCATCAAACCTCCTCCTGGCAGCATCAGGGACAATCTCCGGCCAGTGGGTTGCTTCTCCCTCCCTCCCTCCGAGAAGTTTCTGGCCTTGGCTTTCAGATTCCTGATTCATCTTTCCTTGGGGTCATCTTCTGTTGGCTTCCCTCACAAAGGACTTTGATGGACAGACGAGATAACACATATGCTTTGAAAAAGATTTAAAAAAACGCTGAATCAAAGGCCACACTGGTTACAGGAATGGGTGCCACCGATTGGCTACACCCAGGCTTCTTTCCTGCCCAAGGTCAAGATCTGCTCCCAATTTGCATGTCTTGGTCAGCTGACCTGACTGGTGACCTGTGACCTCTGAGAGTGATGACACTCACCACGTCTTGGGAGGAGGCTCGCATGGAGGGCCAGAAGCAAGAGACATGTGGGTTAACAAAACCGTTCCCCAGAGCAATCCCCATCATGCAGGCGAGATGACTTCTCCCTCTCGCTGCAGCTGGGGTCTTGGCAAGAGTTGGGTCATGTGGAAGTCCCTCCGCGGGGACACCAGAGATCTAGCCCTGCACAGCTGGCCGGGGCCTGCCTGGGAGTTAAAAGGACATCCCCTTGAAATAGCTGCGCCAAGAGGCTGTGTTTGAACACGTTGCAGAGGCCAGGAAGTTGTCCAGTTCCCAACAGCTCCATCAGACTCCTTGGGGCAAATTGATGGATTTGTTCAACAAGCTTTGAAAGCACACAGTGATCCCCCTCTGCGGCCACACTGTGAGACAAAAAATAAAAAGAAAAAAAAAAAACAGCTGAGACTGGTGGTAGGCTTAGACAACTTGTGAATCATAAGTTCAAGTATTATCTGCAAAATTTAGAAGACTCACAGGCTGGAGAGATTGCTTAGTGGTTAAGGCATTTGCCAATAAATAAATAAATAAATAAATAAATAAATAAATAAATAAAACCCTATCTCAAAATAAAAAGTAAAATGAGCTGGGCATGATGGGCACATGCCTTTAATCCCAGCACGTGGGAGGCAGAGGTAGGAGGATCGTTGTGAGTTTGAGGCCAGCCTGAGACTACATAGTGAATTCCAGGTCAGTCTGGGCTAGAGAGAGACCATACCTTGAAAAACAAAAAAAAAGGTAAAATGAGGCTGAAAATGTTACTCAATTGTAGAGTGATTGCTGAGCACATGGAGGTCTTTGGACTAGTCCCAAGCAACATACATATATATTCTCTCTCTCTCTCTCTCTCTCTCTCTCTCTCTCTCTCTCTCCCATGCAAAAAAAAAAATTTAAAGCAACCTTTTCATCCCCAGTAGTAGAGTGGCTATATATTCCTTTAATGGAACATTATAGAGTCATTCAAAAGAATGTCCTAAATGGGTATCTGTCCCTAGGGAAACTGGCACCCTCGATGCAAATGGTTCATTACTGAACACGTGCAGAATGGAGTGCTCGTCACACTCAGCTCAACAAAAATGAAGCTATCCATTTCAGAGGGTCCATATAAGTGTGTGAGAGTGTTTGAGCAATTTTACAAAACCAACTAGAAAACTAGCAGCAGGAGCTACTGTCTGGGGTGAAGGGGGAGAGAAGAGGGCTTCAAAGTTATACTGTGTGGAATGTCTGTGAAGACGCCGCGTGACTCTATAGTTGTTAACGTCATAGGAGTGAGCATCTTTAATAAGAACTTTGTATTAAGCTCTGCTGAAACATCAGCTTTTCCTCCCCAGCCTGGGAAGCTATGAGAAAGTGGGATTTGAATGTCCCCTGGACCCAAACCCTCTGTTTCCAATCCTATAGTTCCCCTGCTTCAGTTTCTATGTTCATTTGCTTCCAGGCCCTTTCCCTCCCTCCCTCTCTTCCTTTCTTCTTTCTTCCCTCCCTCACTACCTGCTTATTATGTCCCTCCCACCAGGACCAAAAGAAAAACATTTCAAATTATAAAAAGGAGAATGAGATGGGCTCAGCTATCCTCTGCCCAGAAGCTGATACAAGTGAGTAACATGTTTCCCACATGTCTCTCTCTTATACGTGTATGGTTTTTAAAATATTATGTTTTTATTTATTTATTCATTCCAGAGAGAGAGAGATGGAATGAGAATGGGCACTCCAGGGCCTCTAGCCACTGCACACCAACTCCAGATGCATGCGCCACCATGTGCATCTGGCTTGTGTGGGTTCTTGGGAATGGAACCTGGGTCCTTAGGTGTCACAGGCAAGTGCTTAACTGCTAAGCCATCTCTCCAGACCCCTTTAGGTTTTTAAATCACTCATGTAATGAGTGGTTGCACTTTTCTCATCCATGCCTGGAGCTCTGTTTTGTAAATTCCCTTTGGGCCCAGGCCAAGTCCTAACTCAGCAGTGGGCCCCAGCTCACACATACACTATCACAAACGCAGAATGCACACTCACATTTTCACATGATATCATGGGCTTAAGCATAAGATGGGGAGGACGCAGGTGTTTATGTTTTTTAGATGGTCTATTATTTCCTAGTTGGCATTTTCTCTCCACTTTGATTTTTTTTTTTTTTTTTTTTTTTACTGACTCACCAGAAGGTCGGCTGGCCCACACATACAGAGTAACTTGTCTTTTCTCTAATTCATCTGTCTATCAGGAGTGCCCCCTCACACACATATACATACACACGCACACATTCAAAGTACCCAATCTATTTATTTGTTTGTTTGTTTGTTTGTTTGTTTGTTTGTTTGTTTGAAAGAGGAAGAGAGAAAGAGAGAGAACGAGGATGCCAGGGCCTCTAGGCTCTGCAAATGAACTTCAGATACATGCACCACCTTGTGCATCTAGCTTTAAGTGGGTCCTGGGGAATAGAATCTGGGTCCTTTGGCTTTGCAGGCAAGCACCTTAACCGCTAAGCCATCTCTCCGGCTCCCTCGGCTTTGTTTTTAAGGAATCCCGTCCTCTTCCGAGCACATGAGGTGCAGGTTCACCTGCTCATATGCTGCCCAAGCCTCTGAGGATGGGCATTTAAGCCAATTCATTGCTGTCCAGCATGAAGGCTCTCCTGGTGGCAACATGCCTCATTCACACATCATGCAAGCATTCTTCTGGCAGAGGCCTGTGTCCGAGCCATGACCCTCTCTCCCCTAGAAACATGGTGTCCAGATCAAATCAGTATTGTTCACATAGCCTCTACACACACCTGTCGTGGAGCACCTGTCGTGGACCACTTTTCCAGTCACAGGGCATCCAAGGGAAGGCCAGTCCCTTCCTCTTTGAGCTCACTCTCTCTTGTAGGCGACCCACAGTGAGTAAAGATTCCACACAGGTGGGTGGTGCAGGGACTGTGGCATAAAGACAGGACACCCAGCCTAGCCCAGGGACAGCAAAAGCCTCTCAGAGGGGGTGATCTAATGGCTCCCTTAACTGCAGTTGTGTCTTTCTTTCTTTCTTTCTTTCTTTCTTTCTTTCTTTCTTTCTTTCTTTCTTTCTTTCTTTCTTTCTTTTAAGTTTCTTTTCTAGCTCAGGCTAGTCTTTTTTTTTTTATCATCATCATTATTATTATTTTACTTTAGAGACAAAGAGAGAATGGGCACACCAGGGCCTTTCAGTTGCTGCGAATGAACTCGAGACGTGTGCGCCCCCTTGTGTGCACATGCGGCATTGCACTCTTGCATCAGTGGGCATCTGACTATGTGGGACCTGGAGATCCAAACATGCGTTCGCAGGCAAGCGCCTTAACCGCTAAACAATCTCTCCAGCCCTGCAGTTGTATCTTTAAGCCGAGGAGGCCTGAGGAGTGCAAGAGCAGTGGAGGACCAGAAAGGATGATGGAGTCAGGCGGCTTAGGTTCAAACCTCAGACCAGCCACTTTCCAGCTGGGTTGCATAAGGCAAGTGGATCACCATCTCTGAGCAGCTGTAAAATGATGGTGAAGGTGCTCCCCGGCACTGACAGCCACAGGCAGGATCGAGTGAAACACTGCCCCGAGGCATTTAGCATAAGGACGCAGAGTGGATGTCTCATCGGCTATAGTCAAGAAAATAACACCTGGGGCTGGGGCCAAGACTCAGCCATAGAGCGAGTGTTTACTTAGCATATACATGGCCTGGGGTTGCTGCTCCAGGGCATATATGAGTGCTACTCTCACTTTTGGTCAGAGAAACTTTTCTTTTCAGGTGGCAACGACCTTGGGATGACTCGGAAGGCACCATGGTGCTGAGAAGAAGTGACAGAGGAGTGCTCTGCACTGAGACATCTCTATTACACCTTCTAAGGCTCAGAGTCCATTGCGGAAGAGGTGGAGAAAAGAATGTAAGAGCCAAAGGAAAGGTAAGACTCCTTACAATGCACTCTTCCAGACACAAAATGGCCTGGATATCCACGACCTTGCAGTGCCTGGCACTACCTACACAAGACCCTCATAATAGGAGGAAAAATGATGACGTCAAGATCAAAGAGGGACTGATTGAGAGGGGAAAACGTATGATGGAGAGTGGAGTTGCAAAGGGGAAAGTGGGGGGAGGGAGGGAGTTAACATGGCTTATTGCCTATAATTATGGAAGTTGTCAATAATAAAAAAATGTTAAAAAAAAGACAAGAGAGGAAAAGAGAGGAGAGGGAAGAAGAGGGAAGGGAGGAAAAGAAGCAATAATAACATATGGCTGCTTCTTTAAGAAGCAAAAGAGAACTCTGAAGTCTCCCTGGGAATGACAGAGAGAATGTCCCATTTGAGAGACCCAGCTGTCCCCAGGGACAAAATGGCCAGCTACTGACCCATAACCTTGAACTGCAGCCACACTTTCTGGAAGCCTCCGTCACTGAATCCAAGGGTGTCTGTTCGGTTGGACAGGGGTGGGGTACAGAGCACATGCTCCACCCCTGAGATCAACTCCTGTGATCCACGGGCTCCCTGGGCAATGAGTGAATGGGAGGTGAGAATTACCATGATGAGCCTGGAGGGGGCAGAAACAGAGGGTACTTGGGGGAGCTGTCTCAGACGTGCACTCACTCTGGGGAGGACCCTCCGTAGCTCTTATCAATGTCATCAAAGACTTTAACAGCAACAGTAACACACTCCTGTGGTGGTAACACCTTCCCCAAGCAGAAACGGACGCTGCTAATCACCCATTATATGGCTAACACCTTTTTCAGGTCTATGATGTGGCTCCTAGTCTATCCCAACTTGCCACAGTGGGGAAACTGAGGCACGGAGCATGAAGTCACATGGCCAAGTCCAATTTTGTCAGCTGCAAACCCCACCTTTAGTCAATGAGGATCTTAACACGATGTTCGTGCCTCCATATTGAGCCCCACTGTGCTTGTGCACTGCCTGCCAGGGGCTCCAGGGCCTTCTATGGAGTGCAGAACAGGCCTCTTAGCATTGTCCAAAGGGTCGAGATGAGTCAGTGCACGCCCATGGCTGATGGCAGTACCTGACCACAGCAAGGCAGTTGTGGGTGTTCGGAAGTGGTTGTATATAGCACATGCGGGGCACGTATGTGGGTGGGTGCGTGCACAGAGGCCAGAGGATAACTTTGGGTGTCATTCTTCAGGCAATATCCACCCATTTTTTTGCTTTTGTTTTTGTGAAGAAGGGTCTCCCGCTAGCCCAGGCTGGCCTTGAATTCACTAGGTAGTCTCAGGTTGCCCTCGAACTCACAACAATCCTCCTATCTCAGTCTCCTGAGTACAGGATTAAAGGTGTGCGTTGCTATCCACACATTTTGAGATAAGGTCTCTCATTGGCCTGAGCTCACCCACTAGGCTAGACTGGCTGGCCGCTGAACTCCCGGGCACAGGAACCACAAGCAGGAATGGCTACGTCTGTGAATTGCATGGGGGAGTCACACTCAGGACGTGATGTGTGCACGGCAAGCCCTTTATCATGACTCACCAATAAGGAGTCTTTTACTTTTTTTTTTTTTTGGTTTTCCGAGGTAGGGTCTCACTCTAGCTCAGACTGATCTGGAATTCACTATGTAGTCTCAGGGTGGCCTCAAACTCTCAGCGATCCTCCTACCTCTGCCTCCTGAGTACTGGGATTAAAGGCATGTACCCCCACCCATGTTGGTAACAGAAACCAGTGGGACCTTACATAATGCCCCCAGCCCCAAGATGAGGGATAGCTTGAGGCACAGGGGCTAGTTCAGAGCTGTGACTTCTCAGTGCCAGTAGAGCTCAAGGTCAAAATAGAGTTGAAGGACAGTGTGCCCTTCAAAGTCATTGTGGTGGTCCCCAAGCTGGGAGACCTGAAGAAAGACTCTCCCCCGCCCCCCTGAAAAACCTGATAGTTCACACCAGTATGGGCCCAGGGCCCTTCCCAGTGGATCACCCACACACCCATCTTTCTCACGGAGGAGACCCAAGGACCTCAAAGAAAAGATCCATGGGGACCAGAACTCCTCCAGGCACCTTCCCCGGATGGTCTCTGTGCTGACACTTCTCCAAACCATCTCACCTTCAACCCGGAGGGACTCACATTCCTTTCCAATATCCGTTCCTCTGTGCCCTTTGCCCCGGGCCCTGTACCGGATCCTGGCGACATCCTGTTCTTCCCCAACTCCAGCTTCCCACTTGTGATAGGAATCTTAAATAAATGCTTCCCGTCCCAGGACTACCTTATCTCCCGTTCCTCCCCAGTGGCTGGCAGTCAGGAGCCACAGGCAGCCCTGGACTCCCTTCTAATTTTAAATCTGCCCTCGGAGGCACCCTCTCTTCCATCTCAAGGTCCCGGGAAAGGTTAAGGGGTCAGAGATCCCTGTTGGCCAGGCCAGCTGAATCAGCAGATTGAAGGAACCCTCAATGGTTCTCAGGAGCTGGGCTCTGGCAGTGCGTGCTCTAGGAAGGCTGCCAGGGCATCATGTGACCCACCAGCCTAGCCAATCAGAACTGTTGTTGGCCAGTGATTGGTTCTGAATGCTCATGGCTAGATGCTGAGGGGGATGGATAGAGAGAAAATGGGTGTGCCAGGGCCTCCAGCCACTGCAAACGAACTCCAAATGCATGCGCCTTCTCTTGTGCATCTGGCTAACGTGGGCCCTAATGAATGGAACCTGGGTCCTTAGACTTCTCAGGTAAGTGCCTTAACCACTAAGCTATCTCTCCAGCCCCCTACCTTATTCTTTGAGACAGGTCTGCTTACTGGTAGAGCTTACTGATCAGGCTAGATTAGCTAGTTAGCTGTCTCTGACTCCCTAGCTCTGGATTATAGGCCCATACTACCATGGTCAGCATTGTATGTGAGGGTGCTGGGGATCCTGGCTCAGGTCTCACAACTGCACTGCTAGCACTTCACCCACTGAGCCATCTCCGAAGTGCCCTGGACAGCTCTGTAACATGTCCGCCGTCCATCTGTGAAGTAATTTTTTTTAAAATGTCACGGGGCTGGAGAGATGGCTTAGAAGTTAAAGCGTTTGCCTGCAAAGCCAAAGGATCCCGGTTCGACTCTCCAGGACCCAAGTTAGCCAGATGCATAAGGTGGCGCATGCATCTAAAGTTCATTTGCAGTGGCTGGAGGCCCTGGCACGCCCATTCTCGCTCCCTTTCTCTCGCTCTCTCTACTTCTATCTCTCTCGCAAATAAATAAATAAATAAATTTAAATGCCAGCCACAGGCTGGCAGTAGCCATGTTGACCTCGCTCTTGGGACAGAGTCTGTGTAAGGAGAAGCAGAGCCAGGATAATGCACAAATGACCCACTTGTCTTGTCTGAGCCCTGTGACCTTGCTCTACCTGAAGTTGATCCTTCTGGAATTTTCAGTCAGTGAAGCCCATAATTCTTTAGTTGCCCACATTTGTAACCACACAGACAACGCCTTCACATGTACACTCACACCCTGACACGTACAAGCACACACAGAGAAGTGCAGATGAGAAGTAAACACACACAACGAAGCTGTATCATGTGCTAAGTGCTTCCTTCAAATAGCTCTTTAAGCTCAGGGCCGAACATTCCATCTTGCGGACTACAGTTATGGCGCTCAGAGACGCTAAGAATATCTGTGTAAGATCACCCAGCCAGAAGTGGCCTAGCCAAGATGTCAAGATGCATCAACCAGGGTCCTTTGCAAAACTTCCTGCTATATTTATTTTTCACTGTGTGTGTGTGTGTGTGTGTACATGTGTATACATACATGTGGAGGCCAAAGGTTGACATCAGAATCTTTCGTCGATCTTTCTTCACCTTAATATTTTAAAGATTTTATTTTTATTTATTATTTATTAGATACAGAGAGCTAGAGAGAGTAAGAATGGGCGTGCCAGGGCCCCTAAAGCCATTGCAAACAAACTCCAGGTGCATGTGCCACCATGTGCCTCAGCCTTACATAAGACCTGGAGAATGGAACCGAACCAGGGTCCTTAGGCTTTGCAGGCAAGCACCTTAACTGCTGAGCCATCTCTCCAGCCCCCTTCACCTTAACTTTTGAGACAGAGTCTGTCATTGGCCCGGAGCCCACTGACTTGGCTGAACTAGTGAGACAACATGCCCGAAGGATCCCTGATTATGCCTCCCCGGCACTGGGATTACAAACTAGCACTGTCACACTCAGCTTTGGGGTGCTGAACTCAGGTCCTCACATTTGCAACCAAGTGCTTTACTGACTGAACATTATACCAGCCCGGTGTTTCCTTGCAGACAGCAGAAGCTCGCTTGAAACACTTTGTAGCCCAGGCTGGCCTGGATCACACAATCCTCTTGCTTATTCTGTTGCCTTAGTGCTGGGATGCCAGGCATGCATCACCACCTCCAGTTCTTTGTGTTATCTTGTGTGTGTGTTTCCAGTTTATTGAAGTGAGTAAATTTACAGTTTTCTTTGCATACAGAACAGTGCACAAGAAAACAAGTATGGATGTGACAGTTGTGTGGCTGATCAGCACTTATACACAAATTCAACTATCTAGAAATAGTTACCTCCAGCTTAGCCCATTTAAGTGTTTGCCTTTAAAAAAAAAATTATTTGCAAGGAGAGAGAGAGGGAGGGAGGGAGGAAGAGGGAGAGAGTATGGGCATACCAAGACTTTTTGCTACTGCAAATAAACTCCAGATGTATGTGCCACTTTGTGCAACTGGCTTTATGTGGGTACTGGGGAACCAAACCTAGGTGGTTAATCTTTGCAGGCAAGCGCCTTTATTGCTGAGCCATCTCTCTAGCCTATCTCTGGATATTATGCCCATCAAAACAAAACCAACTTACTTTCCATTTTAAAAAATTATTTTTATTTATTTACAAACAGAGAGAGATAGAAGAAAGACAGCAAATGGGCATGCCAGAGCCTCCAGCCATTGCAAAGGTACTCTAGATGCATGCATCACTTTGTGCATCTGGCTGTACATGGGTCCTGGGGAATTGAACCTTGGTCGTTAGGCTTTGCAGGAAGTGCCTTAACCGCTGAGCCTTCTCTCCAGCCTCGTTTGGAATTCTAAAGTACTGTTTCAGGTTAGTGTTTATCATGACTTAGTAAGAAGCCAGACAGAAAAAGATGCCGTGGTTCATCAACTATTATTATTAAACATAAAACCCACAAGACTTTAGCTTGGACTCATTGGGGCTCATCAATAGAGGCTCACAAGGCCACTTTCCTGTTTAAACCCTGAGCCATCATTTTCTTCATCTGTGCCATCTTTAGAAGTCCAGGGAGGTTGTGCAGGCTAAGTTATGGGATGTGAACGTGGCCTCCATCTTTAGCTACAAGCCATCCCTTCTTCCCTGTTCACAAACTCTCCTTTCATCTCCCTGCTCTGTTCCCTGATAAGTCCAGATCCGACCAGTTCCTCTACTTGAGTTTATTACTTTCTCCTTCAGTGGAACAGTTCAGCCCATCCTGCCCCTCTGCTGCTCTTCCTGACTCACCTCTCTTCCTGTGGCCCACGGTTTACACTGCTGCATGGCTCCGATTGTCACCCATCTCTTGCCTGAGCCTCAATCACCCAAGTGTGTGTCTCTGCATCTCCTCCTGGCCATCCGTCAGGTATCATCACGAGCTTGGACTGTCTGAAGTGGAGCTTACCACCTTCCATGTCTTCTTGTGCCTCTGCTCTCAACTCACCCACAGTGAAATCAGCCAACTGCCCATTGAGGCCACCAGGATGCTGGAGTCTTGGTCAAGTCCCTCACATTCAATTGCACACTCATGGACTTTTACGCCTTTTCAATAGACCCAAACCCTCCCTGGACCCGACCATGTAGTGCATGCGTGTGTGTGTGTGTGTGTGTGTGTGTGTGTGTGTGTGCTGCATGGGTTTCTGAGTATATGTGTGCTTGCTGTCTTCCTTGTCTTTGTAATACCCTAAACTCAGACTCTTCACGATGTATAAAATTCCACACATGGCCTGGAGAGATGGCTCAACGGTTAAGGCTCTTGCTTGCAAAGCCGAGTTTGATTCCCTAGTGCCACGTAAAGCAGATGCACCAGGTGGCACATGTGTCTGGAGTCCGTTTGTAGTGGCTGGAGGCCCTGGTGTGCCCATTCTCTCTATATATCTGCCTCTTTCTCACTCATAAATAACTAAAATATATTTTCTAAAATTCCACACACGTTTCTATCTCTGAACTTCAAACTTCCCTCTTTAATTGGGTCATCTAAAGCCTCTTCCACAGTCCATTTTCCATGAACTGTAAAGCTAGGGGCCTTATCCCAAAGTTCAACACAACCTAAGCAGTTATGAGAGGAAGGTGAACTCAGAATGTGCCTATGTAGCTCTTAACTCGTACCTGGTGTATAGAAGCTTCTAGTACATGCTAGATATTATCACCATCACCATGACTGTGAATATCACCAAAAGATATATTTTTTTATGATCATGTTCTTTCTGGGTCATGTCCTAAAAATTTCCCATCTTGACAAATGATGACAGACAGCCACAACAGAACAGTCACTTTTCTATCCTGAAAATGAGCATCTCTTCTCTTTAATTAGCAGCCACTGGGGAAATCAGGGTGTCTGTCCTCTCGCTGTTTATATTAACAGCTTTCTTTAATCGCACATCAGATAATAGATGTCGCCCCACGTGCTAAAAAATACTCAAGTTAATTGTATCTGAATAGATGTCTGTACCCTCGGAGAAAAACGTTTCTATTTCTGTGTGGACTCCTGGGGTGAACATCGGCTCATTGGAAAACTTGGAAATGGGAACGAACTTGACGGTGCTTGCTTTACGGGATAAGGACTCCCCACTGTAGCTAAGATGCTGTTTCCACAGCCAGAGTCACACTCTCTTCCCTCGGTTTCCCTTGGTTAGAAGCTGAGACTTCAAGAGAGCTGCCCAAGAATGGAGAAGCCCGCGGCTGCCACACAAACCAGCAGATACATTGAATTTGGGAAGTTCCTTGAATACCCAACTGCATATTTGCATACCATTTTGCCAGTAATTTCTATGACTGAGAGCTTCCTTCAAAGTCCTCTTGCAAACTCTTTAGTCTCTTGGGTTAAGAGATCCTTGGCTAGTGGAACAGACTTGCTTGTAGAGAATCAGAGTATGAAGAATTATAAAGAGATACTGGAGGTGCTAGAGAGATTGCTCAGTGGTTAAATGTGCTTGCTTGCAAAGCCTGATGGTCCAGGTTCAATTCCCCAGTACCCACATGAGCCAGATGCCCAAAGTGGGACATGCGTCTGGGTTTCATTTGCAGTGGTAAAAGGCCCTGGCATACCCATTTTCTCTCTCCCCCACTCCTTGCAAATTAATAAATAAACTATTTGGGGGCTGGAGAGATGACTTAATGGTTAAGACACTTGCCTGTGAAACCTAAGGACCAAGGTTCAATTCCTCAGTACCCACATAAACCAGATGCACAAGGTGGCGCATGCGTCTGGAGTTCATCTACAGTGGCTGAAAGCTCTGGTGTGCCCATTCTCTCTATGCCTCTTTCTTTCTCTCTCTCTCAAAAAAAGTTTTTAAAAAACTATTTGGAAATAAGCAGGGGGATACTGGACGTGCAAACCCAAGTATGCACACAAAAACTGAGAAAGGCAGGGTTGTTCTGTGGGACAGCATGGAGCTGGAAAAGACAACTTGGGTACCGTATGGAGATCCGCTCTTGAAGGGTGTGCAGTTCTCTGGATGGTATCTAGAGAGGGAGAGTGTCAGCCACACACTGGGGAACTCAGAAGATCCTTATCCAGATAACCAGACATCTGAACTGTTTCTGGTTTACCAACTAATTGGAAAATGAACATAACTATTTCTGCCTTAATAGTCCCTCTCATTTCTCCATGCTTCCACTGTCACATGAATGGCAGGAAGGCCAGAGTGACACCGCGTTCCTCCTTTCTCAAGGTTATCTGAAAGACGCTGTGTTGATAAAATGTCACTCATGCTAAAGATCCTGTGCTCTGCTCTCATCCAGAAACAATGATTCTCGGTCATTCTGCATCATGGCATCTCTCTCTGTACGTGCTCATTTTTTCTTTTTTTTTTTTTTTTTTGCTCATTGAATTTGAGAACAAAGGAGTTGAGCTCACGTATTGGGACATGCAGAGCTGGTTCTAGACGGGTGACTTCCATGTGAGCGGAAAGAGCAGCTGGTATTATGTTCACATCCTACCTCCCTACCATATCAGTTGTCTAGGCTGTCTTAGCAAATTGCCAAAGACTGGATTAAAATAGCAGCAAGTCCCTCCCAGTTCTGCAGATTAGAAGGAATCATCAGGATGGGTCTTCTGGGGATCAAGAGGGGTTTCATATCTGTTCCATGCCACTCCTCTAACCCCTGGTGGTAGATGGCAACCCTTAGCCTGTCAACACATTACTACAATGCCTGCTTCTAATTACAGGTGGACACTCCTATCCATATGTGTCTATTTCAGACCTCCCTCTGCCAATCTCTTTAAATATTTTTATTTATTTATTGGCAAGCAGAAAGAGATAAAGAGAAGGTAGGTAGGTAGATAGATAGATAGATAGATGATAGAGAGAGAGAGAATGGGTGCTTCAGGCCCTGTAGCCACCACAAACATACTCAAGATCCATGCGCCACTTTGTGCATCTGATTTTATGACGGTACTGGGGAATTGAACCTGGGTCATTAGGCTTTGCAGGCAAGACCCTGAACCACTGAGCCATTTCTCCATCCCTGCCAATCTCTTTATAAAGGCACTTATGGTAGGATTTAGGAACCCCTCCCTAAATCCAGGAGAAACCCACCTCAAGTTCCTTAATTGCAAGCATACAGCCCCCGTTTTCATACGAAATCATGTTCAGTTTCTGGGCAGATGTGTGTTTGGGGGTCACCATTCAACCCACCATGGTTACATCATGTTCGGTTACATCCATGATCGTGTCTCTTGCTTGCCACTGAGCCTCATCCTCCTAAGCCTCTCCTCTGGAGAGCCAAGCTGCTGGTAGAATCTTCTAGAATAAGATGATACACTCGGAACTCTCTGTATAGAGCCTTGCACATCCAGCGCACACATAAAAGAGAGGCGCTGTCATTGTTGGGAATAAGAGCGTAATAAGATGCTGTTAGCAGTAATGCTGCTGACACCTCCAGGAGACTGACACAGCAGGGTGGGCAGAACACCGCCTGAAACATCTAGTAAAACAGACCATGGTGCTTTCCCGCTCTGGTCGTTTGGTAGTCCACAGCCAAGAGAAGCAGATGACAGCACATCACTATGACCGATGGATGACCCTGTCCTTCCCTCCCAGACGCCGTGTCCTCAGTGCCACGGACACTGGGCACCAAACATGCTTACATTTTCTTCCTCAAAGCCAAACATTGATGGTCTCCGCGGCCCCAAGGCTGGTGTGACAAACAGACACAGTTTAGGAACTCCACCAAGGTCGTGAGAAGGACTTTGAAGTCACACAGCACAACGGGTTCTAACCTCAGTTGTGCTGCATGAGAGCTGTGAGTCTGAGCACGACAATTCTCCCCCTGAGCGTGGACATCCTCATCGTCCCGGGGAGCCATGCGGGTGGAGCTGGGGTGGGAGCAGCCGTGTTAGGTTCAGCACTCACCTGGCATACATGAGCTCCCGGGTCTGTCCCCATCCCAGCAAAACCAAACCAAACAAAACCAACACTTACTTTCCATTTTTTTCTTTAAATATTTTTATTTCTTTATTTGCAAGCAGAGAGAGATAGAAGAAAGATAAGCAGAGAGAATGGGCGTACCAGGGCCTCTACCTGCTGCACGTGGACTCCAGATGCATGCACCACTTTGTGACTGGATTTATGCGGGTACTGGGAATCGAACCCAGGTTCTTAGGCTTTGCAGGCAAGTGCCTTAACTGCAGAGTCATCTCTCCAGCCCTTTATTTTTTAATTTTTTAACGATTTTTAAAAATTCTTATTTATTTATTTTCCAGCAAAGAGAGAGAGAGAGAGAGAGAGAGAGAGAGAGAGAGGCAGACAGAGAGAGAATGGGCACTCCAGGGTCTCCAGCCACTGCAAACGAACTCCAAATGCTTGTGCTCCCTTGCGCATATGGCTTACGTGGGTCCTGGAGAATCGAACTGGGATTCTTTGGCTTCACAGGCAAACTCCTTAACCGCTAAAGCTATTTCTCCAGCCCCCATTTTAATATTTATTTATTTATTTGTGAGAGAGAAAGAGAAAGAGAGATAGAGAAAGAGAATGGGTACACCAGGGCCTTCAGCTGCTGTGAATGAACTTCAGATGCATGTGCCCCCTTGTACACATGTGAGACATTGTGCAGTTGCGTCACTGTGCATCTGACTATGTGGGACCTGGAGATTCAAACATGAGTTCTTAGGCTTTGCAGGCAAGCACCTCTAAGCCATCTTACCTGCCCCAGCCCTTTATATATTCCCCAGCGGGAATGTATATTAGGAGTAGAGCACTTGTTTAGGACATGTGATGCCCTCGGTTCAATCTCCACTACTGAAAAAAAAGTATTTAACCTCAGGAGGTTTGAAGTGACATCTCACTGTCTCTAATATGCCACTTCTCAGTTAAACCTCTGGGGAAATAAATGCCTTCACAGACCCACAGAAAGTATGTCTCTTGGGTGATTCCAAATCCTGTCAAGTTGCTCTTGAAGATAAGCCATCACCACCACAGAAAGGAAGAATGAAGAACAACCATCTTAGTGTGTGACTCACACTGTCCCTAAAGATGGCCCACGTGAGAACAGGGTACATGGAAAGGACCGAGCCAGCTCAAGTTCATTTTGTATTCTGTGTCACTCATATCCCTTAAGAAAAACTCTTTTGGGGCTGGAGAGATGGGTTAGCAGTTAAGTGCTTGTCTGTGAAGCCTAAGGACCTCAGTTCAAGGCTCAATTCCCCAGGACCCATGTAAGCCAGATGCACAAGGTGGCGCATGCATCTGGAGTTCGTTTGCAGTGGCTGGGGGCCCTGGCAAGCCCTCTCTCTCTCTCTCTCTCTTTCTCTCTCTGTCTGTCTGTCACTCTCAAATAAATAAAAAAAATTTTAAAAGAGAAAAACTCTTTTCCAGCCCATATTTATGTCTAAGGGGCAGACATATATCAAAACTTTAAAGAAGAAGAGAAAATGTCTACTACAGAGGGTTTTATTTCTGGGTATCTTTGAATTTGGCAGTGTGAGGAGACATTTTCCAGGGGTGCTGTGGAATAGTCTACAGTATTCAAGATGTTCCCCCCATAATAAAGTCCATCCCATAAATGTCAGTTGAGCATGGTTGAGCCATCTGGCTGTCCAACGATGCAGCCTATGCTTCCTAGACGGACAGAACCCAGTGCGTCTTCATACTCTGCCAAGGGCTGGGAGATGTCTGCATGTCTGCGGTGGAGCCTGTGAGCTCCAGGACAGATTCATTTCCATGCCACAAAGTGGGCAACATGAACCATAAACTGGAAAATTCCAAAATGCCCTTTCATAATAGCTGTCTATCGTGAGAACGAGCGGCCTATGGAAACAACCACAATGGGAAAGTCTCCAGATTTATCCAGACACTCTAGCAGAAACCCGATTTCCAATCAGACTGACTTCCACATGTGTTACGTCATCCAGGGTAAGACTAGCTGCTCTAAGGAACAGCCCCAAACTTCAGCACTTTAACATCTGTCACTGTCGGGTCCATGCTGCTGGGATGAACCTTCAAACCAAACCCAGGTTATAGGAAGAATGGAATTTATTTCAGGCTTATGGATCCAGGGGAAGTTCCATGATGGTGAAAAGGAGAAAACCCCACCACCAAAGCAAGAGCAAAAGCCGGCAGTCAAATAGCAGGGAGCCCATGCGGAGCTCAGACTGCTCTCTGCACACCTTAGGATGGAATTCAGATCCTCCCCCAGTAACACCTTAGGGTTGGACCCCAGGATCCACCCACAGTGACACCTCCTCCATGTAGGAGGCCAGAGACCTAATTTACAAGTTTTAATAAGTCCTTGAGTCTGCTGGGGGACATCCGTTCAAAGTGCCACAACATCGTAATGGTTCAGAGCTTGTTGAGGCAGCAATCCAACTGGGCTGGGTGGCTCTCCTGGAAGACTGTTTGAGTGGGTGGCAACTGGGAAGATCCAGCTCCTTTGCTTCTCTCTCCTGTCAGACTATGAAGTGCACTGTCCCCACCATGTGTCTTGCCACAATGTGATCCCAGGACCCTTGTTGCAGACCCACATGCTTGACCTCAGAGTGTTTGTGTGTTAACTGGGAGAAAACATGAACACATACTATAAAGACACAAGCCAGGCCTGGAGAAATGGCTTAGTGATTAAGACGCTTGCCTGCAAAGCCAAAGGGCCCAGGTTCAATTCCCCAGGACCCAGGTAAGCCAGATGCAGGTGCCGCATGCGTCTAGAGTTCATTTGCAGTGGTGGAAGACACTGGCGTGCCCATTCTCTCTGTCTGCCTCTCTCTCTCTCTCTCTGTCTTTCTCTCAAAATAAAGTAAATAAATAAAAAAGAAGACACAAGCCAATACATCCTTGAAGGCATTCAGCAAGCAGAGCTGACCACCTCTCTCCATGGTCAAGTGCATGAGTTCCAAACATCAAAGACCCCACCAGACTTTTCCCTCAGGACTCTGAAGTAAGGACATAGAGAGCCCTTGGTTTCTGTCAATGGCTGTCACTGAATGGAGTCCACAGTGGAAGCTGGGATGGGCGCATTTGCACTTGTAGGAAAAGATATGGAACAAGTCCTCCAGAGAGCAAGTGAGGAGCGATCAAGGAAAAAAGAGAATGAGAGAAACTGCTTGGTTCTGGAGGTCTTCACTTCCAGATCCTGTTCCCTCTCACTGCCAGCCAGCTTCTTCAGTCCTTACGTGCTGGGCTGCACAGAGAAAATGGGTCCACCCTTCCTTCCACTGGCTCTTACCAGATTTGAACTTGACCACACCTACTTGGCCTCCTGTGGGGGCACCATTCATTTATCCTTGCTAGGATCTAGAGTCCTTCCCTGGCATTCACAAGGCCAAGGGGCCCATCTTTGACCAGCACTGGGGAAATTAAAAATAAAATAAAATAAAATAAAACAAAACAAAACAAAATAAAATAAAATAAAGGTCCATGTATTCTTTATCCAACATAGCTGATTTTCTTTCTTTGAGATACGAAGGTGAACATGGTTGCCCAGCGCGAGTTAGCATTGTAGCCTTTTCAGCTGCAGTCTGAGAACTTGGGGCTGTAACTGAGCTCATTAGCTAAAGATGGATGTAGTGTGTGGCCAAGTCAGATGCTGACTTGCATAGCGTCTCTGCAAAGGTAACACGTCTTTTTGTTTTCCGTTTTTATTTTAGGTAGTGCCATGTTCTAGTCCAGGCTGACCTGGAATTCACTATGTAGTCTCAGAGTGGCATCAAATTCTTAGCGATACTCCCACCTCTACCTGCTGGGATTAAAGGCGTGCACCACAATGCCTGGGGGCAATAATTCTTTTAAAGAAGGGACAAGCAAAACACCAGCTAGGTCTTAGCTTGGTCGTTGGATGAGGACTTCGATTTTTTTTTTTTTTTTTGAGATTGGGTCCTATGTAGCCCAGGCTAGTCTCCAATTCTCTATATAGCTAAGGGTAACCTTGAACTTCTGATCCTCCTGCCTCTACCTCCAAAGTGTGCACCATAATTCCTGGTTTATGTGGTGCTGGGGATGGAACCCGGGACTTTGGGTATTGTTAACAAGCATTTGACCAACTGAGCCACATTCCCAATCCCGAAGAGGCACAAATGCACAGAGGGAGAATTCAGCTTGCCAGTCTGCTGCCCGTGTCACACCCCTGCCTTGCTTGGCCTAACCTTGGCCATAGTGTGCGTTATTATAATTTAGCAGACCGGCCTAGGGAGAGATCTGTGGATCTGAAAGGGACATGAGACTCAGGCTGAAACATTCAACTTTCCCAATAATAAAATGAAATCAACAAAACAATGATTTATTGAATTTTACCTGGTAAATTATAGGGATTTTCTTTCTTTCTTTCTTTCTTTCTTTCTTTCTTTCTTTCTTTCTCTTTCTTTCTTTCTTCCTTCCTTCCTTCCTTCCTTCCTTCCTTCCTTTCTTCTCTCCTTCCTTCCTTCCTTTCTCTTTCTTTCTTCCTTCCTTCCTTCCTTCCTTCCTCTTTCTTTCTTTCTTTCTTTCTTTCTTTCTTTCTTTCTTTCTTTCTCTTTCCTTCCTTCCTTCTTCTTCTTTTCTTTCTCTTTCCTTCCTTCCTTCTCTCCCTTTCTTTCTTTCTTTCTTTCTTTCTTTCTTTCTTTCTTTCTTTCTTTCTTTCTTTCTTTCTTTCATATTTGAGTTCTCACTCTAGCCCAGACTGACTATGTAGTTTCAGGCTGGTCTTGGACTCACGGTGCTCCTCCTACCTCAGCCTCCCAAGTCCTGGGATTAAAGGTGTGTATCACCGTGCCAAGGCTAAGTTAGAGATGTTTGTTTCTTTGTCTTTCATAATTTTTAAAAATATTTTAAATATTTATTTATTTGAGAGAGACAGAAATAGGCAGATAGAGGGAGAGACAGAATGGGCACACCAGGGCCTCTAGCCATTCCAAACAAACTCCAGGCACATGAGCCACCTTGTGCATCTGGCTTTTGTGGGTACTGGGGAATTGAACCTTTGTAGGCTTTGCAGGCAAGAACCTTAACCTCTAAGCAATCTCTCCAGCTCTGTTTTTCATAATTTTTGAAGCCATCCAGTATGAGACAGGGTCTTTGGGACAATGGTCCCGATGACAAACGACATTAGAATTTTTTTTAAAAAGTATATCATTCTCTATCATCTTCCCAAAGAGCCCAGAGGTTTTGAAAGTTGCAATGCCAAAAATACACTTCAAGGCATTTTCTTAAAGAAATCACAGAGAACCCAAAGTTTATCCATAAAAATGTTCATGGCATTCACATTTGTAACAGTGAAACAGGTCAAACTCAAATGTCTGAAGAGGAATTACTGAATAAATCGTAATACCTCCAGAAAATGGACCGTTAAACTATTCCAAACGGCCTCTGTAGAAGACTGTTTAATGGCATGGAGAAATGCTCACAATGAACTTCTCAGTGAGAAAATGAGATCCTGATGCACTGAGGAGAATATAATTCCATTAAAAAAAAAATCTCAGGAAAAAAACGCACAGAGACAGTGGACATGACATAGTCATCTTGCATATGTACAGGCGCAAGGTACAAGCCTGGCTCCAGCTTCATCTTTTTGCACTTGACGTAGATTATGCAGAAATCCTAGCACCCCACCTCGCAAAGAGAAACCATTAAACAGGTGAACGATCCAATCTCCACTGCAGTAGTTAAGTGTGTAAATATCAACTCCTTGGGCTGGCTTTGAGAAGTAAATGAGATCTAATATACAGTAACATTTTTTGTTGCATGGATGTGTATGTGTGTGTGTGTTGTGCGAGTGTCGAGTGCATGTGTGTTTGTGTGTTCATAAGTGTGTGGGTGCACGTGTGTGTGGAGGTCTTCTGTAATCACAATTGTTCTCTATATTATTTTTTTAAAGATACTTTGTTTATTTATTTATTTGAGATAGAGAGAGGAAGAGGCAGAGAGAAAGAGTGAATGGGTGCTCCAGGGCCTCCAGCTACTGCAAACGAACTCCAGACGCATAAGCCCCCTTGTGCATCTGGCTTACGTGGGTCCTGGGAAATAGAGCCTCGAACCAGGGTCCTTAGGCTTCACAAGCAAGCGCTTTAACTGGTAAGCCATTTCCCCAGCCCCTCTACCTTATTATTATTATTATTATTATTATTATTATTATTATTGGTTTTTGCAGGGTAGGGACTCACTCTGGTCAAGGCTAAACTGGAATTCACCTTGTAGTCTCAGGGTGGCCTCGAACTCTCTGCCATCCTCCTACCTCTGCCTCCCGAGTGCTGGGATTAAAGGCGTGTGCCACCATGCCCGGCTGTCTACCTTATTTTTTGAAAGAAGAGTCTCACAGTGAGCCTAGAGCTCACTGATTTGGTTAGACTAGCGACCAGCAAGCCCCAGGGTCTTCTAGTGTCCACCTCCCCGTCACTGGGATTACAGGGATGTGCTGGCACACTTGGCTTCGACATGGGAGCCTGGGATCTGAACTCAGGTCTTCATGCTTGCATAGCAAGCACTTCACCCATTGAACCATCTCCTCAGTTAGTACAATAGGGTTTCTTTTTTTGAAAGATTTTATTTTTATTCATTAGAGACAGAGAGAGGGGGAGAGAAAGAGAGAGAGTGAGAATGGGAGCGCCAGGGCCTCTAGACACTACAAACGAACTCCAGATGCATATGCCACATTGTACATCTGGCTTACATGGGTCCTAGGGAGTCAAGCCAAGGTCCTTTGAGGCCAAGTGCCTTAACTGCTAAGCCATCTCTCTAGCCCGAGGATGACTTTCTTGATCCTCCTGCCTCCACCTCCCAAATGCTGAGATGATAGGCTTGTGCCACATGACTGATATAAATTATTTTTATTTTATTTATGTATTTACATATTTTTTAATTTATTTATTTATTTATTTATTTGCAAGCAGAGAGAGAGAGGGAGAGAGAATGGGTGCATCAGGACCTCTAGTTGCTGCAAACAAACTCCAGATGCATGTGCCACTTTGTGCATCTGACTTTACATGGGTACTGGGGAATCAAAACCTGGGTCGTTAAGCTTTGCAGGCAAGTGCCTTAACCACTGAGCCATCTATCCAGCTCTTACCTATGTTTTTGCTGAGGTCTATACCACACCCATAGGGATGTGAATACAGTCAAGCAGATAGGCTTAGGTTGGAACCTGCTAATGATCTGATTGTAAGGTGATTAGAGTTCTTTTCACAAAGTCCCTTAAGGGTTTTTATCTTGGTGGGGGACTTGTGGGGATGAAGGCTTAAAGAGAACTCATAGGTCATGTCCCTAAATGTCAGAGGAGTTCAAGGACTTGAGCTCAGGGGCTGTGTGTGCCTCCCTGCGGTAACTTCTGCACTGTTCCTCAGGGAAGGTGGGAAGGCCGAGACCCAAGGCAGCTACACTCACCCAGATGAGCCCAGGAGTGTTGGCAGCAAAGAGGCAGCCTTCCCCGCATGAAGACACGGATTATTTAAACAATGATTGCTCCCTTTAAATCACTTGGGTGTCAAAAGGCTCTCCATTTGTAAAAGTCATTCTTTCATGCCAGCTCAAAGGCAGCTGACATTTTGCTAGACCATGAAGTGTCTTTGTGAGGACCAAAGAAGTCTGAAGCCGGCCTACCACAACAGGATGGACAAGAACCGGGTCAGGGCGCAGCTGGGCCTGGCCTTTGTCATCGAGAAAACAGATTGAATAAGCATTATTAGGCTCCCCTCTCAGCCAGCGTCCTACCAGGAGCGTGAAACCATTCCAATAGCGCTGACATGGAGAAGGTTTAAAGCAAAGCCCAAGTTAGCCAGGAAGGTAGAAGAGCGTAGGAGCCACGCAGTGAAAGGCACGCCCGAGATGAGCTGTGCAGCCAGAGGTCAAGGTGACTGGTGGGACGCAAGGCAGCATCAACCCAAGGCGAGGGGATCAAGAAATTCCCTATCATCTCTGCGAACCCTGCCTGTTTGGAACACCACCCTGTCCAGTCTCAATACAACCACCTTGGTATTTTTTAATATGTTGTTTAGGGGCTGGAGGGATGGCTTAGTGGTTAAGGCACTTGCCTAAGAAGCCTAAGGACCCAGGTTCGATTCCCCAGTACACACGTAAGCCAGATATACAAGGTGATGCCTGCATCTGGAGATGGTTGGCAGTGGCTAGAAGCCCTGATGTAACCTTTAATTGCTTATCTGCTTCTTTTCTCTCACCCTCTCTCTCAAATAAATAAAGTATTTTTAAATTTTTTTTAGTTGCCAGCAGAGAGCAAGAGAAAGAGAGAAGAGGAACAAAGAGAGAGAAACATTTTTAAAATATTTATGGAAGCTGGAGAGATGGCTCAGTGGTTAAGGTGCTTGCTTACAATGCCCAAGGACCTGAGTTTGATTCCCTAGTACCCATGTAACACCAGATGCCCAAGGTAGGGCATGCATCTGGAGTTTGTTTGCAGTGGCTGGAGGCCCTAGCATGCTTGCTCTCTCTCTTTCTCTCTCTCTCTCTCTCCCCCCTCTATCTCTCACTCTCCCACCTCTATCTCTCTCAAATAAATAAATAAATAAAATATATAATATATATTTATTTTTATGGTGCTACAGGTCAAACTCTAAGCCTTATGCATGCTAGGCAAGCTCTCTACCAGTGAGCTATATCCCCTACCCTATACTAGCTTAAAAAAAAATTCCCCCTTCTTGTCTTCATTTGTACCAAATGAGTATGTTTTGCGTGTCATTTTAATTTTTGTCTACTGTATTTTAGAGCTTACTTTGAGAATGATAACACATACCCTTCACTTATCTGAGTGTAATCTGAGCTGATATTTAACATATAATCATATGCCCAGAAGAAATTCGTTCTACTGTCTTCCCCTGTAACATAAGACCCTTACAACTGGGCGGCTGTTTACTTCCCTGGCTCTTTGTACTATCAACATTTATCTTACTTCTATAGATGTTATAAACCCCACACACATTGTTAACCATGTTTGCTTTGCGCAATTGTCTTTTAACAAATCAAGAAATTTTGACATAGCCTTTTATATTCATCCATTTCCGCCATGCTTCATGGTTTTGAAGAAAATCTAATTTTGTGTCTACGGCTCATTTCTTGTAGCCAAGATGGCTGATGGAGAACTCTGCGGGTTTGTCTGGTGTGGGGCCATTTCTTTGGCTTCATGTTTGAAGTCTGGTCTAAGTGAACTCTCAATTCTTTCATTATTTCTTGTATCAAAAATGTGTGTCGCCGGGCGTGGTGGTGCATGCTTTTAATCCCAGCACTTGGGAGGCAGAGGTAGGAGGATCACCATGATTTCGAGGCCACCCCAAGACTACATAGCTAATTCCAGGTCAGCCTGGACCACAGTGAGACCCTACCTTGAAAAACAAAAAAAAAAAAAAGTGTGTCTCCCAAGCTGGGTGTGGTGGTGCACCCTTTTAATCCCAGCACTTGGGAGGCAGAGGTAGGAGGATTGCTGTGATTTTGAGGTCACCCTGAGACTACATAGTGAATTCCAGGTCAGTTTGGGCTACAGTGAGACCCTACCTTGAAAAAAAAAAGAAAGAAAAGAAAAAGAAAATGTGTTTTCCTCGTCCTCTGGTTGTTGATACTTTTTTTTCTTCCCTTTTACTTGGCATCACTGTGACTGTCATGTCCTGTGCTTTCTTGACATTCCTCATTTTTTTTATTATTATTTTTATTATTTTTTTTTTGGAGAGAGACACAGAGAGATAGAGAAAAAAGAGAGAGGAAGACAGTGATTGGCGCGCCAGCAGTGTCTCAGCTGCTGCGAACTTATTCCAGATGCGTGCGCCCCCTTGTGGTCAAGTGCAGCATTGCGCCCTTGCGTCACTTTGCATCTGGCTAAACGTGGGACCTGGAGATT
Organism: Orientallactaga sibirica; assembly: GCA_036365145.1. NCBI lineage: Eukaryota > Metazoa > Chordata > Mammalia > Rodentia > Dipodidae > Orientallactaga > Orientallactaga sibirica. Next base: position 17,150,111 of record JAEOAD010000026.1, on the reverse strand, counting down.
GGAACCAGTGTTCTTAGGCTTAGGAGGCAGGCGCCTTAACCCCTAAGCCATCTCTCTAGCCAGACATTCCTCATTTTTTTAGGGTGCATTGAACCTTAGATCCATGGGTTGCTTTCAAACTCGGAATATTCGCAGCGATTATTTCTTCACATGTTGTGTTGACCCCAGTTTCTGTCCTTGTCTTTGGGGGTGTCAGTAACGTTCACATTACACTGTTTGACACTGTTCTGTTATGTTACACTGAATCTGCTTCATCTTTTGCACTGTCCCAGTTGATATTAAATACATCCAGTGATTTTTTTTCAGAAAAAAAAAATTCATTAGTTTATTTTTCAGCTTATTATCCCATTTCTTCTCTCTTTTTCTTTCTCATGATGGTGATGATGATGATGATAATTGATCAAGACAGTGTATTATCATGTAACTCAGGCTGGCTTGGCATTTGCAAACCCCTACCTCAGCCTCCCCAGCGCTGAGATGACAGGCGGGCACCACTCCACCTGAATCCCTTTTCTCGTTATTTCCATGCTTCCTCTATTTCCTTGAACCTGTTTATAGTAGATTCCTTCAAGTCTTATGTAATAACTTCAACACCTATGTCATTTATAAGGACTTTCTTTATTGTTTTTCTCCGTCCTTGGTATGTATGCTCATGTTTTTTTCAATTGGTGTTCTGAAAACTGTGAAGTCTATATTGTTGAAAATATGAAAATGATGTTTTCATTTTTTAAAAAGAAATTTGTGGGCTGGAGAGATGGCTTAGTGGTTAAGGCAATTGCCTGCAAAGCCAAAGGATCCCGGTTCCATTCTCTAGGACCCACGTAAGCCAGATGCACAAGGGGACACAGGTGTCTGGAGTTCATTTGCAGTGGCTGGAGACCCTGGTGTGCCCATTCTCTCTCTGCCTCTTTCTCATGAATAAATAAATAAATAAATGAAATTTGTTTCGGCAGGGTGTTCATTTTCTGGGTGCTGCCTAGTATCATAGTGATCCATCTCGTGTTTCCTATGGTAGGCAAGAGGTAGCCCTCAGACTGCAAGTAGTTCTACTCCTGCTGTGTTAAATTTCTAAGTAGATCAAATGATGGCTGGGTTATTTAACACACTCTCTTGTCTCTTACAAATCACAGCTCTACTGTCTCGTGGCCCTAAGTAACCTCGGAAGTCAGGACTTAATTTCACAGCCCCTCCTTCCTGTTGTCTGCAGAGTTTCACTGCCACCTTACCTATGCACAATTCATTAGTTCGCCCCAACGTAAGGAGAACCCTATGCCAATTTCCTTGTCATTGCAACTTCTCCCTGCTGTCCTGCCGCACACTTCCAGCTGCATGAGCAGCAATCTCTGTTTTCCACACAGTGAAGACACCCTTTCTGTCTTGGCTTGGTTTGTGCTTTGGACGGCAAGCCAGAGTGAACGTGGAGTGAGTCTCAAGGGTTCCCGTCACTCAACAACCTCAGCTCTGCACCTTGCTGCCTAGAGTCTGGGAAGAATTATTTCATGTGTTTGTGATGGGGGAACACAGAGCCTTGAGAGTAAACTGATACAGTGCTTTGTACAGTCAGTGATTAATAAACCATTGCGGAGCTGGAGAGATGGCTCAGTGGTTAAGGCACTTGCCTGCAAATCCCAATGACCTGGGTTCGTTTCCCTGGTACCCACGTAAAGCCAGATGCACCAAGTGGCGAGTGCGTCTGGAGTCCATTTGCCTCAGTTAGAAGCCCTGGCCTGCCCATTCTGTCTGTCTCTTTTCTTTCTATCTCCCTCTGCTTGCAAATAAATACTTAAATATTTTTTTTTTTTTTTGGTTTTGGAAGGTAGGGTCTCACTCTGGTCCAGGCTGACCTAGAATTAACTATGTACTCTCAGGGTGGCCTCGAACTCTCGGCGATCCTCCTACCTCTGCCTCCTGAGTGCTGGGATTAAAGGCGTGCACCACCACGCCCAGCTTAAAAGAGCTTTTTTTTTTTTTTTTTTTTTTTTTTTTCAAGGTAGGGTCTCACTCTGGCCCAGGCTGACCTGGGAATTAACTATGTAGTCTCAGGGTGGCCTCGAACTCATGGCAATCCTCCTACCTCTCTGCCTTCCAAGTGCTGGGATTAAAGGCGTGCGCCACCACGCCCAGCAAATAAAATATTTTTAAAAATAAATTATTGTGAACTGGGGAGATAGCCCAGTGGGTAAAGTGCTTGCCTTATTAGCATAAGGGTCTGAGTTTGATCCCCAGGTCCCATGTCAAAATGCCAAGCACGGTGGTACACACTTGTCATCCCAGCACTGGGGAGGAGGGGACAGACGGATCCCTGGAGCTCACTGGCCAGCTTGTCTAGCCTAATCAGTGAGCTCCAGGCCAATGAGAGAGATCATGTGTCAAAAATGTGTGCGACACACACAGCGTGTCCACACATACATGCAACTACACATACATAAAAAGAGACTGAGAAAAGAAAGAAAGAAAGAAAGAAAGAAAGAAAGAAAGAAAGAAAGAAAGAGAAAGGAAAGGAAAGGAAGGGAGAGAAGGAAGGAGGGAGGGGGAGGGAGGAGAGGGAGAGAGACAGAGAAAGAAAGAAAGAAAGAAAGAAAGAAAGAAAGAAAGAAAGAAAGAGGAGGGAGGGAGGAAGGAAAGAAAGAAAGAAAGAAAGAAAGAAAGAAAGAAAGAAAGAGGGAGGGAGGGAGGAAGGAAAGAAAGAAAGAAAGAAAGAAAGAAAGAAAGAAAGAAAGAAAGGGAAAGGAAAGGAAAGGAAGGAAGGAAGGGAGAGAAGGAGGGAGGGGGAGGGAGGAGAGGGAGAGAGACAGAGAAAGAAAGAAAGAAAGAAAGAAAGAAAGAAAGAAAGAGGGAGGGAGGGAGAGAGGAAGGAAAGAAAGAAAGAAAGAAAGAAAGAGGGAGGGAGGAAAGAAAGAAAGAAAGAAAGAAAGAAAGAAAGAAAGGGAAAGGAAAGGAAAGGAAGGAAGGAAGGGAGAGAAGGAGGGAGGGGGAGGGAGGAGAAGGAGAGAGACAGAGAAAGAAAGAAAGAAAGAAAGAAAGAAAGAAAGAAAGAAAGAAAGAAAGGGAAAGGAAAGGAAAGGAAGGAAGGAAGGGAGAGAAGGAGGGAGGGAGGAGAGGGAGAGAGACAGAGAAAGAAAGAAAGAAAGAAAGAAAGAAAGAAAGAAAGAAAGAAAGAAAGAAAGAAAGGAAAAGGAAAGGAAAGGAAGGAAGGAAGGAGAGAGAGAAGGAGGGAGGGGAGGAGGGAGAGAGACAGAGAAAGAAAGAAAGAAAGAAAGAAAGAAAGAAAGAAAGAAAGAGAGAAAGAAAGGGAGAGAGGGGAGGGAGGGAGAGAGGGAAGGAGGGAGAGAGAGAAAAAGAAAGGAAGGAAGAAAGAAAGAAAGAAAGAAAGAAAGAAAGAAAGAGAAAAAGAAAAAGAAAAGAAAGCTGCAGACACAGAACCCACCGTGGGAAGGAGGAAGGAAGTTCGTGTCTACAAGCTGACTTGAGCCTGAGCCAGACATGCACTTGTGGTTCCCCTTTTGGCGATTCTGGCTTTTCATCGTCTTTTTCTTTCTTGGGCTTCGATCTCAAAACATGACCACAGCATCCACTAGGGCCGATTTGGAGTCACCAGAAACCACCGTGTGACGTGGGCACTGGCTCTTTGGATGGCCACATTTGCCCCGCAATGTGCAGACCCCAGACAGAGTTCTCAGTGTTCTTAACCCGGAGCGATTTTCCTTGACCCTCCCTGAATACCAGGCCTGGTTTTGTGCTAAATTCTAGAACTTCCCATGGCTCTGTCTGGCCTGGCATGGCCTCTCTGACACAGGGAGCTCTTGCCAGGCTCCTCTTCACTCTGGTTCACTCTTTGCTCCTCTCACTGGAGTCCCCCTCCCCGTGGAGTCGCTCCCTTCCATACAGTGACTCCCTGGTTACTCTCACCCATGCAGAAAGCCCTGGAAAACAGATGCTTGGCTCTCTCTGACAATTCTGTACTTAGCATCCAGTTGTCTATCCCAGTAAGGCAGAGCACTCCAGCTCAAATCACAGGCTTCAGAATTGGAAACTTGGCTCTGAAACAAACAAACAAACAACAACAACAACAAAAACCATCCACAAGTGATCTTGCCCGGGATGATCCACAGCTATAAGCTTTAGTTTCTGTGTCTGCAAGATGGGGGATTAACTGAGATAATAAATATAAAATATGTAATAGAAGGTGGAAATCTAAGCAAATATTCTTTCGAAACTCCTCCTTCAGCCATTTGGGCATAAAAATAATTTGAGCAGGATCTCTTTGGTGCTAGGTCTGGGGAATTTTTAATCAATGTTTAGATAATCTACACACCATGTCTATATTGGTATATTGTTCAAACAAACGGCTTATTACCTAAGTTTTCTCATGGAAGGTTCACATGCCCCCACTCCCTGCCCCACACCTTGGGCTTCTGTCTCCAGCTGTTAGAAGTCAGAAAGAACCACAAAGACAATGGAACCCTTTTCCCAGATTGCTCAATGCCATTTGATTACGCTCCAGGCCCCAGGCAGTGTGAATGATGCTGGGCAGGCCTGCCCGGGCCCCATCCAGCTAGCAGAGGTTTCCATATTCTCCCTGTGTCCTGGCTTCCTTGATCCATTTCCTACATTCACTGTCACCCTATTATTGATGTGGTTGTTGATACAGGGTCTCACTATGTAGCCCAGGCTAGGCTGAAACTACTCAAGGTAATCCTCTTGCCTCAGTCTCCCAAGTACTCCCTTTACCAAAGTGCACGGCCATGCTTGGCCCCCACTGACATCTTTTTCTTTTTTCTTTTTTCCCTCAAGGTAGGGTTTCACTCTAGCCCCGGCCGACCTGGAATTCCCTATGTAGTCTCAGGGTGGCCTTGAACTCACGGTGATCCTCCTGAGTGCTGGGAGTAAAGGCATGCGCCACCACGCCTGGCCCCAGTGACGTCTTGCTAGACTGCTGACAGTGTCAAAAGTACCCACAACTGGGCTTGGGCATTTTCTGTATCTAACCTTGAACACAGCTTCATCCTTTTCTCTCCGACCTTGGAAGGTTTACCTCAGCCCCATGTCACCGATGAGGGAAACGCAGGTGGCTCAGTGGTCAGGCACTCACCTCACATGCACGAGACCCTGGGTCAGTCACCACCACTGCAGCCTCAAGAATAAAAAGAGAAAAACGCAGGTCATTTGCCCAAAGCCAATTGTGGTGAGCGGTGCAGCCACATTCAAACGGGTCCGTCTGTGTCAGCCTCTACCGCCTCCTTGGAAAGACCTTGAACTTCCAGTCTCCATTGTATATAGCAAGCTCATTTGCCACGCTATAATATTTCTATTTGCTTTAAAGCAGTGAGTTTTCAGATCCTCTTTGCCCTCCCTCACCCCTATCTTCATTCTTTTATAGAACATTCAAGACCTGCTGCCTTTGGAAGGCAAAACAAACCTGAAAGCCCCAGCAAAATGAAAATGCAAGGCTTCTTCAAAACTTAAGTAGCATTAGCAGCAATTACATGTGTGCGAATGCAAAAAAAAAAAAAAAAAAAAAAAAAAAAAAAAAGCCTGTTGCTAGCTCTGACTCCCCATGCCCCAGCCACCCAGAGAGGCTGTTAACTGTTTCTGAGCCCACAGCCAGGCAGCCAGGCTGAGTTCTTATTTCTGTCACCTTCTATCACTGTCCCTGGAAGATGGCAGCACCTCTCTTCTCAAAACTGATATCTGGTCATTAAGAGCAGTGAATGTGTCAAATCCCAAAAGACACTTTGATGGGACCAAAGTTACACAGCAGCTACGTATACATTCTTTCTCCTCTCTGTCTCTCTCTCTTTCTCCTTTTCTCTTTCTCACTCTGTCATTTTCTTTCCCTTTCTTCTCTCTCTTTGCTCCCTTGCTGTCATTTTCTCTCACCCTTGCTCTCTCCCTCTCCTCTCCTCTTCTCTTCTCTCATGCTCATTCTTTCCCTCGCTCCTAAAATGCCACCATAAATCTTTGCATTTAATGGCAACTTTTCATTCTGTTTTTGTGGTGGCATTTGGTGACTTAAACAAACTATTATGTTCACGTAAGACCACAGCAGAAAGATGAGGAGGAAAGGATTGTACAAAAAGAGGCCTTATGAAAGATGCATTTGATAAAGTATACAAAAATATAAATAGGCTAGGAGAGATGGCTTAGGGGTTAAGAGCTTGCCTACAAAGCCAAAGGACCCAGGTTCGATTCTCCAGGACCCACGTAAGCCAGATGCACATGCGTCTGGAGTTCTTTTGTGCACCCGTTCTCTCTCTTTTCCCTCTTCCTCAAGTAAATAAATAAATAAAAATTAAAATATATATAAAAATATATAAATACTATTGCCTCATTAATTAAGGGAAACTTGGGCTGGAGAGATGGCTTAGCAGTTATGGCACTTGCCTGCAAAGCCAAAGAACTCAGGTTCTATTCCCCAGGACCCACATAAGCCAGATGAAAAGATAGCACATGTTTGCAGTGGCTGGAGGCCCTGGAACACCCATTCGCTCTATATATATCTGCCTTTCTCTCTCACTCTCTCTTCCTCAAATAAATAAATAGAAAATAGAAAGTATCAAATAAATAAATAAATAAATAAATAAATAAATAAATAAATAAATGGAAAACTTGCTCAGAAACATACCACAGTCACAGTCTGAGGAGAGGGGACAGGAAGCTCTTGGGGTGTTTTGCCTTAGCCTAGGACTGCTGACTTACCGGCTGCCCTAAACTGCGAGGGCTTCACTCTCACGCATGTCTGTCAGTTCTGCAGCCGGAACTGTGCTCTGGGGCAGTAATGTTCCACACTGCCTGTTCTGGGCTGGAGTGCCCCGGGGGCCAGTGGGAAACCCCACAGCCAAGGTTTCCCACTGGAACAGCTGGATCAGGCAGGGTCTCCTTTGGTCTTGCTCTCTCCGCACGTGACCTTCCTCACGGCCTTCCCCTGAGCTTCCACACAAATGGTCCACGTGGAGGAAGTGGACTTTGACAAGTGTCGGCTTCCAAGAGGCAAAAACTGCTAGTCCAGGATTCTCAGAAGCTGCTTATCTCCTCCAGGTAAGTCTCAAATCCATCTGTGAGGCGGCACAAAGACAGAGTCTGCAACGTGGAATGAGAGGCAAGGTGGAGATGAATTTCCCAGGAAGCTCTTTGAAGACCTGTCACTGGGGAGCTAGCAGGTTGGGGAATCGCAAGTCTTTCGAATCCAAACTCACAGCCATAAAAGCGAAGGAGCTCTAGCTGGATTCAAAAGCCGTGGTGACTCTTGGGGCCATCACAATGATAGAAGCCCAGAACCAGATAAGGGTGTGGGAGACGGTGTGTGTGAAGTAAGGGGGCTTGCTGTCCAGTTGGAACTCTCCTGTTAACAGATATTTATGGAGGTAGCAAGATTGTTAAAAAAGGCAGAAAGAAAATAGACACATGTGGGGGCTCAGGCTAGAGGCATGTGGGCGGCTGTGCTCTAAAAGAGACACCGGGCTTCTGGGAGCTTGTCCTATCTTCCCCTTTGACTTGAGTGATGGATGCATGGAGGCTTACTTGTTAAATTGATCCTTTACAATGAGACCTCCTCATTCTCACCCTTCCTCCCTCTCTCCCTTCCTCCTTTTCTCCCTCCCTCCCTTTCTTCCCCCCTCCTTCCTCCCTTCCTTCCTCCCTCTCTTTCTTCCTTCCTTCCTCCCTCCCTTCCTTCCTCCCTCCTTTCCTCCCTCCTTCCTTCCTTCCTCCCTCCCCTTCCTCCCTCCTCCTTCCTTCCTCTCTCCCTTCCCTCCTTCCTCTCTCCCTTCCCTTTCCTCTCCCCTCCCTTCCTCCCTCCCCCTCCCTCTTCCCTTTCCTTCCTCCATCCCTCCCTCTCTCTTTCTCCCTCCCTCCCTCTCTTCCTTCCTCCCTCTCTTTCTTCCTCCCTCCCTCCCTCCCTTCCTTCTTTCCTTCCTTCCTTCCTCTGTCCCTCCCTCTCTTTGTCCCTTCCTCCCTCCCCACCTTGGCTGGAGACTGAGCACAGGGCAAGTATTCTATCAGTGAGCTACAATCCTCAGCCGTATATTTCCTGTTCACATGTTATATTTCTAAAGTGTTTAAAAAGAAAAAAAATAAACAATGCAAAGTTCATAATTTGGGTAACTTTAAATTTGGGACATGCATATTTGAAACGCCTAGCTCCAGTCTTTGCCCATCAAGTCCTGCCAGAGCACCACTGCCCACCGGCTCAAGTTCATTCCTGAAGATGGCAAATGTGGAGTTTTAAACTGGGCAAAGCCCCTGAATCTCACCAGATGTTTTAATACATTTACTGTGCCAAATCCAGAGACACGCTTGCAAAGATAAGTCTTACATCCAGGGATCACAGAATGCCCAGGGCTGGTGAACAGCAACTCCAAGGTCACTCACTATTTGCACCCAGTCCTTGGCTCTCAGCTTCCTCAGTACTACAACTCTTGGCACAGGGGACCCACACCATCATCACCTTGCCCATCCCCTGAGCTCTAGCCGGCCCCATCCAGATTGGACAGCACCTGAGTCCTGGGTAACACAAAAGTTCCATTGTTCATGTCACAGCCACTGGGGGACTTGGCCAAGCCTCAGGGGCAGGCTCAGATTGGAGATGCTGAGTGTGGACAGGCTGAGAGTGGCTGCCCTTGGCCATGCCAGGGTGTTCTAAAGCCGCAGGCACCCAGGATCTGCCTAGGAAAGCAGTCAATGCAAAGGCAGTGACAAGGGACGCCTTCAAATCCCAGGAATCACATGGTGTTTATTCTGAGGCCAACCTTCCTCCCATCCTCCTCCCTCTCCTCCTCAGCACTGGGAGCTGCGGCTGCTGCCCTGGGCTGGAGAGAGTCCGCATCAAATAACAATGAAATACGCAGCGCATCTCTATTTGGGTTTTATGGACTGGACCATTTCAAAGGGACGGGAGCAGAGCCTTTGAGGGCACTTACTGGGCTCCACTGAACCATGAACTAATTAGATCTATTGGAGAAAAATATCTTGTTTAAAAAAAAAAAGGATGTCTGCATTGTTTCTTTTGAGAAATTGTTGAGTTTTATGATGACACTTATTTTTATGGGTACTAGAAAAAACAGACTGAATGCCATGTTGTCATTAGTAACTTCAAGGGGCTGGGGGCACCAAGAGGGATGTTCTCAGAGGGGACAATACTCACATTGTCACAGCTCTTTCAGATTCGTTATTGTGTTGTGGTCCCCAACCGCCCTGTAGGGGCAAGTGGGTCAGGCATCCTTAGCTCAGTTCTGAAGATAAAATTGAGAATGAAAGAGGCGTTTTTCCAAAACTCATATTTAGAGAGCAAATGATTTTTCTCCTTTCTTTACTTTCAAAAGTAGAGACTTTGACCAGGGGCAGAGACTGAATACAAACACTTCCCTATTCATGATACCAATGACGAAGCAGGAGAAGGAGGAAAAAGAAGAAGATGGAGGAAGATAGAAAAGAGGGAGGAAAGGAAGAAGAGAGGGTAGTGGAGGAAGGGAAGGAGTAGATAGAGGAGGAGGAAGGGAAATAAAAGGAACCAAAGGAGAAAGAGGAAGAAGAAGGAGAAGAGGAGGAAAGGAAGAAAGACAAACAGAAGTACAAAGAAAAGAGGAAGAGAAGGAATGTAGGACTGGAGAAGAAGAAAGGAAAAGAAGGAGGTGGGAGGAAGAAATGAAAGATAAAATACAAAATGAGGGGCTGGAAAGATTTGTCAGCAGTTAAGGCACTTCCTTGTTAGGCCTAACGACCCAGGTTCGATTCCCCACAACCCACATTAAGCAAAATGCACAAAGGAGGGCATGCATCTGGAGTTTATTTTCAGCAGCTAGAGGCCTTGGCGTGTCTATTCTCTCTGTGTGTCTGTCTCTCTTCTCTCTGCTTGCAAATAAATAAAAATAAATAAATATCAAAAAAAAGGAAAGAAAATGAGAGCAGGGGGAGTTCTGGGGTTTCCTAAATAATAGCTTGGACCACAGATCATGTACAGCCCTTCCTTACCACTTTATATGTGACCACCTGGGGGACAGCTGTCTGAAGCTGGTTCCATCCAGTTCCCCTGTCCTGGGAAACTGCCTCTCCAGATGATGGGGCTCTACTGCGACTGGAGCCACATTCAGCCCAGAGCAGCAAGGCTGGGTCCGGAGGAGTGTGACCACAAGAAAGGAGCCCATGTTGAAAGCAGAGTGGTGCTAGCATCCCAGGAAAGGAGGGAGGGAGGAGGCAGGCTCCGTGTTTCCCACCCTGAGCACCATGAGGGCTCCCTGAGCCTTTCCAAAAATAACCCTTCGGCTCAGTTAGGATGAGTGACTTTCCATCTCTTGCATCTTTCTTGATCCCTGAGTCTGTCCTAGCCTTTTTCCCACTCTCCAGGTGTAGGCACCCACAAACAGCAGCTATGGTACCGTACACGCCTCCCTGGAACCACGTTAGCTCTGCAGAACTGCTCAGAATCAGTCTCCTAAGGCCCGCAGGCAGTGGCTGAGGAAACATTGGGTGGTTGGTGCTTATGTGCTTAAATTCTGACCGCTAAATTCAGGAGTCTGTAGTTGCCAGTGGGACAACATTCCTATTCAAGGTCATATAATTTTTTTTTAATTTTACTTATTTATTTGCAAGGAGGGAGAGGCATGAGAGCGAGGGAATGGGCCTTCTTGCCACTGCAAACGAACTCCAGACACATACACCACTTTGTGCATCTGGCTTTAAGTGGGCACTGGGGAATCGAGCTTGGGGTGCCAGGCTTTGCAAGCAAGTGCCTTTAACCAATTGAGCCATCTCTCCAGCCCATGTAATTTTTTTTAAAAGGAACTCATTTCTCATATAAGTTGAGAAGTGCATTTAGGGTTGCCAGCTAGCTTGAGCCATGACTGTCTTCAGGGATGGAAACCGTATGGTAAGACGCTGGAAGAAGATAGAAAAAGAGTGGGGAGGGAAGGAAGAAGAGAGGGTAGTGGAGGAAGTTCAACTTCCAGAGTGGCTTCATTCTGGAACATTCCATGGATGCATGGGCACCAGCTTTTATCTTTCCCAAGTATCAGGCTTTGACACACCTACTTTACTACATTTAAAAAAACACTAATACGTCTGAGAACTGATTCTCATTGGGCTAATAGGAGTCACATGTCCATGCTGAGCCAGCCAATCACTAGCTAAGATGTCAGAACATTTTGATTGGTCAGAATAAGGTCATGTATCCACAACCACATTTGCCACATACCCTGTGGCCTAGGAGGGGAACAATTGTTTAAAGTATTGAAATACTGAGTGACTTTGCCTCAAGAGTGGAAAGTGGATGAAAAAAGATAAACAATTGAAATTGAGTTCACCCTTGCTCAATCCAATCTTGTCATTGTACAGTATTTTCTGGAATTGTCATTTAGTGCAGTAGGGGATTTTTTTTTTTTCTGAAATGAGGCAACTGTATGTGTTTTGAAATTAATGAGCTCATTTTCCTTACTTGATAGCAGAGAGGTCAAGTGACATAGGCTCGGGGGCACAACTGTTCAGAGAGAGGCAGGCTTGCTCCTGGTACCCGGATAGGGACGCTAGGCTGGTGGTGGCCCTGTCACCCATCTTCCCAGGACTGTTTTCATTAACTCAGCAACTGAGCATCTGGCAAGTTTGCAGGGAGCCTTCCAGCAGAGCTGGGACTGAAGGGGATGTTCTGGACCCGGGAACGAGATGGTGTCAGAAATCCAAACACAAAGCAGACGTTCCCACATCCTCATTAGCAGGCAGTGAGTGTTCAGCAAGACAGGCATGCTAGTGTTACCATCAAGTCTCTTAAAACCCACGCATAGAAGTAAGGGGAGGGGGCTGGAAAGATGGCTTAGTGGTTAAGGCCCATGCCTGTGAAGCCTAAGGATCCAGGTTCAATTCTCCAGGTCCCACGTAAGCCAGATGCACATGGTGGCACAGGCATCTGGAGTTCATTTGCAGTGGCTGGAAGCCCTGGCATGCTCATTCTCATTCTCTCTCTCTCTCTCTCTCTCTCCCTCCCCTCTCCCTCTTTCTCTGTCTCTAATAAATAAATAAATAAAAATAAATCTTAAAAAAAAAAAAGTAAAGAGAGGGACAGGCTTAGGACTGACACCATAGCTCTTGAGGATGTCTGAGGAAGAAACGTCATCCGATGGCGTTAGTGAGATCTTGAGCAGTTGTCTAAATCAAAAGTTCAAAGCATTTAAAATCACTGCTGGCTTTTAGTGGGCATTTGCAGGCTGAGGTAGAGTGGCCCGCTGCCTAGGGCAGGGTGGGGAAAATGAACCAAATGCATCTTGTCCCTTTTCCTTTGCAAAAAAGGTTTGATTGGAACACAGACCCCATATTTATCAGTGTGGTGCATACCTCCTTTTACGTAGTAATAATACAGCAGGGTCGCTGTAAGCAGGAAGCCATGGCATGTGAAATCTAAAGTATTTACTCTCTGGCTCTTCATGCAAAACAATGTTAGTTGGCCGCTGATTTGGGATATTTTATTTCTGAAGAGGAAAGGAATCTTTGAGTTCATATGGTCTAGAAGTCTTTGGGGGTCAGTGGAGAAATTGGAGCATCTACATGTTGGGCTTTGGTTTTTTTTAACATTTTATTGACAACTTCCATACATATATACACAATATATCATATCATAATCTCCTCCCACTACCCCCCCCCCTTGTCTCCTCTCTTCTCTCTCCCTCTACGGAATCCCTCCTTCTTGCCAAGTAGTCTCTCTTCTATTTTGATGTCATCATTTTTCCCCTCCTATTATGCAGGTCTTGTGTAGGTAGCATTAGCCACTGTGAGGTTATGAATGTTACAGCCACTTTGTGTCTGGAAGACAGTACTGGAAGCATACCTCCCATTCCTGTAGCTCTTACATTCTTTCCATCACCTCTTTCTCAGTGGTCTCTGAGCCTTGGAGAGTGATAGAGCTGTCTAACTGTGTGCTGAACACTCCACTCTCACTTCTTCTAGGCCCTTTAATGAAATACATAGATAAAATACTTTTAAAAAGAGTCGCTCATGATCACATTTAAGTGGCAGACGCCCAGGCATATCCCCTGTTGGTCCTGTGCTCCTGTGGTTTTTGTTTTGTTTTGTTTTGTTTTTGCAGCATTGGCCCTCATCCATGGGAATTCTCCTCCATGGGAATGAATGTCACCTTTCTGCAACAGATGTTTGGTAACCTGTCTTTAGAGTGCTGAAATAAATACCATAAATCATAAAAACGACTTCCACAATTAGCACACAGTAGAATAACTGAGAACCAGAGCCCGCAGAAGAGTTAACAGTCTGTCTGTCTGTCCTATGTCGCGGCCTTGGGTAGAGATGCTACCTCCACACACACCAGCAGCTGATGCCAGCCGATTATGGGTGTGATGTGGGAGCTGTGTGGGCAACTCAGCCATGCTGTCACAAGCGACATTCTTTTCTTTCTAGTCCTCAACACAGTCACGTTCAATTTTCCCTTGGCTTACCTGATATTGACAGATCTGGAAAATCCAGGATATACTGGGGACTGAGAAAAGAGCATTTGGCCTGAAAGCTGAAACTCGGTTAAATTCTGGGCTTGGATAATTATTAACAGGATTTCCTTCCTCCCTCCCTTCTTTCCTTCCTTCCTTCCCTCCCTCCACCCCGCCCTCTCTCTCCCTCTTTCTCTTTCTTTCTTTCTTTCTTTCTTTCTTTCTTTCTTTCTTTCTTTCTTTCTTTCTTTCTGTCTGCCTTTCCCTTCCTTCCTTCCTTCCTTCCTTCCTTCCTTCCTTCCTTCCTTCCTTCCTTCCTTCCTCCCTCCCTCCCTCTTTCCTTCTTTCTCTTTCTTTCTTTCTTTCTTTCTTTCTTTCTTTCTTTCTTTCTTTTTGCCTTTCTCTTCCTTCCTTCCTTCCTCCTTCCCTCCCTCTTTCTTTCCTCCTTCCTTCCTTCCTTCTTTCTTTCTTTCTTTCTTTCTTTCTTTCTTTCTTTCCTTCTTTCTTTCTTCCTTTGCCTTTTCTTCTTTCCTTTCCTTTCTTTCTCCTTTCCCTTTCTTTCTTTTCCTTTCTCTTCCTTCCTTCCTTCCTTCCTTCCTTCCTTCCTTCCTTCCTTCCTTCCTTCCTTCCTCCCTCCTCTCTCTCTCTCTTTCTTTCTTTCTTTCTTTCTTTCTTTCTTTCTTTTTGCCTTTCTCTTCCTTCCTTCCTTCCTCCTTCCCTTCCTCTTTCTTTCCTCCCTCCTTCCTTCCTTCCTTCCTTCCTTCCTTCCTTCCTTCCTTCCTTCCTTCCTTCCTTCCTTCCTTCCTTCCTTCTCTCTCTCTCTCTCTCTCTCTCTCTCTCTCTTTCTTTCTTTCTTTCTTTCTTTCTTTCTTTCTTTCTTTCTTTCCCGACATGCCAGTCCTTTAGGATATAGGGCTTTCACCAGGGACGACTGTCCTCTTGATTGTAGGACACCTCAAATCCCAAACCATTTCCCATGAAGCACCACTTGTGGCTTCTTCAGTCATTGGGGTGATTAAAGCACTCCCACATATTCTTGGTTTTCTCCCTTCAAGGACTTTGGTCTTTCTACTGCCGTCGGGGACAATAGCCGAAGCTTTTCCCAAGTCCATTCTGGACTGTTCAGACGAATCAGTACAGCTGGAGAGACACCTCAAAGGACCATGGGATATTTTGAACCAATAGATGCTATGCCTAATGACCCCAATTTCTGAGGATTTGCCCAGCCTACTAATAGACAGCATCCTGTAGTGATTACGGGGGAGGAGACTCTGTGGAGACCTGGGAATGATATTCCAAATGCCCACATATGTACTCGAAAGCCAAAGCCAGGAGAGAGCAGGGAAGGGAGAGATGAGTCCAAAAGCATTCTGCATGGAGGGAAAAAGACCATCCCAGAGCGCAAAGCACAGCTCCAGCATCAGATCCGGAAGAGCCCAGTCCTGGGTCTTGAAACCAGAGGGGGAGAAAGCCAGGCTATGCTCATTGTTATGCAAATGAGATGCATAACCCAAACCCAAACTCTCGACGCCCCCTTGAACAGTGGCTTAAGAGAATTGTCCGAAATGTTTTTACCACATGTGCAAGACATTAAAATTAGTCTTAAGCTCATCTGAGAAGCCACTTTGACATTGCCATATGTTGAGAGCCAAGCTGCTCTATGGATTTAGCAAACATCTTAAACTATTTTTCAAATGATTTAGGTTCAGCAAGACCCAAAATGTATTTCCTCCCCACTTCTGAGTACCTTTTCCCTCTCATTTTAAACCCTAGGGTATTTTGAAGAGAATTCAAGCCACATGTTTCCGATTCATTTACACTTGACTCATCAACATGCCGGTTTGCAGGAATCATTTGATGTTCAAGGAGACTTTTTGAAATATATGTTAAATGTATGTTCTTGTACACATTTATATTTGCATATATACATAAATGTGGTGGTGGGCTGGGTGTGAATGGTGCCAACTTTGCAAAGAGGCGGGAGGGTTTAGAACACTTCTTTCTGGAAACTTCTCTTACTTGTTGGTTGCTTGGAAAAGTGTCTTTGAGGAAACATCCTTTGATCATTTAAAAAATATTTAATTCAATTAATTTATTTATTTGAGAGAGAAAGAGGTGAATGGAGGGGAGAGAGAATGGGTGCCCCAGGGCCTCCAGCCACTGTAAACAAACTTCAGATTCATGTGCCACCTTGTCATCTGGGTTATATGGGTCCTGCGGACTTGAACCTGGGTCCTTAGTCTTCACAGGCAAGTGGCTTAACCATTAAGCCATCTCTCCAGCCCATCCTTTGATCATTTTTAAAGTCAGGTGTTTCTTTTTAAGCTGTGTGTGTGTGTGTGTGTGTGTGTGTGTGTGTGTGTGTGTGTGTCTTCATGGCGCATATGGGAGTGTATGTGTGTATGCATGATGAGTGTATGGGGTGTGTGTGCCATGGCACACATGTAGACATCTGAAGACAACCTCAGAGTGTCTGTCCCCTCCTCCTTGCTTGAGACAGGGTGTCCCTCATTATTTTGTTTTTACCATCTGGCCTCATGGGCACTAGTCTAGACAGACCATGAACTTCCAGATTCTCCTGGGTTGACCTCCCATTGCCATAGGCACGTTGGGATCTCAGACACTTCACACAGTGAACTGGGGAACTGAACTCTGGAGAGAACTCGGCAGACTTGCAAGCAAGCATCGCCTTTAACTGCTGAGCCATCTCATAATCCCAGGTTACTCATTTTTGTTACTGCTTGGGTTCTTCTGATAGTATTAGTTCTAGAAGTGCCTATATGCACATATTGTTCACATATTAACTTATCAGTTACAACAGTGGTGGATGGCTAACAGGTATTCACTATTACTCCTCTTCAGAGGCAAACAAGCCAAACCCACAGTGAGCGTCTCTTCCTAGTGTCAGAGTGGCTCTGATTGCACAGTCAAGGGTGACAAGGGCTTCCCAGGATAAACAGAGAAGTAGATCACACAGACTTTTAGTGGAAGCCACTGGGAAATGGTGTGGAACTACACAGTGAGTTCAAAGCCAGCCCAGGCCACATAGCAAGACCCTGTCTTGAAAGAAAAATCAGAAGAAAAAAGTTATATACATTAAGCACAAAATGATATGGTTCCTCAAAAAGTCAAAACCAGAATAGCCACAGGAGCCAGGATTCTATTCACAGAGATTTGTCTCAAGAAATGAACCCAGCATCTCAGGGCGGTAGCACTCCCCCACTCTCTACAACATCACCCATGTCGGGTAAGATGTGGGAGCAACCTGAAGGCCCTTGATGGAAAAAGAGAATGTGCATTATTGTACCAAATTATATAGTTTTGTAAGTATTAATAATTTTTGATTTTTATAAACAATAATCATTTAATAATTATATAATGGGTTGGATATAAAATACTATGTATAATGTATAATATGGGGTTCTAGAAATATAAATTATATGCTATAATATACATTATATAACATAATGTAATACTATTCCTTTTTATAAATTTTATTTATTTATTTGAGAGAAAGAATGGGCACACCAGGGCCTCCAGCCACTGCAGATGACCTCCAGATACATGCGCCACTTCATATGTCTGGTCCAACATAGGTACTGGGGAGTCGAAATTAGGTGTTAGACTTCACAGGCAGGTGCCTTAACTGCTAAACCATCTCTCCATCCCCATAATGTAACACTATCATATGCATACTAGATACACATATAGAGGAAGGAACATTACCCTTAATAAAGAAAATCATTCTGCCAGTTATGACCTCATGGAGGGACCCAGAGCATGAGGGGTTAAATGAAATCACCCAGATACTGAAGGACAACCCTTCTACAATCCCACTTATATGAAGAATCTCAACAAGTGGAGCCCCGAAAAAGCAGAGAAGGTTGTGATGCTGGAACTGGGGGAGGGGAAAGTGGGGAGGCGGTCCTCAAAGGATATGAGGTGCGATTCTGCAAGATGAAGGAGTCCTGGGACCTCGTTGTATAGCAAAGCGTGTCCAGTTAACAGTTCTGCAACGTGTGCTGAAAAGTTTGCTAAAAGGGTAGATCTTGAGCTGGAGGATGGCTTAGCGGCTAAAGCATTTGCATGTGAAGACTAAGGACCCAGGTTCAATTCCCCAGTACCCACATTAGTCAGATGCACAAGGTGGCGCATATGCCTGGAGTTTACTTAGTGGCTGGAGGCCCTGGCACATCCAATCTCTCTCCCTCTCTATATATTATTTATCCCTATTTCTGCCTCTTTCTCTCTCCCTCTATCTCAAATAAATAAATAAATAAATAAATAAATAAATAAATAAATGGTAAATGTTACCCCACACATATAAACAAATAAACAACTTTTGAGAAGATGAATGTTTATGCTACAGAGCAGGGGGAGGGTGTTCTGCTGCTTACTTAATCTCAGTTCATCAAGTTTGACATAGTGATTCAGGCATGGTGGCACACACCTGTGACCTCAGCATTCAGAAGATGGAGATGGGAGGTCTGCCATGGATTCAAGGTCAACCTGGGTACAAAGTGAATTCAAGGCCAACCTGGGTTACATAACAAGGCCTTGTCTCAAAGAACAAAACAGAAAAAAAAAAGTCATATACGTTAGACATGCATGGCTTTGTGTATGCCAATAAAACTCAAATGGAAAAAAATTGACGTTTTATGAAATGTTATGAAATTCAAATTTATATGGTGTAAGTGAAATTTAAGAAAAATCCAACTACCTGGAACCCTTTAACAAAATATTGTTTTAATCATTTTGCTGATTAAACCAATCTTTCTTCCTTCCTTTCTTTCTTATATTTTTATTTATTTTATTTATTTATTTATTTATGAGAGGTGGGGAGAGAAGGAGCGAATGGGTGTGCCAGGACCTTTAGTCACTGCAAACAAACTCGAGATTCATGTGCATCTGGCTTACGTGTGTACTGGGGATTCAAACCTGGGTTCTAAGGCTTTGCAGGCAAGCGCTTTAACCACTAAGCCATCTCTCCATCCCCTTCCTTTCTTTTTCTTTTTTTTTTTTAACAATATCTTACACTTAGGTAATCCAAAGCATAACCTTAGGAATCAGGAAAAAAATCTTTCTTTTAGCCAGGCTTGGTGGACCACACCTTTAATCCCAGCATTTGGGAGGCAGAGGTAGGAGGATTGCCATGAGTTCAAAGCCACCCTGAGACTACATAGTGAATTCCAGACCTGGAGTGCACCTTGAAAAATGGGTCAGTTGGATCTACTCTTTCTGCATGTTGGAGAGATGTAAAGACACCAGCCTGTGATAACCTGATTACTTGTGGGTTGAAATCATTTTTTCAGTATTGTCTTTCATCAGATTTAGAGATTGCTGTTTCTCCCTTTTGCCACAGATCTCCAGTGGCTTTCCGAGCCACGAACCATGCCGATCTGAGGTGATGTTTGAAGATAGCCTCTACTTCTAGCTCTAGTTTGGAAGCTTTGGAGGCCATTTCTCCCTTTTGCCACCACAGCAGACATCTCCAGTGGCTTTCCGAGCCACAAACCATGCTGATCTGAGGTGATGTTTGAAGATAGCCTCTACTTCTAGCTCTAGTTGAAGGAAGCCTCAGCTACTAAGTCAGACTTGGTCAAAGAAGTCAAAGTGACTGACCTCTTTGTCATCCCTTCCACACTGAGACATCAGGAGTCATTATTTCTATTTTACCTAATGACACTGACACTCAGTGCAAGACTGGCTCACTTATTCAAGGTCACACTGATGTAGATAAACTTTCTTATTCACATCACTTTCAATTTTTATTGAAACCCAAGGGTTCGGAAGTGTATTCTAGCTACAGGAGAATCTCTACCCTAAGACCAAAATCACTAAACAAACAAACAGAATATGGACGGTCTAGTACTTGCATCTTCATCCATCAATGGCCAATACATTGATGAAAAGAGTATAAAACTTGTCTGTCCCCAGCATGAGCAATACAGGTATGGATTCATCTCTGATGTTATTAAAGTGAAGAAAAAAAAAAACAGCATAATGTGAGTTTTTTCCTGAAAACTGTACTGTGTGTACTTCCAGCAGAGCTTGTATGAGACACCCCACAAAACTGTGGGTGGATTTGTTTTGGCAAAAGGATATCCAGGTATTAAGAGAGAGACACAGCTGGGCAAGAAAACGTGCCCTCCAAGGCACCATGTGACCTGGCATATGTGATCGAAATCTCCCCTCCTTCCTGATTCACAGCTCCGCTTCCTGCACCAGACCTAGTGCAGGGGTCAGTTGCACCCACAAAGCCACCAGCCTGTGCCTGGGGGGAACTGAAATCATCTCCATCTTTCTTGCTGTTTACAGATCTGATGCTCGTGACTCTTTCCACAGTGTCGGTGCCACAGGTAATTACTCTTTAAAACTCCTGCATTGCTAGCGAGGGCTAGGGGGATGGCTCAGGGGTTAAAGACACTTCCTTGGAAAGCCCGTTGACCAAGTGTGATTCCCCAGCATCCACAGAGAAGTGAACACAAAGTGGCATATGTATCTGTGATGCCAACAAGGCAGGAGAATCTGAAGCTTGTGGGCCAACTAGCCTGGAGTTCATTTGCAGTGGCCAGAGACCCTGACTCAAGGGTAGAAGGAGAGTGCAGGGTCCTCAAAGCTGTGCTCTTACCTCCTCACATGCGCCATGGTGCACACACACACACACACACTCACACAGTCAATTCCTAATCCCCAGGGGGACAGAGTGCTCCTCAGTCTTCTGTGTGAGGGACAACCCTCACCAGACATGGCATCTGTTACCACCTTGATCTTGTACTTTCCCGTCTCCAGAAGTGTGAAGTAGATTTCTGTCAGTTACAAACCAGTGTATGATATCTTCTTAGAATGGTCTGTCACATTTTTATTTTTATTGACAACTTCTTTAATTGTAGACAATATCCCATGTTATTTCCCTCCCTCCCCCCACTTTCACCTTTGAAACTTCACTCTCCATCATATCCCCTCCCCCTCTCAATAAGTCCCTCTTTTCATTTTGATGTCGTGATCTTTTCCTCCTATTATGATGGTCTTGTGTAGGTAGTGTCAGGCACTGTGAGGTCATGGATATCCAGGCCATTTTGTGTCTGGAGGAGCATGTTGTAAGGAGTCCTCCTCTTCCTTTGGCTCTTACATTCTTGTCCTCCTTCCACTGAACCCCGTCTTCTTTCCAGCTAGGTCCTCTTCTACCTTGGTGTATGTGTGTGTGTGTTTGCACACTCACAGGTGTATGTGTGTGTGTGTCCATGCATGTGGAGGCCAAAGTACAATGTTGTGGGGTGGGGGGGGAGGCATTCCTTCATCTTTACTTGAGACAGGGTCTCTCACTGACCTGAAACTTGCCTAGTAGGCTGGACTGGATCTTCCTGTCTCCGCCTCTCCAGCGCTAGACTTACAAGCATGCATCGTGATGCCTGGCTTATTAAAGTTGGTTATGGGGATTAAACTCAGATCCACATTGTATGTAAAACAAGCAACTTGCTAACTGAACTATATCCCCCAGCTCTCTTTAATGTTTTTTTTTTTCCTCCTTTTTATTTTGTGACAGGTCTCACTAAGTTGCCCAGTCTGTTTTAGATCCCACTCTGTAGTCCTGGCAGATTTTGAACTTCCAATCCCCTGCCTCAGCCTCCCAAGTGCTTGGATGACAGGCATGTGCACCAGGACCAGCACCTTATAAACTATGAGTAACCATTCAGCTTATTGAAAGGATGACGTCAATTTTGTTTTTTCACTGAGCATCAAAACTGACTGCATTCTGATTCAAGTCAAAAGGAAAAGAAAACCTCTATTTTCAAATTTTCTATGTTCATTACTGTCTCTTCCCAGCTAGATAGGAGCCCCTGTGTGGCAGGCCTGGAATCCAGCTCCCCAGAAACTAGACCCCACCAGGAACACAGAGGGAGGCCCAAGGACCAGCAGACTCCAGCATCCTGAACCAAGGCCAGCCGGCAGGACCAGCCCAAGATGATTTTGCACTCCACCAGTAGGTCAGGGTTTGCACAGGGAACAGTGGGTTGGCGAGTTTGAAACTTTACAGAGGCGCTTGGTCAGCACCCCGTGGCTTCTGGGTCTCTGTATGAAATCCTAGCTGTGCTTGCTTTAATCGCCTTTAAGCTCCTCTGAGTTTAGCCTTGATCAGGAATCTCACTCCTGCATTCTGTTTTGGTGTCAGGAGCCAGAAGGTCTCTGAGCAACTTAGGAGTTTGTCCCCGCTTTCAGATCCCAGAGTGATGTATTTCCAAGCACCTCTCTTGGATTAGGAGGAGGAAAACCCATTCCTTTTTGCTTTGGCTGTGGCTGGAGAAATGGCTTAGTGGTTAAGGCATTTGCCTGCAAAACCAAAGGATCCCGGTTCAATTCCCTAGGACCCACATAAGCAAGATGCACAAGGGGGCACATGTGTCTGGAGTTCATTTGCAGTGGCTGAAGGCCCTGGTACATCCATTCTCTCTGTCTGTCTCTCTGCCTCTTTCTCTAATATATATATATATATATGGTGGCACATGCCTGTAACTCAGAGCTATCTGAGGCAGAGATAGGGGATCCCTATAGTTTCCTAGCTAGCTAGACCAGCCCAAAGGGGAATTCCAGGCTCAGTGAATAATCCCATCTCAAAAAATAAGGTGGAGCCGGGCGTGGTGGTGCGCGCCTTTAATCCCAACGCTCGGGAGGCAGAGATAGGAGGATCGCCATGCGTTCATGGCCACCCTGAGAATCCATAGTGAGTTCCAGGTCAGCCTGAGCTAGAGTGAGACCCTACCTCTAAAAACCAAAATAAAATAAAATAAAATAAGGTGGCGAGTGACTGGGGAAGACACCTGTCTGATTTCTGGTCTGTCTTCACATTCATGTCCACAAATGTCCCAAACACATGAGCATGCATACACACACAAAAACAAATGAATAAAAATAATTGTGTGTGTGTGTGTGTGTGTGTGTGTATACAAGCTTGTGTGCATGTGTGGAGGTCAGAGGACAACCTTAAGTGTTGGTTCCCTCCTTCCACCTTGCCTGAGGCAAGGTCTCATTGTTCACTGCTGCGAGTGCCCACAAGCTTCAGGAGGATTCTCCTGTCTCCTCTTCCGTCTCTCTGAAATTGCACTGGGATTTCAGATGGCTTTACATGGTTTCTGGGGATCAGAACTCAGTACTTGATCCACTGAGCCATGTTCCCAGCCCCCCTCCCCAAATTAAAAAAAAAAAAAAGATAGGCATTCCCTTTGATGTGCTTCTGAACTGGGCTTCCCCCACCCCCACCCCCACCCCCACACACAAAAAACCCCTCTCTTCTGTTTTTCCTGCAATTTCTGTACCTGATACCCCTGGTCTGCCACCCAGGAGGCCTGGCAGAGTCCCCACAATGTCTGACTCACATCTCACTTTCTCACACTCCCTCTGCCTCTGGAGTCTTTCTTGCCCACACTGAAAACTGATTTTACCATCTCCCGCCTACTCAAGGTTACATTTTCCTGTGCAATTTCCTTCGAATAATCCCTCTCCCCCAAGCAAGGCTGACGGCTGAAGTTTACACCTCTTCTTTTCCCACCCCGAGCCCCACAAGTCCCCCACACCGCCATACCCTACTTCCCTTGCCCACGATGACCCTGCTTTTCCAGGGAGGACTTCCACCTTGGAATTGTTTGGGCGAGATGATGCCTAAATGAGCCACTTCTGTGGAATAGATCTCAGGGGCCCAGACGTTTTTATATGAACTCAGATGGCTGGAACACCCAGCCACGGAGGATTTTATGTACTGTTGGCATAGAGCTATCTGCCAACAAAGTTTCAAGAACTTTATAGGTTTGGTAGAGTTATAAGGCAAGTCTTGGAAGGATTTCTCAGAGTTATGTAATTATTGGAAGGGGAAAAAAATGCTGGTGTGGGGTCTCTCTCCCTCTCTCTGTATATCTGTGTGTTTCCTGCCTCTTTACTTTTCTTTAAGGAAAACACAATCTTAATACAAAGGAATGTGTGAAAAGCACAAATTTGAAAGCTCCAGGGCGTTTGGATGACTACTTCAGAGCAAAAGGCCAAAATATGTTCGGCACAATTGTCTCCGTTCAAGCGCTAACAAGATGGAACAAGTTTTCCGGCTCTCTGGGGATTCCGGCAGAGCAGTGGGCTGGATCTTTCTCCTTCTCCTGAACTTCTTCCTAACTACATCACAGCCTGTGTTCATTCATGACTTGGGAACACTGTCGAATGGCCCCTTCTTGCAAAACTCAGAACCCCGTGACTGGAACCTGCTCACCCCATGCTTAACCTCACGTTTCCCAGTCTGTCGGTGGGGCATCTGACAGCATGCGGCAGGAGCCTCACCAACATTCTCTAATGAGCGAGTGCATCTGGAGTCCTATTTGAATCACCCAGCATCCTAGCAGGGTGCCCTGTCAGCCTTGGCGAAGTCCATGGGGTGACTCCGAGCGCACTTCAGGTTAAAGCATCCATTTGTGTGGTTGGATGGGTACTGGATTTACATGGTGGACATGGTGAATGTCATGTTCTGGAAATGCTGTAAGACTGTGATATTCCTGTGGGGTGCAGGACCGAGAGACTTTGGCATAACAGTCAGTTCACTTGGCTGCAGGCACAGGGCTGTCTCTCCCTCAGAGGCGCCAGTTCTGCTCAGAGCTCATGCGTCTTGGCCCTCGCAAGGCCGCCTGCAGTTTTCCCCCATAAGGTGTGATTCAGGGGTCAGCCAGAGATTCAGGCAGAGTTGACGCACATGATCTGGGGGGCATTCCTTCTTGGGCTCCATCTTTTTGGGGATGGGTGTGAAATCAGAGGAAAAGAGAACGGAAAAACCACATGGGATAGTTTTAGTGGCCAGGTATAACCATTGGCATCAACATAACAGCCAGGAGAGGTGGGAAATGTTGACTTCCTGTGTGCCCCCCGGAAGAGGAAATGCTGCCTGTGCAGCCTTGTGACTTCCTGTGTGCCCACGAAGAGGAAACCGTGCGAAAGTGCACTGTTGAAACTCACCTCACCCCACTCTATTGTCTCTCATCTTGTTTTTTTTTTTTTTTTCTTGTCTTTATTTACACCTTGTGTGTGCTGGTGGTCTTTCCCTGTGACAAAATACTTAACAAAATAACCCCAAAGGAGAAATGATTCATTTTGGCCTACAGTTTCTGACGTTGCTTGGCTGTTGGTTTGGGGGTCCATGGTGAGGCATAGCATCATGGTGGGAGCAAGTGACAGAAGCTGCTCACCTCGCGGTTGACAGGAAGTTGAGAGAGAGGAAGGGACCAGTGGTTATCAAAGGTGTGCTCCCTGTGACTCTCTTCCTCGAGCTAAGCCCCACCTCCCATTGTTTCACTACTTCCCCAAACAGTGGCACCAACTGGGGACCAAGTGTTCATGTATGAACCCATGGGAGACATTTCATATGTGAGCTATAAAAGACTATTTATTAACAGAAGAATACCTTAGGCTCCATAGCGTATGAGCAGGAAACAATTAATTAGTCTCACATTTCTGGAGGCTGGGAAGTTCAAGACCAAGGGGCTGGAAAATACCGTGTTTGGTAAGGCACTCCTTGCTGGTTTATGGAACACACCTTCAGACTTGGGTCTACAGATGGCCGAAGGAATAAAGGAGCTCCCCGGACTTTGATTAAAAGGTGCCCATCCACTTCATGTGACCCCTGCCCTAGTGACCTGACCACCCCTCCAATTCCCCTAATCCTGTCACTTGGGGCGGGGGTCAGGATTTCGACGTAGCAATGTGAGGCTCACAAATATCCAGCGTTCATGCTCCTATTGACTCCAACGTTGCATCCTGAAACCCAACAGGCAAGAACCAGACTTATGCAATAGAACTTTTATGGTGTTTTGTTTTCTACCAATCAAGCCATTTGCAGTGTTTTGGAAAATTCAAAAAAGAAGGTAAGGAAAAAAAATATCACCCCAAATCTCATGATTACTTTTATTTACTGATATGGTATATCTTTATGTTTTTTCTTACCTATGTTACTATGTAGCTGTTAGGTGGACCGTGCTCAGAACAAAGGGCCAACATGGCAATCGCACCCTCCAAAGACCACATTCCCCACTTTCCTCAGCGGGACTTGAGTCAGTGGTTTCAAGACTCCCCAGCACCGGCCAATCCCATACCCCAGCTTTGACCTCCTAAGGAGGCCCCTGCTCCCTCCCGCCCTTGAAACAATTACATTCCCAAGCCTTCCCCTGGCTCCTAGCTAACACATCATCTTCCCCTGCGCAAGCCTTTAAAAGACCTCCATCTTCAGTCCCGGATGCGACTTCTCCTGGCCCTATGTCTCGAGATCGGTGAACCTCGCCCGAGAGCTGTGCCAATAAACCTGGACTAACTTTGTTAATCTGGCCTGATCTGGTCCCTCGCGTTGGTCAAGCCTTTCAGTAGCCATCATTTTTTTCCACACAAGTATCATAACATACTTACTATTTTACAACCTGTTTCCTCACTGCCTCTAAGACTTGAAAGAGGCTGCAGAGATGGCTCAGTGGTTAAGGCGCTTGCCTGCAAAGCCTAATGACCCTGGATTGATTCCCCAGGACCCACGTAAAGCCAGATACACGAAGTGGCGCGTGCATGTGTCTGGAGTTAGTTTGCAGTGGCTAGAGGCCCTGGTGTGTCCATACTCTCTCTTTCTCTCCCTCCCCACCTCTTTCTTCTTGAAAATAAATAAGTTAATTAATTAATTAATTAAAAAACTACTTTAGGGGTAGCTTTCTATTAGCTATAGATGCTTTTTTAAAAATGGAGTTGTTCTGTCTCTCAGTTTGTTAGGAAATTCTCATTCAATATTATTAGAAATAGTAATTTTGAGACCAGATGTGGCCATGTAGCCCATAGTAGTTTGGAACTCAAAACCTTGCCACTTCAGCCTGGAGAGCCTCATTTTAAGGGACCCTTCACTCTGATGTTTAAGACAACAAGCTGTGAAGCCAAGTCACTTTGGTCCATTGACGGTTCCAATGCGGTTCTCAGAACTGAGCAAACAGTTTGGATCTGGTGTTAGTTTTCTGATGTGTGAAAAATGCCTGAGTGAACTGAAAAAGGGTTACGTTTTTATTTCAGCTCATGGTACCAGCCAGAGGTCCCTGTTCATGTTGACTTGGCTTCAGCAGAGAGGCCGTGCATCATGGCAGGAGAGTGTTGTGCTGGGAGAACATCACGTGGTGGAAGAGCACGGTGGGGCAAAGTTGTTTGCCTCGTGGTGGACAGTAAGCAGAGAGAGAGAGAGACAGGTAACAGGAAGGTGCTCCACCTTCACACTTCCACCACCTCCAGAGAGTCGATTTGCATTTTGAAGCCATCAATGGACTGAACGATCCATAAGGCCAGAACCCTCCTGAATTCATTGCTTACAAAAAAGCTTCACAGGGCTGCAGGGATGGCTTAGCCATTAAGGCATTTGCCTGCAAAGCCAAAGGACCTAGGTTCGATTCCCCAGGATCCACATTAGCCAGATGCACTAGGGGGCACATGTGTCTGGAGTTCATTTGCGGTGGCTAGAGCTCCTGGCAAGCCCATTCTCTCTCTCTCCCTCTTTCTCTGTCAAATAAATAAATTAAATTAAAAAATAAATAAATAAAATTTTTTTTAAAAGCTTCACAGACACTCAGACTTGTGCTTCACTCTGCTCCTATGTATTCCTCAATCCAGTCAAGCTGTCAGTCAAAATTAACCACTATAGAACCACACTCCATGTTTTCGGTTTATCTATTTTTATTTATTGCTCTTTATGAAATGGTTGTATCCTTAGACCCAGTTCTGCTGAGGGTCTTCGGGGGGGTGGTGGTCTTGGTATTCCGTATGCGGACAATGAGGCCTCGGTCAGTGTTGTGGTGTCTCAGGCCACTCCCACCCACCCGGAGGCTCTTAAAATCTTTCTGGCCCGTCTTCTGAGATGTTCCCTGAGCCTGGGTGGCCAAGATAGGGATCTGACTTAGTGTGGTTTTCTCTGGGGGCTTTGGACCTCTGATTTGATGAGGTTTGAGTGACCACGGCGAACTGGTTTTCAAGCTAGCCACGAGGGCAGTGTTCGTGTCACAACTTCCTCTTTTCTGTTTTCCTGTAATGACATCTGGGACCAGGCCAGATGAGGAGGAGGTGACCCAGCTCACCGTAGACAGGGCGCTCTCTCCTTGATGTATTGATGTGTCCTCCATTCCACATGCATGCCAGGCCCTAACCGCCACACAGGAGTCACCAGGGAAGCCCACACTCCATGTTTTACAGATTCTCCTGAGAGATCACCACCACCCTCCAGCCTTGATTCTCCCAGCACATGCCTTCATAGAACAAGGAGTCTGTGGAGCGGGAGGCGTTTTCTTTTAACAGAACCTGTGTCATCTTCTGAGCCATTCTCCCGTTACACGGTGCGCTTGGATGTCTTGTTCTCACTGCTCCGGACCTTCTAGGGCTTGCAGGGCTTCTAGGGCTTTCCCCTGCTTTCCTCTAGTCTCCTGGGATGACGTGTTTCCTGTTGGAGCACCACTAGAACTGAGGCACATTCAGCATGCAGCTTAGATGGAGGGAGTTTAGTGGAGCTTCGTCCTCACTCCCATCTGCACCTGGCTCCTCGCGCTACAGGTTAAAACTCGGAGTGCAACAGGAAAATGGTGGTCTGTAGATGGAGGGTTGATTCACCTAGGCCACCATATCCAGAAACAGCACCCCAAGGATTCTGAGAACCCACCATTCATGCTAACCTCCCTTCATTTATAACTTCTGTGTGTGTGTGTGTGTGTGTGTGTGTGTGTGTGTGTTGTGGATCTGTGTGTTTGTGTGTGAGCAAGATCACGTGACTTCCTCAGTCACTTTCCACCTTGATTTTGTCCTGTTTTGTTTTGAGGTAGGGTCTCGCTCTAGCCCAGGCTCCCCTGGAATTTACTCTGCAGTCTCAGGCTGGACTCAAAAACTCACAGAGATCCTCCTACCTCTGCTTGCCTAGTGCTGGGATTAAAGCCGTGTGCCACCATGCCTGGCTTCCACCTTTTGTTTTTAAATTTATTTATTTATTTATTTATTTATTTATTTATTTATTTATTTATTCATTCATTCATTTAAGGGAGGTGCAGATACAGAGAACGGGCATGCCAGGGCCTCTAGCCACTGCAAACAAACTCCAGATACATGACCACCTTGTGCATCTGGCTCACATGGGTACTAGAGAATCAAACCTGGGTCCTCAGGCTTCACAGCAAGAGCCTTAATCGTTAAGTCATCTCTCCAGTCCCCCACATTGTTGGTTGTTTTTTTTTTTTTTTTTTGAGGTGGATTTCCTCACTGAACCTGGAACTAACTAATTTGGCTAGACTAGCTAGCCAGAGAGCCCTAGGGACCTTCCTGTCTCCACCTCCTCAGCACTGGGAGAGCAGGCGTGCTATTCCAGGCATTTCATGCGTGTTCTGCGGGTGGGAACTCAGATCCTCGTCCTCGCACGTTAAGCATCATCGTCATGGAACCATCTTCCTAGCCCCATTCATAACTTCTCAAGTGGTCTGTTTGTGGGTCCGTTTCTTCTTTTGCTTCGGGCGTGGTGAATATCAAGCCAGAGCCTGGGTGATTCCATCGTCAAGCTGTGTAACGTTGGGTGAGTTGCTTCGTGTTTCCCCGTCTCCATTTTCTCGGCTCTCACATGAGCGAAAGGATAATTTCAACCTCAGAAAATTGTTGGTGAGAATGAATGAAGCTAATGCCACCAAAGTGCCTAAATTGGTGGCCAGTGCATGTCAAGTAGTAAACATTTGCTGCAATAATTGTTTTTACTGACATTATTATTATTATTATTACTATTACATTCTGTTAAGGAGTAGATTGTTCCAGTCTTTTCAGACCTACACAATACTTCATTGACCACCTTTTCAACTGAATATCTGTACCCAGGCACAATGATTTCTTTAGGGAAACAAAACCCATTTGCTAGACAGGAAATTTTCGGGTCAAGGCGGGTGCACCTTTTAAAGTCTTTTGATATGTTAATGAATGGCTTCGAGAATGAAATTGGTTGAACAGATTATTCATTAGTTATCCTGCCCTGCTGTTGAGGCTTTCCATGCTAAATTATCCAGGTTGTTAGTGATGTTTCAAACTTCAACCCTTAGTGGCACAAGATAGGCCCGTGAAACGAGCAGCTGGGTTAACCTAAACAGAAATGACTTACTAGCATAGCAGTCTGCAAGCCCGGGAAATAGAAACGCGTGTGCTGAAGTCAAGTGCAAAGCCCCTAGTGCTTTCACTGGCCGTGGACTGTGTCACATATTGATAGCATTTTTCACATCCATCCTTTCCTTTCCAGGGAGGAAGCTGAAGCCTATAGGGCTTGGTCCCACCCTCTCTCCTGCCCCTCTGTAGCCAGCAGCCTCTTTTTCCTTCCCTGCTCCAGGTTTTTCATCCCCTTTCACCTGTTCATCATTTCCCTGGAGAAATCAGTGTACTTCTGTGACCCCACTGTCGGCCCCTGGCAGCTGGAGGAGCCGTGGGCAGGTGGAGTTTGGAGGCAGGTGTTATGTCCTTTTGGAAATGAGCTCTGGAAAGGTGACAGAAGCCGATGGCGTTAGGTTCGGGGTTTAGTAACCGCAGAACCCCAGGAGGAACATATATCTCGTGGATTTTCATCGGAGTCATGGACTGTCTCATTTCCACCTGAACCACATGTGGGAATTGGAGAATGCACAGTGTGTGTGGGGGGGGGTTGCTGGAGAGGGATGGAGCTCTGCCCTTTGCCCAGGCTTTCCCAGTACAATTCTCTTCCCTGTGCTGGACCCTAGAAAACGGCCTGCCTGGGCTGCCGGCCTCCACTTGGGCTTGACCAACGGGAGACACCATCTTGAGAATGGAGGGAGGGAAGGAGAGCTATGGAAGCTGGAGTGTTTGTTCCATCACCCTTTCCCAGGGGCCACTGTTTTGGTTACATCTCTCCTACAGCTTCCACACTAGGTCCTGCAGACATCACAGAACTCAACGGTGCTAAGTATCCACGATTTTCCAGAGGTTTCTGCACTGTTGCTAGCTAGCTTCACTTATTTGTGCCCACAAGGTTATGGAGAGACGCATGAAGTGAGCTGTATGACTCTGGTCACCCTCCACAAGGAGCCAGCCTGCTGCTTCTCAGGGTGCAAGACAGAGCAGTTAAGAGAACTAGTTAAGAGTCTGGGCTCTAGAAGCTAAGAAGTTGATGTCCTGGTTCACATGGCTTGTCCAGGTGACTTTTTCCCTCTGCTCCTTGGATGCCCAGATGAGTTCTTTCATAGAATTTGCCTCCCGCTGCTTTGATGAGTCTATGCTATGTGGCCGCTTCCATCCCTGGCATGTGGGTCCTGGATGAGGAAGGATAATGGAGATGGCTATCTGCCCTGCTTCCTAATGCTTTGCACCAATCACGGTGCATCTAGAGCATGTGGTGCATGCCTGAGTGTGGATTTTGTGGGGGTGCTTCATTTCATACATGATCTGGAGTCTCCACTGGGGTGACTTAGTTGAGGACTAGAACTACAAGGGAACAGTTGAGTGTCCCTTAAAGGCTAACTCATGTGGTTGTTAGTGTATATTTTTATTGATTGATTAGAGAGAGAGGGAGGGAAAGAATGGGCATACCAGGGCCTCCAGCCACTGCAAACGAACTCCAGATGCATGCATCCCTTGTATATCTGGCTTACATGGGTCCTGAGAGTCGAACTGCTAAGCCAACTCTCCAGCCTTATTTATTTATTTTATTGTATTGTTTATTTTTATTTATTTATTTGAGAGCAACAGAGAGAAAGAGGCAGAGATAGAGATAGAGAAATAAAGAGAGAGAGAGAGAGAATGGGCACACCAGGGCCTCCAGCCACTGCAAATGAACTCCAAATGCATGCACCACCTTGTGCATCTGGCTTATGTGAGTGCTGGAAAGTTGAACCTGGATTCTTAGACTTCTCAGGCAAGGGCCTTAAGCACTAAGCCATCTCTCCAGCCTGTTTTTGTTTGTTTGTTTGTTTGTTTGTTTGTTTGCTTGTTTTGTTTTTTAACACAGCATTCAGCTGCCCCCAAAGTGAGGGTCTGAAGAAGTTCAGTGCAGTGGTTTGAATCAGGTATTTCCCATAAACTCATGTATTCTGAATGCTTGGTCACCAGCTGGTGGCAGTTTGGAAGGTGCAATCTTACCAGAGGAGGTGTGTTGCTGGGGTGGGCTCAGGGCTCTTACAGCCAGCTCCCTGTTGCTAGAACTCAACTTCCCTCTCCTCCTGCTGCTGTCTTCTATCTGCTGTGGCAGAAGTAATGTCCTTTGCTCATGCCATGTTTTCCCCTGTCATCATGAAGCTTCCCCTCAAGACTATATGCCAAAATATGAACAAAACAAAACAAAAAAACTTTCCTCCCATCAACTGCCTTTGGATGGGTGCTTTGTCCCAGGAACGAGAAGGTAACTGCAACATCTCCGAACAAGTTCAAGGCTTCTTATGCTCTGAGGTCAGAAATGGCCACCCACATCCCTTCTGCCACACTTGGTGTGTCACATGCACTGGAAGAGGAGCTCTGTGACCATCTGTGCAAGGGAGGGAGTGGTGCTGGTGGTTGTGGAAATCTGGAAGATCTAAGGCTGCTTGTGGGCACCCATCTCTACTTTCAGTAGCAACAGGAACCAAAAGTACTGGCGAGGTTACGGACACTGGGAACTCCCCCAAAGTACTGTTTGATTCAGCACCTCATGGGCCTCCCTTCCTCCTCAGCTCCAGACTCCTTCCACATGGCAGAAGTGACAACCATCAGAGGCCCACAGTGGACATGTACCAACTGAAAACTAACATATTTTATTTTATTTTATTTTATTTTATTTTATTTTATTTTATTTTATTTTATTTTATTTTATTTTTTGGTTTTCTTTTTTTGAGATAAGGTCTCACTCTAGTCCAGACCTAGAATTCACTATGTAGTCTCAGGTTGGCCTGGAACTCACAGTGATCCTCTTACCTCTGCCTCCAGAGTGCTGGGATTAAAGGCATGTGCTACCACACCTGGCAACTACCATATTTTCTAGAGAAAAGTTTGGAAGAGTTTGAGTCATGTGGCCACAGCCAAGTGTCCAGTGATGTAACCATAGGAAGAAATTACTGAACCCAACCTAACCATGAGATGGGTTGCTAAGAAGAAGGGTGGTTCCTAGCCCACTAGAAGAAGAAATGCTATAGAGTAAAATTATGGTGGCAACAATGTCACAGGACCCTTGTAGCAGACAGCTTTAGGTTCGCTGAGATGAATTTCCAGACCAGACACAGTTATGGAGGAATGGATATTTATTAAAGCTCACAGATCTAGAGAGACTAGAAAAATGAAAACTCAACCACCACCAAGCAAACATCAAATTTCTGCAGTTTAGGTCCAATATAACCAGAGACTGACAGTCTCCAGGTTTTCCAATTCTGCCCCTCCAGTTGGGCAGAGTAGCCAGGGAATACTTCCATCCCAGGCCAACAGTGCAGTCCATGGTAGCCTGTGCACAGTCCTGGTATATTCAAAACATCTTCAGGTCTCCAAGCAAACCACGTTCCATCTTCCAAAGGCTCTTCCAGCCTATCAGGGCATCATGCCCTGCCTCATTCCACATCTCAGCAGCGGCTCCTGGAACTATGTGTGCACTTCATGACCACTCCACACATTTTATGCTTCCAAAACTAATACCAAGTGTGTAGGACACAGCCATATTTTTAATTCAGGGATGGAAATAAATGGTAACCTTGAAAAGCAGGTTCCTTCTCCAGTCAACTCTTTCCAAAAGAGTTTGCATTTTTAACAATCTTTCCTCAGGCATCTTCTCCATTGTTTTAATAGAAAGTAGTTGGGGCATCTTCCTTAAGATTGCTAGTGTGTTTCATAATAGCAGCTCAGTAACCTAAAACCAGTCTCAGTGCCTGTAATTTTAACTTGCTTGAGGTTTTCCAACTTAAAATCTTAAATCTCTCAGTCCAATATCTTTAGCCAAGCACATCAGCCCATTACAAATTTAACCTTGATCAAACTCACTGGGCCTGGGCAGCAGGACACAGCTGGCCCTTATGCCAGTAGCCCAGTTCCAACAAAGTCCTGTGCACTCTTTCCTTCCCCTTAGAAAGCTCATAAGCCAAGCCTCGAAGTTCAATACTATCTGCACTTAGCATTCTCAAACTTTCATCAGAATAGTCCATAAAACTGGGCTTACCACTCCAGAAGGCATCTTCAGTTGCAAGCACCAAGTCCATGTCTGTTCCTCCCAAACCGAGGTTCCAAAAGACTATAATCCACATGGCCAGATTCATCTCACCCCACTCCTGGTACCAACTTCAGTAGCAGACAGCTTTAGCTTTGCTAAGATGAACTTCCAGACCAGGAACAGTTATAGAGGAAGGAATATTTGTTGAAGCTCACAGGTCCAGGGGAAGTTCCATAATGGCAGAAGAAGCTGGCTTGCTTTCACAGAGCTAGAAGCCACAAGCCACACAGCACAGCACACCTCAGGAAGTCCAGCTAGGCACCCTTTGCATATCTTTAGATTGAAATCTCAAACCTACCACACCTTAATATCTGCCCAGTGACACTGCCTCCAGCCAGGTGGCTGCAGATGCAAACTACAAACTAATAAAACACTGACTATATAGGGGGTCATCTATTCAAACTACCACAACCCCACATGTTACTATGTCATAGTGCAATTCCACTATTTCCAGTGAGAACAGGCTTCACATGATAAGGACACAAAAGCAACCCTCATTTCAGAGGTCAACCACAACTGGGGTGGGGATTCCCAGGTCATCCATACTTCTGAAACATTGGTTCAAAATTGGGGGTTCCCATGGTTTCTTCATGTGTGATCATTTGTGAAAATGACATATGGAATACTTTCTTGGAGGATTAACCTAATGACCAGTTTGATTCCCTAGTACCCACGTAAAGCCAGACGCACAAAATGGTGCCTGTGTTGAGTTCACTTGCAGTGGCTAGAGGTTCTAACATGCCCATTATCTCTTTCTTCCTCTCCCTCTTTCTCTGTCTCTTTCTCTCTGTGTCTCTCTGCTTAAAAATAAATAAATAAGTCAGATGTTGTGGCGCACACCTTTAATTCCAGCACTTGGGAGGCAGAGGTAGGAGGATCGCTGTGAGTTCAAGGCCACCCTGAGACTTCATAGTGAATTCCAGGTCAGCCTGGTCTAGAATGAGACCCTACCTTGAAAAGACAAACAAAATGAACAATAAATAATATATATATAATATATATATATATTTTTAAAAAAAGTAGGAGGCTGAATGAGGAAGGTTAGTGGGTGTCCCAATGTGTCTCAGGCATAGAAATGAATTCACATGAAACCAAAGCTTGGCCCTTCACAGCTCCCTCTAAAGTTGCATGACAGCCTAGCCTAGTATGACTGAAAGTAATTGCATGATGGTGGGTTTTTCTTCAACTAAGATTTCAGCATTTGATGGGTAAGGCTACAGAGTGAATTCCAGGTCAGCCTTCCAAAGCTTGGTAACTAATATTGGAAACCCTTCAGTTTCTCAATACATTACAGTGAATTATTTGTTAAGTAATTGATGGCTAATTTGTTTACTGGTGGTGGAGGTGCACGCGACTAAACTAATACCAATGAGTACTTATAACGTTCTGAGCTCTATTCTGATTATATAATTCATCTACCTCTAATAGATGCCAGGAAGGGAGAGATAGCTCGGTCTGTAAAGTGCTTGCCCAGCAAGCATGAGGACCTGAATTTAATATCTAGACCTCATGTAAAAAAAAAAAAAAAACAGGCCTGGAGATGGCTCAGTAGTTAAGGTGCTTGCCTGTGAGCGAAGCCTAAGAACCTAGGTTCAATTGTCCAGGACTCACGTAAGCCAGATGCACAAGGTGGAGCATGCATCTGGAGTTCGTTTGCTGTGGTTGGAGGCCTAGGTGCACCCATTCTCTCTCTATCTGCCCCCTAAGTCAAGAAATAAGTAAATAAACTTTTTTTTTTTTTTTTTTTGTTTTTGCAAAAAGGCAAATTCACATGGGTAGTAGCATGTCCTATCTCTGCCTTGCTGGGATAATCCCAGCACTGAGAAAGGAGAGATGGGCAAATCTCTGAGACTCACTGGCCAACCAGTTAGCATACTTGGTAAGTTCCAGGCCAAAGAGAGAGAGAGAAGGACTCTCCAAAAATAAATAAATGAATGAATAAATAAATAAATAGATAAATAAATAAAATAAAATAAAATAAAAAAGGTTGACACGCAAGGTTGTCCTCTGCCCTCTACACTCATGTGTATTGCTGCACAGCACACAAATGCACGTACACACACACACACACACACACACACACACCTCATCAGTAAAATGTTTCCATTTATAAATACAATAACTGGGACCCCGAGAAGCTCAGAAACTTTCCAATGTCCGTATGGTTATGAACTGTGGGTAGTCTGCTCTGAGCTCCCAGCGCCTGCCTGGGATGAGATGGGAGTAAGTGGGGTCTCAGCCTTCAACTCAGTGCACTTTCAAGCTGGGGACTGTTAACGTTTGCGTCGAGACTATCATGTGATCTGACTTTTTGCCTTCAAAGCTCACCTGGACCAGATGGATTCAGTAAGACAATGATCATCAGTAAACTTCCCTCAGCATTCTTATGCAACCCATCCTGTGGAAAGGAAAGAGCGGGGTTGCGTCATCTTGTTTAATGTTCAAATGAACCTTAGGTATAGGGACTACTGCTATAATTCCCATGGAAATTAAGGTTCAGAGAGGACAAGGAACTTGCCCAAATTTGCTCAGCCAGAAGGTCAAAGGTGTCCGCAGTCCATGCGGCTCTATCCACTCAATGCCTCAATTTTAAAGTGTCCACATGAGCTACTGGAGAAATGCCATTGGAGCTCAATATTACATGTATGGAATCTTGGTGTATACGTGTGGGGGGGGGTTGGTGTACGCACATGTGTGTACCCTGTGAGCATGTGTGTGGAGACCAGAGGAACACATCGAGTGTCCTCTGTTGATCTTCTGCCTTATTTCCTGGAGACAGTCTCTCACTGAACCCTGAATTCCCCATTATGTCGTTAGACTGGCTGACCAGAGAGCCCTAGTGATTCTCCTGCCTCTGCCCGCTCTGCCAGGATGGGGGTTAGAGGTATGCGTAACCATGCCCTGCTTTTTACATGGCTGCTGTGGATCAAACACAGGTCCTTAACTTGTGTAGCAAGCACGCTTTCCTGCTGAGGAATCTCCCATGTCTCCATTTTGTATTTTGAGGATTGATGGCTGCAGGAGATCTTTGGCCGGATGCAGACACATCTTTGTAGCCACCTGGCTGTCTGCCTCAGTGATAGTCCTTCCCAGCTTACATCCAGACTCAGCCCAATGCCTTCATTGCCCTGGCTCCTGGAACGAAGACCTTCACACACACAGGAGGTGCTGAAGGCTCTTATTTTGACACTTCAAAGAAAGCCTCCGCTTTTGACATATCCCTGTCCTACACCAGATAGATACCAGTAGAGAGAAACGTTTGCCTCTTTCCTTTGATGCCAGGGCAAGCTGGGTGATCCCAGCTCTTCCAGGCCTGAGAAATGCTGGGCCTCCCTGGTTTCCCTTTTTGCTCCTGTAATATTTACAGCTTCAAACTGCACCTCCCTCCACGTAGTCTCATTCTGAGGAACCGCCAAGGAGGTCTTAACCAGATTTCAGAATGAAAAGGAATTCTGCGTCTGGTCATGGGTATGAATGGTTTAAGCAGCCGCTGGTTCTGATATCCATTCGCTGTTTTTCCAACTCATGCTTCAAGTGTAGTAGTTCCCTCAGCTGGGAGTTTTAATTCGGGGTCATGGGCCCCTTTGATGATAGGTCAACACCTCCTGCTGCCTGCTCAAGATAACACACACACACACACACTGAAATGCACAAACGCGATTTCCAAGGGTGCATAAGCCCTCTGAAGTCACCCCTCCCACCGAACCTCTAGGGCCCTCACTTTCTCCATCTGTATTATGGACATACTTCTAGTCTGTGTTTTATTTAGCCATAGTGAGGATACCAGGAGTCCATGCATGGAAAATACTAGCAGATGGGATCATTAGTCATGACAGCTTTACCAGTCATCAGCATCATTGAAATATGACCTCCTGTCTGCTCTGATGCGGCCCCAGTGAAGAGATTCTTATGTCCCTGGATCTCAGTTTTCTCATCTGACAAATGGATTGATCACAGCTCCTACTCTGCTGACACACAGGCGGCTCAACCAGTAAGCACAACCAAGGCAAAGGAGAGGCAGCCGTGTGACCCACGTAGGCCATCAGTCTGATGTTGTGATCACTCTGTTTCATGGAACATTTTGCTGGATTTGAGTCTGGGGGGAGGGGATTCCAACTCTATAGGTGGTTGGAACACCCTTGA
Organism: Orientallactaga sibirica; assembly: GCA_036365145.1. Taxonomy (NCBI): domain Eukaryota; kingdom Metazoa; phylum Chordata; class Mammalia; order Rodentia; family Dipodidae; genus Orientallactaga; species Orientallactaga sibirica. The sequence goes on along the minus strand of JAEOAD010000026.1, from coordinate 17,112,329 downwards.
TAGTCCAGAAGAGGGTGGGCTTCAGAATGGATATCAACCCTAATATTTTTCATTATTTTACTTATTTATTTGACAGACAGAGAGAAAAAGATAGATAAAGAAAGACAGACAGGGAGAGAGAGAGAGAGTAAAGGGAAACACTGGAGCCTTCAGCCACTGCAAACGAACTCCAGACACATGCACCACTTTATGCATCTGGCTTTATGTGGGTACTTGGGGAATCGAACCCTGGTCCTTAGGTTTTCTAGGCAACACCTTAACCACTGAGCCATCTCTTCAGCCCAACCCTAAATATTTTCATGGTACCAGCTAATATTTCACAAAATTCATGAATTCAAATCCGTTGAAGTTTTGACCTCTTGGGAGGAGAAGACAAGGTAGATATAATGGAATCCCCTCAAATTGTAAAGGGAGCAGGTCTTAAACATCCACTGAGTCAATATATTCATCTCTGTCTGTAACCCGAACATAGCACAGGCAAGCAATTGCAGGAGTCCCAAGACAAACACGCTAATAGAAATAGAAAACTGCCCATAAGGACAGAGAATGAGATCTCGTGAGTGTGCCAGCAGCCATTCATCCCCTAGTTGCTCAGTGGCCATTGGTTTAACAAGTGCTTGGGTAAAGAGTGAGGAAATAGGGCTGGAGAGATGGCTTAGCGGTTAAGGCACATGCTTGAGAAGCCTAAGGACCCAGGTTCGATTCTTCAGATCCCATGTAAGCCAGATGCACATAGTGGCACATGCGTCTGGAGTTCATTTGTAGTGGCTGGAGGCCCTGGTGTGGCTATTCTCTCTTTCTCTCTCTGTCTCTCCCTCTCTGTCTCTAAGAAATAAAAATGAAATCTAAAAAAAAAAAAAAAAAGAGTGAGGCAATAAGGATGGGAGAGATGGCTTAGTGGCTAAGGCATTTGCCTGCAAAGCCTAAGGATCCATGTTTGATTCCCCAGGACCCACATAAGTCAGATGCACAAGGTGACACATGCATCTGGAGTTTGTTTGCAGTGGCTAGAGGCTCTGGCATGTCCATTCTCCTATTCCCTCTTTCTCTCTCAAATAAATAAATAAATAAATAAATAAATAAATAAATAGGGAAATGAGACTGAGCAGGGTCTTTGAGTGGCCTAGAGGGAATACTGAAACTAGTCAAAAAAAAAAAAAAAAAAAAAAAAAAAAAAAGAACTGTATCCTGCATCCTGCCATCTGGACACACATCCACACAGTCAGCAGGTATGTTCAGAGAGCTTTTGGAGGTACAGGTGCTGGAATCAAGAACCTTCTCTTTCTTTGACTTCTTAGGTCCCTACGGAGTTCGAGTGAGATGAGACAAGGCCGAGGGGCAAAGCAAAGCCGTCCAGGTGAGGAGGAGGTTGCTGTCAGGCCACAAAATTTACAAGCCCCTCGTCCATCCAGTTGCACAAAGATATAGTTTCACCATTCATGTCAGTAGCTGACAGTTGCCTGGGGTTGTGGGGTGATTTACGACTTGGAGATTGCTGCTGGTGGCATAATTCATCCAGCGAAGTAAGGCCTAGGTCAATACATGTTTAAGTAAAAAGGTCCTGGAGGGTCCCAAGGGGACAAGCTGGGAAAGGAGCCTCCTACGGCCAGGAGAAGAGGAGGGTGGAAGGAGGAGGAGAAGGGAGGGAGATGAACCTCGGCTCAGGACATGTATATATGTTAGGCCCAATTGCAGCTCTATAGAACCAGAGAGGTCAATGGAATGAGGGGTGCCCTCCTTTGAGGAGACAATGTGTTTAGATATGGGTGGATTTCATGCACTTAATAAATGCATTAGATGATGCAAGGGGAAAAGATATGTGTGTGTGTGTGTGTGTGTGTGTGTGTGTGTGTGTGTGTGTGTGTATGTATAGATATATTGCATTATGCCTTAATTTATATCTATCATCTGTCTACCTCTCATCCATTTACCTCTCATCTATCTAATCTCTCCTTTATTATCTACGAGTAGTAAAGGGTACATTCTACATCGTACACACATAGTCCATCGATAGAAGTAGTATAACAGAATTTTTACTTATCCTATATTAAAAGAGGCTTAGCGTTGTAGATGGCTCTGAGACATAATGTTAATCTACTTTCCCACACATAGTAGTCACCACTGGTGGGATCCAGATCCGTTAAGCATACCACTGAGAAGCAACCATGGAGCAAGTCCCCTACTGCTGGCAACCATGCGAGAGGCATGGAATTTTTCTCAGTGTACAGAAACTAAGGCACAGAAATGTGTTTTGTTTTTTTCATGCTTCAACTCTCAGCTTCTTCATTCCTCTACCCATACTATGAGGTTCTACGGTCAGACATACTGCAGCCTCTTTCTAAGTCTCTGTTTTACATTCTCTAAACTGAGTATTGCAATGAGAAGAGAGAGAGAGAGAAAAAACCATCAAGCTGTAGACTTCCCTTCCCTGCAAAATGCTGTGGTGACCCTTGGTGAAGCCCTGTTGACCTTCCCCTGTCCTGTGTGACTCTCAGCAGAGATATGGTCCTGCCCACCCTCCCTATGCCAAGAGAGACTATAGGGTCGGACTCTCTTCATTGTTCTAGAATAGTGACAAAAATGTAGCACTTGATCTTCTCCCTGACAGGGGATGGAGAGAGAAGAGGATTATGAGAGGAGGGAGCTGTTGAAAAGGAGTCTTCCATTCTGTGGCTGGAGTGTGATGAACAAATAAATTGGTATAGAAAGTGCTTGGCACACCCCCAAGCAGCCTATGCATGAGACTAACCAGAATTGCTGGTGGGAGGGTGGATTTGAGAATTAAACCATAGAGGAATACCACCCAGACTTCCCACTGGCCTCCAGGTAGCACACAGGATACCAAGACCATGCTGAAAAGAATGTGAAAATTGCACTGCTATTCAAACCAGAGCCTACGGAAGTTAGCAGAATGCACGTCCTGTGCCTCAGCTGAACATTCTGGATACTTGCTAACCTATAAGATTTAAACAAGAACCAGAGCCATGTAACGTCATGCTTGAGATGTCTAGGATACAATACATGATTACTTCTTCTACCAAGAACCAGGAAAATCTCAACTCAAACAAGAAATGACAATCAACAGATGGAAACTTCTAGATGGCACAGATGCCAGGTCTGCATGATGAGCACCTTGCAGCAGTGGTTATGATAACGCAGCTGCAAGCTGTGACTGGAAGCAGGGAGGCCCAGGAATTCACAGCAAGAAGACAGATGATGCAAAGAGTAGCCAAACAGAAAACTGGAGGGCTGGAAAATATACTAGCCCAAACAAAGCACTCAAGGCTGTGCTCAGTGACTGGATGGGTGACAGCAAAAAATCAAGGAACTCAAAGAAAGGCAAGTCATTAGAAATAAGACCAAGAAAAACCAGATTTTAAAAAACTAAGTTTCAGGGCTGGAGAGATAGCTTAGTAGTTAAGGTGCATGCCTGAGAAGACTGAGGACCCTGGTTCAATTCTCCAGGTCCCACATAAGCCAGATGCACAAGGTGGCACATGTGTCTAGAGTTTGTTTGCAGTTTGTTTGCTGGAGGCCCTGGCACACCCATTCTTACTTTCTCTCTCTTTCTCTCCCCCTATCTCTAATAAATAAATTCACTAATTTAAATAAATATATATATACTGAGTTTCAGGACCTTTTTAGATAATAACAGAAGTTCATCCAATATTGGTTTCAATAAAGTACCATAAGAAGGAGGGTATGAAATTATAAAAAATAACTGAAGTACTAATGAAAATGTATAAATCTGGCAAAAGTCATGAGCCTATCTATTCATGAAATAGTGTGAGCCACAACAGTATTAAGAAATACACATGCAGGTCACACCATAATCAATTTCCTGATACTTAAAGAAACAAACAAAAAATTCAAACAGCCAAAGGGAAGTAAGTGATGCATGACTTACAAGGAAACAATCATATGATAGTGCTTTGTTTTAATCAGAAACCATGGTGGACAGAAGAAGTTACTATATTTTTTTAAGTGCTAAAAGAAATGTGAACTACATTCTGCATACAAAGAAATAATTAGTGAATAAACAGAACATGAGTAAAAAAATGTCAGGATTAACTGACACCATATAAATAATTGCATTAAATGTAAATGGTCTAACCACATTAATTAAAAGACAGAGGCTCGCTTTAAATCTCATGAGACACGTTAAAAGATGAAGCCATTTATACCAAACACAGAAAGAAAGCAGAGTGACTGGATTAACATCAGAGAAGGTGAATCCAGAGAAACTTGAATCTAAGCACAACCTATTGTTGAAAGATGTACTTTGCATAGTGTCCAAGAAAATTTAACTCAAAAATATCTGAACTCCTGCCAGTTCTGTGGGTCCCTCCAGAGATCCTGACATGCAATTTGGAACCATCTTTTCAGAAATAAAAAAGTCACAGTTTTAATTTATAAACAGAATCAGTTGACTTTCATTCCTCGGAGAAGCATGATGCGGGGGAGTGAAATGCTGGGTGTTATGGGTAGTGGGCACCAGAGGCCCATTGGATGATGCAGTGGCATTTTTCAGGGCACTCTTTGGGGTAGTTTGAATATGATCATGTCAATGTATGGCCCCATAGATACAACAAGATCTTGGCTTACTAGTTTAGTGTCTCTCTCTGACACTAATGTAAGGTCCTTAAAGGCAGGGTGCTATATAAACACTGTAGCCCTAAAGGCAGGGCATTATACAAACCCCAAAAGGCAGAGAATTATTTATATACGATAGCCCTAAAGGCAGGAATTATATAAACACTATAGTCCTAAATACAGGGCATTATATATACCCTATAGTGCTAAAGGCAGGGCATTATTTATATACTACAGCCCAAAAGGTAGGGCATTATATATACACTGTAGCCCCAGCATCTATAAAAGCATCTGTCACATAGTAAGAGCTCAATAAATATTTGTGAATAAATGTTTAAAGTGTAAGATGAGGGCTGGAGAGATTGCTCAGTCATTAAGGTGCTTGTTTGCAAAGCCTAATGACCCAGGTTCAGTTCCCCAGTACCCATGTAAAACCGGATGCACAAAGTGACACATGTGTCTGGAGTCCTGGTGTGCACATTCTCTCTCTTCCTCTCTCTTTCTCTTTCATTCTCTGTTTGCTGGTAAATACGTAAGATGAAAGTGGAAAATGAGCCTTCAAAGAAGGTCTGTTGCTTATTATCAGTCCCTATTAAGATGGAGTATTATAAGGGCGTGGAAAATGTTAGAGATCTGTGGGTGAGGAAAGATAGAACAACCTAATTGTCTTTGATGTTTCCATCTGTGATTAATAGCAGTGACATTAATTGTCACTGGTGCTTCCCATGGGTGACAATCAACTCACCTCCCTTACTGCTTTTCATTTTTATTTTATTTATTTAATGGAGAGAGAGAGAATGCACCACCATGTGCATCTGGCTTACATTGGTATGGGGCAATTGAACCTGGGTCCTTAGGCTTCACAGGCAAGTGCCTTAACTGTTAAGCCATCTCTTCAGCCCCCTTACTGCATTTTTAGTCATTCCTTTGCTATTAGCATTTGCTAGTTGTAAAAGAATAGCTGGTTTCATGGTTGCATTTTTCTTCACTATGACATTTAAAAAATATATTTTATTTATTTATTTGCAAAGAGAGAGACAGCAGAAGGTGGAGGGAGGAGAGAGAGAATGGTCACAGCAGGGCCTCTTGCCCTGCAAACTAACTCCAAACACATGCACCACGTTGTGCATCTGGCTTTTTTGGGTACTGGGGTATCAAACCCAGGCTGTCGGGCTTTGCAAACAAGTGTTTTAACCTCTTAGCCATCTCTCCAGCCCAAAGATGACATTTTTATACATGCATATAATATACTCACATCATACCTTCCTATTACTCCCTCATACCTCCTTACTGCTTTGCTGTAGTTTAAGTGCCTGCCTAGAATAAATGTGCATCAGATCATAGATACTCAACAAGTATTAGTGGATGGATGGATGGATGAATAGATGGATGGATGGAGGGATGGATGGATGATGGATGAATAGATGGATGGATTAATATGGATGAATTGATGGATTCATGTGTGGATTGATGGAGGGATGGATGGATGAATAGATGGATGGATGGCCTGCCACAGGCTTCAGGTAATCAGGAAGTCATTCTCAAGGAAGGAAGGCACTGTAGAGGCTGTAACCTTTACCACGTTCCTGCATCACCTCATGTCTGAAAGGCATTTCCCCATCATTTACATTTGTACGCGTGCAGCACCCCGAACCTAGGCTGTACTCACTGTCGGCATATTGTGTGGGTGAAGAAACGAGAATAAGGCCAGCGAATGGTTCTCAAGCTTCCACAGCTTGTGAGAGACCGATTCTAGAACCATACCTATTGAAATGACTCTTTGTTAAGAGATAGTGCGTCTGACCCTGGAAATTAAAATATTCACACAGACATGTGCCACACATCACTTGATTTGTACAAGAGAATCATTCCTCACATGTGGCAAGTGTTCACAGAAGGTGCATCTGCTTAAGGCTATTTAGCATCTATGTATCTGTGTGAGACTATGCTGACAATCACTTAAAGACAAGACCAAGTGTCTAAACTTCAGGCCTTTTTCATTGAGGTATAATTACATGCTATACACTGCTCTGATCTCAACGTTTACAGTTCAATGACTTTTTACAAATGTATACACCCATGTAACCAACATTCTAATCACGATTTAAATCATTTCCACAGCCTGGCCACATTCCCCACCCTTTTCAGCCCACCCACCAAGCCCTGCTTCCCAAAGGCAATCTCCTCTCCGATCCCTGTCCCTGTAGACTATTTTGATTCATCTTGAACTTCACAAAAATACAAACATAGAGTCCTATTTTGCACAGACTCCTTTAGTCCAGCATAAAATATTATGTAAATGGTACTGATCTGAATGGACGTCCCTGTTTTTTTAATATTTTATTTTTATTTATTTCTTTAAGGGGGGGGGGAGAAAGAGGCAGATGGAGATAGAATGGGTGCATAGGGCCACCAGCTGTTGCAAACAAACTCCAGATGCATGAGTCACCTTGTGCCTCTGACTTACATGGGTTCTGGGGAGTTGAACCTGGGTCCTTTGGATTTGCAGAGCAACCTCTTTAATTGCTAAGCCATCTCTCCAGCCTGGCTGTCCCTGTTTTAATGTGAATAGTTTTTCTGGATATTTGTCACATTATTACACAAAGAAGTCTAAATTTACTGAATTAAAATAATATGAAGTCAGCTGGGCGTGGTGGCTCACATCCTTTAATTCCAGCGCTTGGGCAGCTGACGTAGGAGCATCGCTGGAGCACCCAGGGCTAAAGAGTGAGCTGCTCCAAGTCAGCCTGGGCTACAGCGAGCCCCAGCCTCAAAGAAATAGTATGAAGTCAATCACAGTTGAACGTTTGTGTGGGTGATAATGGTGGGTCGGTGTGTGAGGAACTGAGGCCATGCTCACAGATCCCTGGGTCTTGGCCACTCAGTAGCTGAGTGAGGGTGACTGACTGAAGTCTTGGTGTTCTCCTTGTAAAGGGAGTGTGATCTTGCTGACTTGCGCAGAATGACTGTCAATTCACGCTTTTAACTCGATGATTGGCCCAAACCAATGGCCCAAGACAGAGCAGCTTGCATTAGATTCAAGCTGGCAAGAGATTCGATTATTAGGATTTTTTTATCCCTTCAACCAGGAACCATTAAGACAACAACTACAGATATCTACCTACTTTGTGGTTCACTTCTGCCTGCTTCCTTTTATGATGAGCTCATTGCGCCCTTCCCCTGGAAGGGTAAAGTCCTACCAAAGGGATATGTATGAGGCAATACCCCTCAGAATTTAAAAAACTTCCAATTTTCATAGTGAATTCCAGGTCAGCCTGGGCTAGGGCAAGACCCACCTCGAAAAATTGAAGAACCCACACAATAGGCATTTTCACACCAAAGCTGTGAATGAAGAAGATATTTACATAGCATGTATTTTTTCCAGCATTTTGCTTTGTTATTGCTCTCTCTGGCTGGAGGCAGGAAAGCCAGCCTCCCACCCCTCCCCTTCCCATCTGGCTTGGCTCGGCTGTTCTCTTGCCCACTCTCCACTTGACTGCCTGGAGTCAGACCGGGTGTCTGAAATGATGAGACTATCTGTCTGACACAAACCTTAATTTTCCATGGCAAGTTTGTATGTTCAAAATGTGAAACTCATCGGTCCCTTCCTCTTAGGAGACGTAAGATTCCAGCAAGGAGCACGTCTTCATGAGGTGGGATCCACTTCTTGGTCCCTAACACCTCAGAATCCATTCCACACTCCATCACCTGGAACAACTGGAGGCTTCTCTTAATACCCGGAAGTGCTTCCTCTGATCTGTTCTGCAAACACCTTTTCATCCATCACAACCTTACTTGGTTGCAACTGTTCTTTAGTTGCAATATCTGCAAAGCTTTTCTCAGTACCACTCTCTTCTGCCTCCTAGCATGTCTCCAAGGCACCCATAGGGTCAGCTGTTGCAGGCTCTGTTGATCCAATGTCTGTCTGTCCATCTCTTCACCATGGTAGTAAGTTTGACGTGGGGTGGCTGTTAGCTGCTTCTCTCATCGCTGTGACCAAGTGCATAATAAGAAATGGTTTAAAGGAGCAAATTGACTCAGTTCCAGGCAATGCAGTCCATTATGGCGGGGACAGCCTGGTGGCAGGATAAGGAGGCAGCTGACCACATGGCGTCCATACTCAGGAAGCAGAGAGAGAGAGGAGCAAGGCTATAAAATCTTAAGGGCAGTCTTCAGGAACCCACTTCCTCCAGCAGGGTTCCACTTCCTAAAGGTGTCACAAGCTTCCTTAACAGCTCTCCAGCTGGGGCCAAAAATTTAAGTATAGGAGCCCATAAGGGACATTTCACATTCAAACTGAAAGAATTATCAAGGGTCAGAAACAGTTCTCTGTACTTTTAAATTTTATTCCCCCTCCTCCTTCTTCTTTTATTTTATTTTATTTTTATTTTTATTTATTTATATATATTTTTTTGTTCAGGTCTTGCTCTAGACCAGGCTCACCTGGAATTAGATTCAGGCTGGCTTCAAACTCAATGATCCTCCTACCTCAGCCTCCCAAGTGCTGGGATTAAAGGTGTGCAACACCACACCACACCTGGCTTTTTCTTTCTTTTTTTTTTTTGGGGTAGGGTTTCATTCTAGCTCAGGTGGTCTTGAACTCACAGTGATCCTCCTACCTTGGCCTCCCGAGTGCTGGGACTAAAGGCGTGTACCACCATGCCTGGCCTTATCTCATTATTCTTCATAATATCTCTTTGGATTAAATTGCCATAAATGCCCCACCCCTACCCCATTTTGCAAATGAGAAGACTGAGGCGTAGAAATGTTAGGACATGTCTCTAGGGCCACATGACTCTACAGTGAGCTCTTGGACTAGATTACCCGACTACATGTTGGCCATCCACTCTTACAGTGGCTTTTGGGGACCTAGGTCAGGTGGCCATGGACCCTCCACTTTCTTCCTCTTGGGCCTCTTTCTTGCCATAATTGGCAGTGGAGGGCTTCAACAATGGCTGGCCTGAACTCATATCGAATTTAAATTTCAAATTCAGTCCTGCTTGTGTCTGGGGCCACAGGATGAGATCAGAATTCTCATCTGCACACAGAGAGCCACGATGCTCAATTAAATTAAAAATTTTAGTAAACAATGAATAATATCTTGGTGTAAGTCCAGATCAAATGACATACACTGAAATGAAAATATCTGTTGTTTATCTGAAATTTAAATTTAACTGGGAATCGTGTGATTTATCTGGTAACCCTACATGCGGTATGATGTCACTGCTGTGACTGGAATGTCCCAGCAGTGACGAAAGGGAAAGATCCGCTCTGCTCTGGGACTGGGGGATTCAGCACAGTGGGTAGAATGCCTGTCTATCACACACAAAGCCCTGGGTTCAGTCCTCAGCACTCATAAACCAGGATGGCGGCATGTGCCTGCAATCCCAGCATACAGGCTACAGAGCCCGGGGGATCCAAAGTTCAAGATCATCTCTTGCTATGTAGGAGTTCAAAACCAGCCTGACCCACATGAGGCCTTGTCTCACAAAACTAATAAATAGCACACATCTTTAATCCCAACACTTCAGAGGAAGAGGTAGGAGGATTACCATGAATTCAAAGCCAGTTTGGGACTACAGAGTGAGCTCCACGTTGCTGGGCTAGAGGGAGACTTTACCTCAAAATACATAAATAATAAATAAATAAATAAATAAATAAATAAATAAACAAACAAACAAACAAACAAATACATAAATAAATGAAGGTAGAGAGAGGGGGAGCTTTCTTTCATTATGAACCTGTTTTTGCCAAACCAGAGTCCCTCACTATACCCGTACACTCATTCATTTTATCCTCCTGATAATACTGAACATTCTATTTCAGTAGATTATTTTTCTAATTAAAACCTGCTACTTCTTGGCCCCTTGTCATAAGAGATAGATTCATGAGGCCAGTTCTTTGATGGAAAGATAGAGTACACACCCGCTTCCATTAAGTGGAGAGAGGGTGGCCCATGGTCCTCAGTGGTCTACTGGATTATGGAAGTCATATTTTCGCTTCCCTCTCCTGAAGTGTTCATTTGAATACAAGCAAACCACCACTGAAGAAGTCCAGCTCCCCTACCTGTCATGTTGGAAGGAAGCATGCGCCCAGGGGAAAGGCCCTGGAGGATGAGACGTCGTGAGAAGGAAAAGTGTGACTGAGAGAGGGACATGTTGGAAGTGGATCCTCCAGCCCTCACGTCCTCAGCAACTCTCTGGGGATCAGAGAGGGACTATGGGTTTATGCCTCCCTCAAATGCTTAACATATAAAATCATATTCACAGTGGTTTGGCTGGTTTCAGCCGCTAAGTTCTGGAACTGTTCGTTGTAGTGGTTGGTGTTGGTTGTCGACGTAGGTAGACTGAGAACTATGCACACCTTCAAGAAGTCATCTCAGAGAATGTCTGTGGGAGGCATTTCCATGACAATGACTGGGGCAAGGATGACTCTGCCTGAACGCGGCCAGCATGCTCCATGATCTGAGAGCACGGCTCACCGAAACAAAGGAAGAACACAGCCATGATCGCAGGCTTGACTCTCCTGAGTGAGTGTGTCTCCTGTCCTTGACTCTCCTGAGTGAGTGTGTCTCCTGTCCTTGACTCTCCTGAGTGAGTGTGTCTCCTGTCCTTGATTCTCCTGAGTGAGTGTGTCTCCTATCCTTGACTCTCCTGAGTGAGTGTGTCTCCTGTCCTTGATTCTCCTGAGTGAGTGTGTCTCCTGTGCTTGACTCTCCTGAGTGACTGTGTCTCCTGTCCTTGATTCTCCTGAGTGAGTGTGTCTCCTATCCTTGACTCTCCTGAGTGAGTGTGTCTCCTGTCCTTGACTCTCCTGAGTGAGTGTGTCTCCTGTCCTTGACTCTCCTGAGTGAGTGTGTCTCCTGTCCTTGATTCTCCTGAGTGAGTGTGTCTACTCTGCTTGACTCTCCTGAGTGAGTGTGTCTCCTGTCCTCCTCTCCTGAGTGACTGTGTCTCCTGTCCTTGACTCTCCTGAGTGAGTGTGTCTCCTGTCCTTGACTCTCCTGAGTGAGTGTGTCTCCTGTCCTTGACTCTCCTGAGTGAGTGTGTCTCCTGTCCTTGACTCTCCTGAGTGACTGTGTCTCCTGTCCTTGACTCTCCTGAGTGAGTGTGTCTCCTGTCCTTGACTCTCCTGAGTGAGTGTGTCTCCTGTCCTTGACTCTCCTGAGTGAGTGTGTCTCCTGTCCTTGACTCTCCTGAGTGAGTGTGTCTCCTGTCCTTGACTCTCCTGAGTGAGTGTGTCTCCTGTGCTTGATTCTCCTGAGTGAGTGTGTCTCCTGTGCTTGACTCTCCTGAGTGAGTGTGTCTCCTGTCCTCTCTCCTGAGTGAGTGTGTCTCCTGTCCTCCCTGACTCTCCTGAGTGAGTCTGTCTCTGTCCTTGACTCTCCTGAGTGAGTGTGTCTCCTGCCTTGACTCTCCTGATGTGAGTGTGTCTCCTGTCCTTGACTCTCCTGAGTGAGTGTGTCTCCTGTCCTTGACTCTCCTGGAGTGAGTGTGCTCCTGTCCTGACTCTCCTGAGTGACTGTGTCCTCCTGTCCTTGAGTGTCCTGAGTGAGTGTGTCTCCTGTCCTTGACTCTCCTGAGTGAGTGTGTCTCCTGTCCTGTGACTCCCTGAGTGAGTGTGTGTGTCTCCTGTCCTTGACTCTCCTGAGTGAGTGTGTCTCCTGTCCTGACTCTCCTGAGTGACTGTGTCTCCTGTCCTTGACTCTCCTGAGTGAGTGTGTCTCCTGTCCTGACTCTCCTGAGTGAGTGTGTCTCCTGTCCTTGACTCTCCTGAGTGAGTGTGTGTGCCTTGACTCTCCTGAGTGAGTGTGTCTCCTGTCCTTGACTGAGTGTGTGTGTCTCCTGTCCTTGACTCTCCTGAGTGAGTGTGTCTCCTGTCCTCCTCCTGAGTGAGTGTGTCTCCTGTCCTCCTCTCCTGAGTGAGTGTGTCCTCCTGTCCTGAGTGACTCTCCTGAGTGAGTGTGTCTCCTGTCCTTGACTCTCCTGAGTGAGTGTGTCTCCTGTCCTCCTGACTCTCCTGCTATGAGTGTGAGTGAGTGTGCTTGACCTCCTGAGTGAGTGTGTCTCCTGTCCTTGACTCTCCTGAGTGAGTGTGTCTCCTGTGAGTGATTCTCCTGACCTCCTGAGTGAGTGTCCTGTCCTTGAGTCTCCTGAGTGAGTGTGCTCTGATCTGTCCTTGAGTTCTCCTGAGTCCTGAGTCTCCTGTGCTTGACTCTCCTGAGTGAGTGTGCTCTGACCTCCCTGAGTGAGTGTCCTGAGTGACTGTGTGAGTGTGCTTGACTCTCCTGAGTGAGTGTGTCTCCTGTCCTCCCTGAGTGAGTGTGCTATGTGTCTCCTGTGAGTGTGCTACTCTCCTGAGTGAGTGTGTCTCCTGTCCTCCTGGAGTGAGTGTGATGTCTCCTGAGTGAGTGTGCTATGACTCTCCTGAGTGAGTGTGTCTCCTGTCCTCCTGAGTGAGTGTGCTGTGTCCTCCTGAGTGAGTGTGCTCCTGAGTGAGTGTGAGTCTCCTGTGCTATGACCTCCTGAGTGAGTGTGTCTCCTGTCCTTGACCTCCTGAGTGAGTGTGTATGATCTCCCTGACTGTCCTGGAGTGAGTGTGTCTGAGTGTCCTGACTCTCCTGAGTGAGTGTGTCTCCTGTCCTTGACTCTCCTGAGTGAGTGTGTCCTGGAGTGTCCTTGACTCTCCTGAGTGAGTGTGCTCCTGTCCTTGACTCTCCTGAGTGAGTGTGTCTCCTGTCCTCCTGAGTGAGTGTGTGTGTCCTCCTGAGTGAGTGTGCTATGACTCTCCTGAGTGAGTGTGCTCCTGTCCTCCTCCTGAGTGAGTGTGTCTCCTGTCCTTGACCTCCTGAGTGAGTGTGTCTCCTGTCCTTGACTCTCCTGAGTGAGTGTGTCTCCTGTCCTGACTCTCCTGAGTGAGTGTGTGCTCCTGTCCTCTCTGAGTGAGTGAGTGTGTCCCTGTGAGTGTGCTCTCCTGAGTGAGTGTGTCTCCTGTCCTCCCCTGAGTGAGTGTGTCTCCTGTCCTTGACTCTCCTGGTGAGTGTGTCTCCTGAGTCCTTGACTCTCCTGAGTGAGTGTGCTGTGTCCTCCTGCCTGTGCTCTCCTGAGTGAGTGTGTCCTCCCTGTCCTGCTATGACCTCCTGAGTGAGTGTGTCTCCTGTCCTGCTATGACTCTCCTGAGTGAGTGTGTCTCCTGTCCTGACTCTCCTGAGTGTGTGTGCTGTGTCTCCTGAGTGTGTGCTTGACCTCCTGGAGTGAGTGTGTCTCCTGTCCTCCTGAGTGAGTGTGTCTCCTGTCCTTGACTCTCCTGAGTGAGTGTGCTATGTCCTCCTGAGTGAGTGTGTGTGTCTCCCTGTGAGTGTGCTTGACCTCTCCTGAGTGAGTGTGTCTCCTGTCCTCCTGAGTGAGTGTGTGTGTCTCCTGTGAGTGTGCTATCTCCTCCTGAGTGTGTGTCCTGTCCTGACTCCCTGAGTGAGTGTGCTCCTGTCCTTGACCTCCTGGAGTGAGTGTGCTCCTGTCCTCTCTCCTGAGTGTGTGTGTCTCCTGTCCTGAGTGTGCTGAGTGAGTGTGAGTGAGTGTGCTATGACTCTCCTGAGTGAGTGTGTCTCCTGTCCTCCTGGAGTGAGTGTGTGTGTCCTCCTGAGTGAGTGTGATGACTCCTGAGTGAGTGTGTCTCCTGTCCTGACTCTCTGAGTGAGTGTGTGTCTCCTGTGAGTGTGCTACTGATCTCCTGAGTGAGTGTGTCTATGTCCTTGACCTCCTGGAGTGAGTGTGTGCTGTCCTGACCTCCCTGAGTGAGTGTGCTCTGACCTCCTGAGTGAGTGAGTGTGTCCTCCTGAGTGAGTGTGCTATGACTCTCCTGAGTGAGTGTGTCTCCTGTCCTGTGATGACTCCTGAGTGAGTGTGTCTGACCTCCTTGAGTGAGTGTGCTATGACCTCCCTGTCTGAGTGTGCTATGACTCTCCTGAGTGAGTGTGCTCTGACCTGTCCTGAGTGATTCTCCTGAGTGACTGTGTCTGAGTGTCCTTGACCTCCTGGAGTGAGTGTGTCTCCTGTCCTTGATTCTCCTGAGTGACTGTGTCTGTCCTTGACCTCCTGAGTGAGTGTGCTCCTGTCCTGAGTGAGTGTGCTATGAGTCCTGTCTGAGTGTCCTTGACCTCCTGAGTGAGTGTGTCTCCTGTCCTTGACTCTCCTGAGTGAGTGTGTGCTATGTGTCCTTGACTGAGTGTGTGTGTCTCCTGTCCTTGACTGCTCCTGAGTCCTGTGTCTCCTGTGCTTGACCTCCTGAGTGAGTGTGTCTCCTGTCCTCCTCCTGAGTGTGAGTGTGTCTATGTCCTCCTGGAGTGAGTGTGTCTCCTGTCCTCCCTGAGTGAGTGAGTGTGTCCCTGTCCTGCTATGACTCTCCTGAGTGAGTGAGCTATGTCTCCCTGTCCTATGACTCTCCTGAGTGAGTGTGCTATGACCTCCTCCTTGACTCTCCTGAGTGACCTCCTGTCTGAGTGTGCTATGACTCTCCTGAGTGAGTGTGTGACCTCCCTGAGTGACTCTCCTGAGTGAGTGTGTCCTCCTGTCCTTGACTCTCCTGAGTGAGTGTGTCTCCTGTCCTGACCTCCTGAGTGAGTGTGCTATGACCTCCTGAGTGAGTGTTGACTCTCCTGAGTGAGTGTGTCTCCTGTCCTTGACTCTCCTGAGTGAGTGTGTCTCCTGTCCTTGACTCTCCTGAGTGAGTGTGTCTCCTCCCTGAGTGAGTGTCTCCTCCTGAGTGAGTGTGCTATGTCCTCCCTGAGTGAGTGTGCTCCTGTCCTCCTCTGAGTGAGTGTGCTGTGTCTCCTGAGTGAGTGTGCTCTCCTGAGTGAGTGTGTCTCCTCCTCCTGAGTGAGTGTGCTGAGTGAGTGTCCCTGAGTGAGTGTGCTTGACTCTCCTGAGTGAGTGTGTCTCCTGTCCTCCTCTCCTGAGTGAGTGTGTCTCCTGATCTCCTGAGTGAGTGTGTGTGTCTCCTGTGAGTGTGCTCTCCTGAGTGAGTGTGTGTGCTCCTCTCCTGAGTGAGTGTGCTCTCCTGAGTGAGTGTGCTCTCCCTGTGAGTGTGCCTGACTCTCTCCTGAGTGAGTGTCTCCTGTCCTTGACTCTCCTGGAGTGAGTGTGTCTCCTGTCCTTGATTCTCCTGAGTGACTGTGTCCTCCTGTCCTGATTCTCCTGAGTGACTGTGTCTCCTGTCCTTGACTCTCCTGAGTGTGTCTCCTGTCCTTGATTCTCCTGAGTGACTGTGTCTCCTGTCCTTGACTCTCCTGAGTGAGTGTGTCTCCTGTCCTCCTTCTCCTGAGTGACTGTGTGACCTCCTGTCCTTGACTCTCCTGAGTGAGTGTGTCTCCTGTCCTTGACTCTCCTGAGTGAGTGTGTCTCCTGTCCTTGACTCTCTATGAGTGAGTGTGTCTCCTGTCCTGACTCTCCTGAGTGAGTGTGTCTCCTCCTGTCCTTGACTCTCCTGAGTGAGTGTGTCTCCTGTGCTTGATTCTCCTGAGTGAGTGTGTCTCCTGTGCTTGACTCTCCTGAGTGAGTGTGTCTCCTGTCCTTGACTCTCCTGAGTGAGTGTGTCTCCTGTCCTTGACTCTCCTGAGTGAGTCTGTCTCTGTCCTTGACTCTCCTGAGTGAGTGTGTGTCTCCTGCCTTGACTCTCCTGAGTGAGTGTGTCTCCCTGTGCTTGATTCTCCTGGAGTGAGTGTGTCTCCTGTGCTTGACTCTCCTGAGTGAGTGTGTCTCCTGTCCTTGACTCTCCTGAGTGAGTGTGTCTCCTGTCCTTGACTCTCCTGAGTGAGTCTGTCTCTGTCCTTGACTCTCCTGAGTGAGTGTGTCTCCTGCCTTGACTCTCCTGAGTGAGTGTGTCTCCTGTCCTTGACTCTCCTGAGTGAGTGTGTCTCCTGTCCTTGATTCTCCTGAGTGAGTGTGTCTCCTGTCCTTGACTCTCCTGAGTGAGTGTGTCTCCTGTCCTTGACTCTCCTGAGTGAGTGTGTCTCCTGCCCTTGACTCTCCTGAGTGAGTGTGTCTCCTGCCCTTGACTCTCCTGAGTGAGTGTGTCTCCTGCCCTTGACTCTCCTGAGTGAGTGTGTCTCCTGCCCTTGACTCTCTTGAGTGACTCCCCTGACTGAATGGTTCTACTGTCCTGCCCACTAATATCAAGTCCAACTTCTTCAGCCTTCCAGTGTGGACTCAACACCAGTGATTCTCTCAGAATCTTCCAGACCTTCAGCATCAGACCACAGTACTGACACTTCCAGCTTCTTAGGATGAACAACTTACTGGGTTCTGAGCCACTACAGAGTGCAAATGACCATTGTTGAACTACCCAGCCTCTTCTCCTTTAAGTCTCCTTTCATAATATACACATATCATATAAAAATACATATAGTATATAATATACATCGCCTATTTACAGACATAATTTCATTTCATTCCTCTAGACAACTTAACTCCTACATTGTTTTTGCAATAATAATTGTGATAAATCGGAGACTGTCTAAGAAGTCCTAACCCTACCAAACTCACTAACTCCTTGATCTATGACCTGATTTCCTCCCCTGTAAAATAGGGACCAATCCCTACACTCATAAATGATGAAACTGTGGCTCGGGAAGGCTTAGTCTCTTGCTCAAGGCCTCACTTCTGCTGAGAAGCAGGTCTGGAAAAATCGCCCCCTGCCTCGCTCTAAACTGCTCATGTGTCTCCATTTCTTAGTTCTCACTACCCTTGAAACTGAATCCCTAGTCTCCCCATGTGAATAACAGTGGTGCTAAGAGTCCTTCCTGTATTTTTTAAGCATCCACACATGCACATAACACACGTGTGCACGCATACACCCAATTGTTTAGCATAGTGGTCAGCACCCAGTAAACATTCATGGTTATGAATTTTTAAAATATTTTTATTTATTTTTGTTGCTATTCACTTATTTGAGAGTGACAGACAGACACAGAGAGAGAATGGGCATGCCAGGGCCTCCAGCCACTGCAAACAAACTCCAGATGCATGCGCCACTTTGTGCATCTGGCTTACATGGATCCTGGGGAATTGAGCCTCAAACCAGGGTCCTTAGGCTTCACAGGCAAGCGCTTAATCCCTAAGCCATCTCTCTAGGTTCATTAATTTTTTTTTTTTAGTTACTTCCTCGGGTAAGATTGACAGAAAACATCCATCCTGCACCAGCTTTTTTTTTTTTTCTTCGGGTCTCTAATTTGCTGGAACCCTCATCACAAGGGTATCTTTAACTGAATAATCCAGCGTGTCATCGTTTTAATATTTAATGAATTCATGTGGCTCTTGGAGAGGAAAGTGAAAAAACATCCTGTACAAAATCTATTAGTGTTAATAAAATACCAGTCAACAGGTTGGCCATTACAAGCAATTAAAGTTTCCAAGCAGGTTGAGGAAGTCTGTAATGATTGGTATGGCTCTCTCTTCCACTCTCCTCTTCTCATTTTTATGTTAGGAAGTTTTACTTTCCTGTTGAAGGTCCTAAACCCCACTCTGACCTCTCATCTAATTCCAACGGAAGGCTTCAAATACCAGGAGGTGCTGGTGGTCCTTGCTCATCCACCACAGCCAGGTTTCTAGAGTCTCAAAGATAGCAACCAAAATGGGACCTTTCCAAAGGTGTTGCAGTCAGCTTTGCGTAGCTGGCAGGAAACACCTGACCCAGAACAGCTTGTGGAAGGAAAGGGTTTATTTTGCTTACAGACTTGAGGGGAAGCTCTATAATGGCAGGGAAAGCAATGGCACAAACAGAGGGTGGACATCACCTCCTGGCCAACATCAGGTGGACAACAGCAGCAGGAGAGTGTGCCAAACACTGGCACGGGAAACTGTCTATAATACTCATAAGCCTGCTCCCAACAATACATTGCCTCCAAGAGGCTCCAATTGCCAAATTGCCACCAGCTGGGGACCTAGCATTCAAAACACATGAGTTTGGGCTGGAGAGATAGCTTAGCAGTTAAGGTGCCTGCCCGCCAAGCTAAGAACGCCAGTTCAGCTCTCCAGGTACCACGTTTAGCCAGATGCAAAAAGTGATGCAAGGGCGCAATGCCGAACTTGCCCACATGGGGGCGCATGCGTCTGGAGTGTGTTCACAGCGGCTGAGAGGCTGCTGATGTGCCCATTCTCTCTCTCTCTCTGCCTCTTCCTCTCTCTCTGTCTCTCTGTCTCTCTCTCAAAAACAAAACAAAACAGAAAAACATGAGTTTATGGGGGACACCTGAATCAAACCACCACACAGGGGTATCAATCTGCTGTCTTTGGGGGGCTGTTTATGATTGAAGGAATGGAGGTAGGGAAGAAGAAAGTCATTTTTCCTCCACTTCCTCTACTACTTGGAGCTGAGAATTCAGATTATCATGATGGTCCATACGTGCAAAGGCTATGCTGGATCCCTTTTTTTTACATCCCATTCTAGTTCTTCACAGTGTGATAGAAAGATTGAGGGTTGAAAGGATGGTTCCATGGATAAAGTACTTACTACGCAAGCATGTAGACCAGAGTTCAGAGCCCCAGAACCCAGAGAAATGCCAGGTGGGTGTTGCAACCCACCTGTAGTCCCAGCATTTAGGAGGGGTCCCAAGGACAAGCTGCCTAGATATACTTGTTGATTCAGTGAGCTCTGGGATCAAATAATAGACCCTGCCTCTGTAAATAAAAAGTGAACAGTGGGCTGGAGGGATTGCTTAGTGGTTATGGCATTTGCCTGCAAAGCCAAAGGACCCAGGTTCAATTTCCCAGGACCCACATAAGCCAGATGCACAAGGTTGTGTATGCGTCTGGAGTTCATTTGCAGTGACTGGAAGCCCTAGCACACCCATTCTCTCTGTCTGTCTCTCTTTCTCTCTCTCTCTGTCTCTCTCTCGCTGACTCTCTTATATAAATAAAACTTTTACAAAAGATAATTTAAAAAAAGTGAAGAGTGATTGAAAAAGACACTTGATACCAACCTCTTGCCTCTGAGCACATGCACACACACCCATACACTTGAACACACACGCATGCACGCACACACACACATACCCATCTGCATGCCTGCACACACATGTGCCCACATGCAAATGAGCACCCATATACACACTCATGGATACTATACCTGCATACATACACAAAACAAATCTTTGAAAAATATTTTATTGATTAATTAACTAATTTGAGAGAGAAAGAGGAAAAGTGAGTACACCAGAGCTTCCTGCCACTGCCAAAGAACTCTACATGGATGTACCACTTTGTGCATCTGGCTTTATTTGTGTACGGGAGAATTGAACCCAGGCTGTCAGGCTTTGCAGGCAAGTACCTTTATCCACTGAGCCATCTCTCTAACCCCAACAAAATGAGTTTTTTTTTTTTTAATGATAGAAAGCTGTGGTAGTTTGAATAGATGTCCCCCAATATATTCAGTGTTTTATTAGTTTGTAGTTTGCATCTGAAGCCACCTGGCTGGAGGCAGTGTCACTGGGCGGATATAAGGTGCAGTGGTGGGTTTGAGATTTCAATCTAAAGATATGCAAAGTGTGCCTAGCTGGAGTTCCTGAAGTGTGCTTTTGGCTTCTCTCTCTGCCTGGTTCTATAAGAGCAGGCCAGCCTCTTCTGCCATTATGGAACTTCCCCTGGATCTGTAAACTTCAGTAAATCCCTTCCTCCATAACTGTGCCTGGTCTGGAAGTTCATCTGAGTGAATTTGAAGCTGTCTGTTACAAATGCATTCTGGCTCT
Organism: Orientallactaga sibirica; assembly: GCA_036365145.1. Classification (NCBI taxonomy): domain Eukaryota; kingdom Metazoa; phylum Chordata; class Mammalia; order Rodentia; family Dipodidae; genus Orientallactaga; species Orientallactaga sibirica. The sequence goes on along the minus strand of JAEOAD010000026.1, from coordinate 17,091,997 downwards.
TGGGTCAGAGAGAAGTGAAGTTATTTGCTAAGTCACACAGCTCAGAGATGATATTAGAATTATAAACTAGGGGCTGGAGAGATGGCTCAGTGGTTATGGCATTTGCCTGCAAAGCCAAAGGACCCAGGTTCAATTTCCCAGGACCCACATAAGCCAGATGCACAAGGTGGCTCATGCATCTGGAATTCTTTTGTAGTGGCTAGAGGCCCTGGTGTGCCCATTCTTTCTTTCTCTCTCTCTCTGCCTCATTTTCTCTCTCTCAAATAAATAAATAAAAATAAAATATTTTTAAAAAGAATTATAAACTAGGTCTCTGTGGGGGGAGGGCATTTCGTCGTCAAAGCATTCCTGCAGTTATCAACCATATGGAAGATGTGGGAAAGGGAGAATCTGTTAGGAAAGACACAATTTGTAAGAATTATCTAGCAAAGTTCCCAGAGATATCTAAGTCTCTGGGCTGACATCTTTCTGAGAACCCATGAGCTGGAAGAAAGACAGTCCCAAAGACTCAGTGTCCTCCTGCTCTGAAGGTGCGGGGTTTGAGGGACAACCCAGCTGCTTCTGATGACAAGTGAGCGTGCGTCAGCCTGGCAGAATCCTTCTGCTTGGGAGACAGGAACAGATGGGCGGACTACGGAGGATGGACATGAGAAAACATCACGCTTGCAAAGCAATTGCTGGAGGTCATGGAGACAGGACGGTGGAACTTTATCTCAGGCAAATCCTCCCAGCTTAGGAAGAAAGCTGCATTTTTCTCTGCAGGATTTGTTTGGCTAAGTTCGCCTTGTCCGCCTGTGAAACTGCAGTGACAAGATGGAGAGTGGGAGGGGAGCGGTTTCTCCTCCTCTTGCTTTAATGAGGTATTTTTACAACACCCCTTGAAAATATGAGCTGGTCATTGGTGGCTGGTCCCTGAGATTCTTCCCAGGGAAAGAAGTGGTGCTCACGTTGGAGTCTTTGCACACAATCCTCTCTTGGCAGGTCTCTCATAGATGATGTAAAAGCCAAGAAATGTATCCGAAGCCCCCACACACCATCTTTCGACTCCAGTTCTCAGATGCACAAATCCTTCATACCTGTTCCCCTTATGGCATGGATCTCGTCTCAACTGGATCGTGCCACCAACCAAACCTTTTGTGGAAGCAGTTGTCTTTGTCCAAAAGTCCCTTTCATGCTGTTAACACACACACACACACACACACACACACACACACACACTTTTACCAAGCTCATTGCCCACTTCCTTCCAGGATGTCATTCAGCTGCCACTTCCTCTGAGCAGTGCAGGAAAAGGACACACATAGGTATTCACTTCGACTCTGCAGAACCGAGGACCTTGAAGCCCTAAATGCTTTCCAGTCCATGTTGCAAAGAACCAGTGGAACAGAACAGAAGTTTGACGGCAGACATGACGTCATGAGGTCAACCAGCATTTCATGTCGTGGGGTTCACGATTCCAACATACCAGCTAACAAGTCGTGATGTCATGATGGCATGGTGTCAGCTAACGTGTCATCTCAAACTACATGCGTGCTTCAGTCAAAGATGGACAATAGGGCTTTGCAGGGTAGGTTGGGATTTGGTCCAGCCACCTACTTATTTAACACGTGCAGATTGAGCATGAGTGGGTGACTGGCAGGCAGGAGATGTGCACAGTCTCGCACATATACACACTCGACTCTCTCCGCATTGAATCACACCGAATACCATCACAAGAGCTTTCTCCTCATCTTCTAGTCCAACTTTCCAAGACATGCACAAATTAGCTGCTTTCTGGATAAATCCTAGATACTATGAGGTCTACAAGTGACTTATTTAAAAAAAAAATCACAAACAAAGTTAGACATGATGGCGCATGTCTTTAATCCCAGCACTCAGGAGGCAGAGGGAGGAGGAGCGCTGTGAGTTCGAGGCCACCCTGAGACTACATAGTAAATTCCAGGTCAGCCTGGGCCAGAGCGAGACCCTACCTTGAAAAACAAAACAAAACAAAAAAACACTATTAAAGAATTCTTTGCAATAGTAAAAAAAAAAAATAGTCACACACAAGATTTCATATTGAAAAAAAAAAAAAACTCATGTTTCTGATTTTTTCTTGAAATAAGTGGCTGCATGTAGTGATGTCTGGCCTACCTTCATACACGGCAGGAATTGGTTGAAAGAAGTAGCAACTCCCCTTGTCCAGTGAGAAATACAGCTCAGAGCTCAACAGAGGCCCCATCTGGGTCACATTAATCATTTATGTCATCTTCTTGGCTCCTCAAGGCATTTGTGTTTGCAATTCCAACTTTACATGTAACTCTTTCCTAAAGTTTCTTTATGTATTCTTCCCCCCTCCCCGCACCCAGAAGGATTTTCTTATTTGATTTTAATAGGTTACAATATAGGCATTTCTCTTTGTTTGCATGTGTATGTGTGTGTGGGGATACATGTGTATGTGCATTTACGTGGAGGTCAAAGGACAATCTCAGGTGTCATCCTCGGAAACCCTGTCCACCTCTTATTTATTTTGTTCAAGGAAGGGTCTCAGTCTAGCCCAGGCTGACCTGGAATTCACTCAGTAGTCCCAGACTGGCCTTGAACTCACGGCAATCCTCCTACCTCTGCCTCCTGAATGCTGGGATTAAAGGTGTGCGCCACCATGCCTGGCTGTCCACCTCATTTTGAACCAGGGTTTCTCACTAATCTAGAACTTACCAATTGGGCTACCCTACCTGACCAGCGAGACCCACTTCCCCCATATATTAGAATTATAGGCATGTGCCCCAAGCCTGGCTCTTTCTGTGGGTTGTGGGGATTGAACTCAGCTTCTCATACTTATATAGCAAGCACTTTACCGAGAGAGCTATCTTCCTAGCTCTGGATGATAGGCAATATTTTAAATAAAAACTTTGAAAATCCGAGTCCTGTGGCACAGGGCTATAATTCCAGCACTCGCAGTGGGATGGGGGAGGGGTGGTGACACTGCGGGGGTGGGGAAGGACTAAATCTAGAAGATTACAGTTTCAGGCTAGCTTGGGTGCTAGTGAGGTGCTATTTCAAAAACCCCAACCCAAACTAGGAAGTAATTTTCAAAAAAATTTCCAAGACACTCTAGCTCCCCCGGGTTATACCCAAGGCAGACAGGGCTAATGGGTCATGGGCCTCCTGCACGCCGAGCCTGGAGGTGGGCCCTGCTGCTTTCAAAATCACACAGTTGCAGGGCGGCATATGCAACACAACCCACTGGGTTTCCCAAGTTTTGTTTTTATCTATTTAAATTCCTCTCTCCTTATGTACTGGGCCCAGAGGGATTAAACTCTCTAGGGCAGGCGGGAGCTGAGCCAGCTGTGTGTCCACAGGGGTCTACTGGGCTTCCGAAAAGGGGTTCTCACCCGTAGGAAGGGCAGAAAATCATGGGGACTAGCACTATTCATGGTCCCCACCCCTGTCCTTCTTGCAGAAAGGAGAGAACAGAAGAGCAATCCAAGCCAGCCAAAACCTCATTCATGCACTTGACCTCTTCCAAAGGAAAATTAATTCCCACTTCACACCTGCCGAGCGAGCACTGCTGCTCAGCTTTGTAGTAGCGGTGACATCGTTAGGATGGGAATGACATGGCTAGGGGGGACACAGAGTCTGCCACCTCCCCACGCAGGGCTGAGTTAGCAGGAGCTGGCAGGAAGCTCGCCAGGCGCCCACCCTGTCAGCTTTTCACTCCGGATTAGGCTCCTGCGGCTGCCTCTGGGAATTGTCATCACTGTTGCCACCCCGTGAGTCTCACCAGCCCACAGCACAGGCTGAAGAGGGGCAGCCTTCCTGGGTCTGACACCAGAGAGCTGGCAGGCCAGGGCACGTGTGTGTGCTTGTGTGCAAGAACTGTGTGCATGTGCCTGTGTTTGTGTGAATGTGTGTGCATGTGCGCTTGTGTGTATATGTGCGTGTGCTTGTGTGCATGTGTGTGGGGATGGCAGTCCTGGGAACATGCATGTCTGTGTGTGCGTGCAAGTCTGTGATATAAATGCAGCTGTGTGGGAGTGTGCATGTGTGAATCCTGGCACTGGGCAGTGTCCTGCGTGAGTGTGAACATGTGCCTGGACAAGTGTGCATATGCTAATGCATATATTTGAATAAACACATATGTGCATGTTTGGGTGGGTGTGTAAGCTGTGCTGTGCCTGTGTGCATTACATGGCACCTAAAAGGGTGTGCTTGTGGATAGCATGTGTGTGTGTATTTGTGAGTATATGTTCTTTGCAGTGGTGTGCATGTGTAGGGCTACACATGCATGTTTAGGTCATGCACTTATATAAGGGTCTAACTGAATATTTGTGCACATGTGTGAGTGGATGATTGTGTGTGTACATGTCTATGTTTGTGCTTATATGAAATTGTTCTCTGTGTGATTTTCTTTGCTTCCAAAACTTCTCAGAGCATGCTGGGCCACCAGCAAACCACAGATGCCAAGCCACCTCCCTCGTTTTTTAATGACCTTGATATGTTAAAAATGAGGGCAATTAGGACAAAAGCAGAACGTTGGGACTCCTGGGCTCATATTAGTTTGAAGTTTGCGAGAGCTGGAGGAACCATTATCTTTCCACGGTTGGAGGCTCCAAATGTCTTTATCTGCCCTCAGTTTCCATGTAAACTATGATATCTATCATGCCTGGAGGGGTGCACGTGTGTGTGTACGTGTGTGTGTATGTGTGTGTGTGCGTGCACACGCTCACATTTGTGTTTTCATGAGTAGTCACAGCTTCTCCATAAGAACAAACCCAGTTGTACACAAACACACACACACACACACATTCCTTCCTTCTTTTTGACTCGTTTTTGGTTTAATTTGAATATATATGAAGAATTTCATCTGGATTAAGTAACATTGTAGATATTAGGGTGAGGAGAAAAAAGAGAGAGTGTGTGCGTATAAATGCCACGAAGAAATTTTGTTTCGTTTGCCAGTTCAATATGTGGTAGTAGTCTCACAGCTTAGTGAGGAAATGGGTTCTGAACCATGCCCGGGCTCTGCAAGGATAGCCCATGGTGGATTGGTGATGTCTCCCCCAGACACAGCCTGAGGAGGTCGCATGAAGTGTGCCATCTATTCGCCAGTCAGACTACCACAGCCCAAATGGTGCTTGGTGATCCTGAACTCAATTCTACAGCAGGGGAGCCCCTGTGACAGAAAGGGAAGACTTTAAAAGAAGGGAACAAGGAAGTGAGGGTGCCAAGTATGAGGGCACACACTCTTCAGTCTGTCTAAATGCCAGCATCTCTGTGACATGCCGCCTGTGCCCACATGTCTTCTTTATCTCTCCGTGACTTTGATTCGAAATCTCTTTTTATGTGAAAATCACCACCCACTCTGTGATGAAAGATCCTTGCCCCTCTCGGACAGTTCAGTAACTCTTGGATAACACTCCTGTCACGGAAGCCTATAGGAGCTTCAAGAAAATGGAAACGGCGATGTCTAATAGAATCCAGGGACACGGCCTGAGCGGGGTTGTGGGAAAGGCGTGAACTGGGGCCCCACGGGGAAGACTCTCTCACCTCTCACATTGGCTCCATCTGTCTTTCTGGGCTGTCTGCCTTTCTTTGCACTGCCAGTTATGGATTCTGTGTGTTTGGGAAATTTCCCTACTTTTCTTATCTGTAAAATAATAATAACAACCCTCAAGTGCTTCCTTCCTTAGCTCTCATTAAAGCACGCAAACTCTCAAATGGCCGTCAGAAAGGGCTCGGAACACCTTTCTTCTCATTGTCCTCATCGCTGGCACCACCATCATCATCGCCACCACCATCTCTATGGTCATCACCATCTCTATGGTCATCACCATCTCTATGGTCATCACCATCTCTATGGTCATCACCATCTCTATGGTCATCATCACCATCTCTATGGTCATCACCATCTCTATGGTCATCATCACCATCTCTATGGTCATCACCATCTCTATGGTCATCACCATCTCTATGGTCATCACCATCTCTATGGTCATCACCATCTCTATGGTCATCACCATCATCGTTGCTACCATCCTCTTCATCACCACCAGCCTTTCCATCATCTTCCTCGGACCATCCTCCCCACCCCCATCAGATCACAATCACCATAACCCTCACCATCACCATCATCACTACCACCATGACCAGCATTTCACATTCCCTGTTCATGTGACAGGGACAAGATAGCTTCCCGGCATTCCCAAGCTCATAGGCTAAAGTTGCAAGTTGACAGGGACGCTGACTTCCCTCTGGAGTGGCCATCCCGATTTCTTTGAAAAGACACTCTGGCTCAGGTAGGGCTATGAGCCAATCAACTATGCCACCTTGGGGTGGGCATCACCTGGGGGATTATCAGTGGGGAGTGAGACAATTCATGGTCAAGCTGAGCCAGGAGGGTACCCCTCAAAATTGTCTACGTTCCTGATTGTTCCCTGGTTCGCTTTTGTGGTATGGCCCTGAAGAGAGGGGGCTTCTCTTGGGCTCCATTTTGACCTGCCGTTTATCTACTCCCTTTGTTATAAATACATTAAAAATGGTTCAAGTCGCTGGACACCTGGGCCCGCCCAGCTGCAGGTTTCTTTGAGGGTTAAGACAGGGCACTATTAGTCTATGGATCACTCTGAGCCAGGAGATACCCTGACTGTGTAATCTAATCCAATGAGTCCCTTTTGATACTTCTATACATATGTATTCTATTGGCTCTGTTTGGGCTCCAGTGGGACCCAGGATAGGCAGGTTTGTATGGTGCTGGAGTGGCAGCAGTAAGGAACAGCAGGGCCAGAGAAAATCTGAAGTTTGAAGTAACTAAATCGTTATAGAGGCAGGGAACCTCCAACCACAACAAAAATGGGGACTGTCGTGACTCATCGGGATTGTCAACTTGACTGCATTGAGAGATGCCTGAGAAATTATTGTGTATGTGTCTGGGAGGGCATTTCTTGATGTCACTAGCATGTGAGATGACAAACTGAGGAGGAAGACTCACCCTGAATGTGAGCAACGCCACTTCTAGAGGTCTACATGGGAGCCTGGATGGATCAAAAGTGGAAAGAAAGTCACCAGCAGGTACAAGCTCAGCTCAGCCTGAGCCAGTGCACCTATCACTGCTGTCTTCACATGCAGACAGCTGACTCCATATTCTTCAGCCTTTCCACACGGACTTGCACCGACTCTCCAGGGAGCCTCTAGGCCTTCAGCCTTAGACTGGACCCTCCTTGTTGGCCCCATTGGTAGAAGGCTTCCAGCTCCTTGGATGGAGTAGCTACCAGGTCCTCTGGCTCCCCAGCTACTGGAACACCACTGTTGGACTATCCAGCCCCTGACTGTGTAATCTAACTGAATGAGTCCATATATATATGCTATTGGTTCTGTTTCTCTACTAACAATGTAGTTACCCAGCAAGGGAAAATAGCAACAGACAGTATGTCTAAGTATGTACTAAAGAATTACCTGGATGGAATGAAGGAGGAGAAGGGGAGGTGACCAAGAAGAAGGAGGAGCTTATGGAAATGATGATGAAGGTGAGGATGAGGATGAAGCCACAGGCACCTGGCATCCAGGCAAGTTCTAACCAATGCAGCCACTTGCAAGTTGTCTCTGCATTATACAAGGCACACCTGCCCTCTGACCCTCACACCCTTCTCCAGGATCAGAAGAAGAGAAGTTCACTGTGGTCCTGATACAGGAACTCCAGAATTCAGGGTCAGAGGAGGGTGTTGGGCTCGGAGCTTCCTGCCCTGAGGTGGAAAGGGGAGGTTAAGAGCAGCTGGTGAATAATTTACCCATGTAGTAAGGTGGAGGAAATTGCTGATCCCCTATCGCCAAGCCCTGGGGTAGGGGTGACACAGGCTTGTCCAGGAATGAAAAACCTAGCAGTAGCTTTGCTTTCAATGCTGATGATGTAAATATAGTTCCTTTCTTCCTTTTTCCAGGAACACCATGGAGATGGTAACTAAGCCAACTCTGGGTACAGAGGGGTTGCCCTCAGCCAGCCCCTGCGCTCAGTTGTCACAGGTCTGAACAGTGAAGAAGGGATTTCTATTAAATTCAATTGTATGAATTGCTGAGATCCAAGTATCTTTTTTAAAAATTATTTTTAAACTTTTACTTAATTGCAAACAGAGAGACAGGGAGAGAGAAGAGAGATGGACAGAGAGAATGGGCATACCTGGGCCTCCAGCCGCTACGAACAAACTCTAGATGCGTGCGTCACATTGTTCATCTGGCTTTATGTGAGTACTGGCGAATAAATCCCCGGCCATTAGGCTTTGTAGATAATCTCTCCAGCCCAGGAGATCCAAGTATTTTTTAAAATATATTTGATTTATTTATTTGAGAGAAAGAGAGAGAGAGAATGGACATGCCAGGGCCTCCAGCCACTGCAAAAGAACTCCAGATGCATGTGCCCCCTTGTGCATCTGGCTTACCTGGGGCCTGGAGAATCAAACCAGGGTCCTTTGGCTTTGCAGGCAAATGTCTTAACCGCTAAGCCATCCCTCCAGCCCTGAGATCCAAGTATTTTTGAAACATTATACTGGTAATCTTCTGTAAGTCAACCCACTATCATGACTAGTTGAGTCTCAGAGAGGTAGATAAGTTTCTTGAAGTTACCCAGCTCCGGAGTTAGGTTAAGTTATTTGCATACTCAGAAAGCTGTTTGTGGAATGCCTGCCCCTCGCCAGACTCCACTGACAGCCATGTGCTTCCCTTCCTGCTGTGGTTCAGATCTGAAGTGTTCCCCACAAGCTTATGTATGGAATGGTTATTCCCCAGTTGGTGGTATTACTACGGAAGGCCATGGAACTGTTAGGAAGTGGGGCCCTGGAGGAAGTGTGCCTTTGAAGGTTATGCCCAGCCTTTGGTTCCTGTCTCTCTCTGCTTCCTGGTCTACTGTGATGTGAACAGCCTCCTCCACACACTCTACCGCTGAGCTGTTGGGCCGTGCCCTCCCTGCTCTAATGGACTGCAATCCTCTGAAACTGTGAACTTTCCTTCGTTAAGTTGTTTCTGCCAGGTATCATATTCACAGAGACACAAAGGTGACTAATATGCTGCCTTCCTCTGAGCCTCAGTTTTCATCTTTGTATAACCACGATAAACCAGACCTGACATGTGATGCACATTTAGCATACAGCCAGCACTCAGCACCTAATTTTATTCTCCAGCCCCTCTCAGGTGGAGTGGTTATTTAGACTCCTGTCTCTGCAGGGGGGAAGGGAGTACAAAGACCTAGCTGAGAAGAGTCAACATAGGTCTGTGCGCCATGTCTGCATGTGGTAGAAGGCCAGCAAATGCAGGTCGTATTATTGGGGATCCTCTGATGAGCCCCAGCATTTGACATAGAGGACAGGATAGCCCGCGACTAGGACACAAGCACCTTCCTTCTGGGATATGTAAACACACCAGCATCCAGAGGTGGTCTCTACTCCCAGAGTCCACCAGCAGGAGAGGACTTTCAATCTTCCACATTTCTTCATGTGGAACATCAACGTGTTTCTTGCCGCCGTGAATAGCCCTTGACGGCGAGTTGGAGGCGCTGTATGCCAGGCCCTCCTCCCTCAGCACTTGGAGGGGATGGATGCAGAAGACAGAGTGTGAGAGGACAAAATGAGACAAACTGTGTCCTGTACCTGAGTACTGTTCTAATCACTCTTTTCTTTGTGTGTGTGTGTGCGTGTGCACGTGCATGTATGTTCATGTGTGTAGAGATCAGAGATTGATACTGAGTTTCTTACTATTCCCTTTGAGACTGGGTCTCTCTGATTTCGCTGGACTAGCTGGCCAGTGAGCCCCAGGCTTCCCCCTGTGTATGCCTCCCCGGTGCTGAGATGACAGGCGTGTGCTACCACACCTGACACTTCACATGGGCACTAGGGACCCAAAGTCAGGTTCTCATGCATGCACGACAAGCACTTTAGTCACAGAGAACCTCCCAGCCTGGCCCTCTGATCACTTGCTTCAACATCGGGGCCTCGGCCAAATCATAATTAACTCACTAGGTATTGAACACCTTCGCTATGCCAGACAACGTGTTAGGTGTAGACAGGAGCTCTCTCCTCACGTGTGACACTTGTGTCCTTAATTCATTGAAGAGTGAAGGCCAAGGCCAGCCCCTCTGAGCCACTTCTCAGCTCCCAGCGTGCTTTTGAGTGAAGGCTGAGTTCAATCTACACTCCGGCAAGAACTGCATGAAGGCACGCCGAGGCAGGAACGGAAGGTGACAATGGGGGTGGGGGCAGTTCTGGGAGGACCCCACCATCCAGAACGCTGCTAGGCTCCCGGTCCTGCCCATGCACCGTGAGTGCTCTGTAGACATCGGAACACATTTGTCAGATGGAAGAAATCGGAGGAGAGACGTTCGGCTTGGCCCTGCTCGTGTTTTATTCCCAAGTCTGGCTCAGGTTTGGGGGAGGAGAGGAAGGCCTGGTTTTATTTGCTGTCGGTTTGGTTTGATTTTCACTGTATCGACTTCCCTGCACGGGAAGGGGCCCCTCAGGTGAATGCCGAGGAACCCCAGACCAGGCCTGGCTTATATTCTCCTAACTTTCTCATATTACCAACTCTGGATCCCACAACACAAGCTGTCTCATTGTATAAAAGTCCCCCAAGAATCCTGGTGGACCCTTCGACCATCCTGGTTCTCCTCCACCTCCCCCCTTGAGTACCCCAAACCATAACATACAACAATTCCCTAAAGCGAGCAACCCAGAGCATACAAAAGCAGAAAATAATAGCTTTCCTTCATTTTGCCCAGAGCCCCCTGATGCAGCACCATAAAGCATTTGATTTAGGATATTAAATGCCGCTGGTGATGAGGGTGTCATGTAAAATTTGCTTTGTGACTTCTTTCTTCTCACACTGTCATTAAAAATGATTTATAGGTGAGTCCATGCCTCAGAAATAGCGTGATTAGGATTGGAGGGGTTGGGAAGGGGCTGGAGGGGATCGGGTTTCCAGGGCAGACTCTCTGGGCTATCCCGAGTCTCCGAGATGGAAGGCTGAGTGTGAGACCCTACAGGGAAGTGTTTCAAAGGTAAAGAACACATGTTCCTGGTCAGGGATCAAAACAATGAAGCTTTGTTGGCCATGGCAACTGCTGGCTGGAGAATATGCCTCCTTAACACTTTGCCCAGCGCTGGCCGACCTATTTCAAAATCACTGGTGCTGTCAGACATGTAAATCGTGACCTGATCCATACTTTGTGCCTGGTACATGATATAACAATTGGAGAAAGCCCCATGCTACTGCAATCAGCTGGTGATGCTGAGGCTCAGAGGACAGGCCCGCCCATCTTCACATAGCACAGACGTGATAGGCAAGCGCTCTATCACTGAGCCAAACTCCCATCTCTTAGCAACAGGATTTGAGTCTAGGTAGCTGGGCTCCATCCAGAGCCCCCATGCTTAACTCACCATCCTGCACAGATCATAATTTGATTGAAAGTGAGGCTGTTGTGGGAGGCTGAAGTAGGAGGATCACTGCGAGTTCAAGGTCAGCCTGAGCTACCTCGTGAGTTGAAGCATAGCCTGAGATACGTAGTAAAACCCTGGCTCGAACACAGATAAAGTGAATCTAACAGCCCTCTGCTTTTGCTTGTTCACAGCCTCCGCTGTGTCCGCTTGAATGAAGCACACACTGTAGGCGACACACTCTTCCAGATGTCGCTGCGTCTCGGCTCCTCCTCCTCTGCTGCCCGGCATAGCTGGAGGTACACTCCATCGTAACCTTGGGCCTAGGTGTCTCCTGGCAAATGGCTAAGGCAGAGAGTGGAGCCCAGTCAGACTGATTCCAAAACCCAGCAGCTGATGAGGCTGCGTGTGCAAATTGCTGGGGAGGCATTTGGAGCTGAGGGTGACCATGAACCTTGGTCAGGGGTGTCTAGACACCATGATGCGGTTTGGCATGTTGAAGCATGTTAGGAATTGGGGGTTCTTGGCATCTGAGCACCGTTAGTGTGAACAATTCTGCCCATTGGCTCATGGCGGGTGAGCCTCCTGTTGGACTACAGCCTCCTTCACTGTTGTTGCTGCTATGGAAGGGGTGCTCTGCACGGGTTGTTGCTATGAAAGGGTTGTTATGGGAGAATTGCTATGCAGGGTTTGTTGCTATGGAAGGGTTCTTATGGGAGAGTTGCTATGGAGGGGTTGTTGCTGCAGAAGGGTTTCTATGCAGGGGTTGTTGCTCTGGAAAGGTTGTCATGGGAGGGTTGTTATGCAAGGGTTGTTGCTGTAAAAGAATTGTTAGCATATGGCTCAGCAGTTTCAGTGATGAGATTTCTTTTTGGGACCAATGCATCCATCATTTTTTATTGAATGTTGACTGGAGTCAGGAGGGAGACAAACCACCTACAGAGGACACTGCGGGCAGAGCCACCTTCAAATCCTCAAATTTAAGTTCAAGCCCCTGCCCCAAGGCAGCCCGAGCTGAGGAGACCAATAGTCAGGATTGAGCACAGAGTCTGTCCCCTCCCCAGGCACAACGGGGTTTCAGAACACCCACTCTGCCTCTCATGAACTAGGAGAGCTGGAACAAGGAACATAGACAGTCTAAGCCTCAGTTTCCCTATCTGTCACGTGTAAGTAGTAAATGCCTTATCTGGCTATGATGGGGATCCCATGTGATCATGTCCGCTAAAGTACCCTTGGGACTAAGTATCTCCTGGCAGCTAACATTGATCATGCTTATGCAATAATACACACATCCATTTCAGGTCAAGCACACAAGCAAACACTGGAACCCTGCTTACAGGGTACATGAACATTCTACATTGTGGATCTAATGATGCAGAAATCGCATGGGTAGTTGCTGGCTTTTTAGTTGTCATTAAGACCATTCTACATTGACCTCTCCTGCTCAGGAAAAAGGTAGTGTAAGTGAGCAAAATATTTTAATCTATTTAAGAAAGGGAAGACTGGAAGAAGAAAAGAGAAAATATATGTGAGGGAGACAGAGAAGAAGAGAGGGAGAGGAAGGGAGGGAGGAAATAGGGAAGAAAGGATGAAGGAGAAGGAAGAAAAAGAGGAGGGGAGGAAGAGAGGAAAGGAGAGAAGGAGGGAGAGAAGATATGTTTTCCCTCAGACCATCAAGCCCTTGCAGTTACTTGTCATGGTAAGCCACAACAACCAGGTCTTAGAACAGGACAGGACAGGACAGGGTTTGGGACAGCTGAATCACATTGATCACATTTGCTGTGAATTCATTTTAGCAACCAAAGCTTAAAAGGCTCCGCCTGTGCTCACCGCTGTGATTAACCCCACACTGTCTCATGTGATGTCGCAGCATCTGTCTCTCCTAAGTTTGCCATCCAGGCACAGCCAGGTCGATCTTGCTACCTACTATGTGCCTGGTACACCATGTGTAGAAGCTTGAAAATGTTGCCCAAAGGAGACAAATAAATAAGGATACTGGCAGAAGGAAATGTTGGAACAAGAAAAGAGAAAGAAGAAAAGTGACTCATTTCTGAATAGAGGCCAGAGGATCTGGCCATGAACTTGTGAGTCAACTGTACAGTGTTTGTATCAGTCACAAGTTGGCCTCTGCTACTGTAACACCCCCACCCCCAGCTTAGATGTGTAAATGATGAAAGTTTTCTGCATGCATGGTATACACCTGCATGTACGTGTGTATGCAGGTGAATGTGTATATCTGTCTGAATTGCTCTATACCTAATTTAAAAATTTATTTATTTATTTATTTATTTATTTATTTATTTATTTATTTATTCATCTATCTATTTGCAAGCAGAGAGAAATAGAAGAGAGACAAAGAGAATGGGTGCTCCAGGACCTCCAGCCACAGCAAACAAAGTCCAGATACATGCGCCACTTTGTGCATCTGGCTTTATGTGGGTACTAGGGAATCGAACCCTGGTCGTTAGTCTTTGCAGGCAAGTGCCTTAAGTACTGAACCATCTCTCCAGCCCTCCACCTTATTATTATTATTATTATTTTTTTTTCGAGGTAGGGTCTCACTCTAGCTCAGGCTGACCTGGAATTCACTCTGTATTCTCAGGGTGGCCTTGAACCCAAGGGGATCCTCCTACCTCTGCCTCCCGAGTGCTGGGATTAAAGGCGTGTGCCCCCAAGCCTGGCTTTTTTGTTTGCTTTGCATTTAAAAAAAATTATTTATTTATTTATTTGAGAGAGAGAGAAAGAGGCAGAGGGAGAGAGAGAGAATGGGTGCGCCAGGGCCTTCAGCCCTGCAAACGAACTCCAGATGCATGTGCCCCCTTGTGCATCTGCCTTACGTGGGTCCTGGAGAATTGAACTGGGATCCTTTGGCTTTACGATCAAACGCCTTAACCGCTAAGCCATCTCTTTTTTGAGATCAAGTCTCTGACTGCACCTGGAGCTCATCACTTAGGCTACACTGTCTGGTCAGCAAGCCACAGGCCTCCTCCTGTGTCTGCCTCCCCAGCGCTGGGAGGACCAGTAAAACCAGGCATGGTACTTGTCATCTAAATTCAGGTTCTCAGACTTGAGATCAGCACTTTACTCACTGAGCCATCACCTCAGCCCCTATTCCCAATTTTTCCCCCACTGTGTTCCTTTTGGAAGGTCAGGGGTGTAACTTTGTGCATTTGTTATTTAAATAACACCCAAACACTCTCCCTGCCCTCCCCCCCCAGGTATTTTCTGTGCCCACCGTGAAGGAGCTGAAGAGAAGAACTGCAGTGGATGGGGCATTGACTCTTTACGACTTCCGCTGCTGGGAAGTGATGGGTGTCACCTCTGCTGACATTAGACTAACCAGGGGCAGGTCACCATTTCTGGCTTCAGGAGTGCAGATCTACCTTGCTTTTTTGGCACCGACACTTCTGCAGACACTCTTCTGGGATAGTGTTAATGAAAACCACAGTGTTTTCAAAGGTCCCGTAATTAGTTGCACACACTTTATCACCAAATATTTTATGTACATGTAGGTATCTGGCTCCTCAGCACAGAACTGGGCCATCTGGCAGCGGGGACCTGTTGGCACCAACTGAGGCTGCCCTTTGGGAAGAGAATGCGCTTATGAGTTTACCACCAGCCCCACCTGGCCCACTTCCCTCATTTTGGTTTGGTGTCTGGCTGCTGAGAGCCTTTAGGGGCACACACACTCCTCCTGATTTAAAAGGATGAAAGTAACCACTTGGTGCTTGCTCAGGGATTTTGTTCCCAAACCCAGATCCACTTCTAATCCATTCCCCCCACCACCTCCCCAACTCCCAGAAATGACTAACATTAACATCCTTGCAGCACCTTCTGCAGTCCAGGGATCAGCCAGGCCGGCTGGAGATCCCAGGCTCCTTGGCAACAGCGGGATTGTGTAAACCCAATAAGGGTGTGTTTAAAGGACTCATGGGCTGGAGGGAAGGAGGGAGGGAGAGGAGGCACATAGGAGGAATTGCTCTGATGTGGGAATGCCTGGGCTAGTGGGGGCAAAAGCAGGCATCTACTTTCACAGGGTCTCCTGTTTCATTGAAGCTACTGTTGTCCACACAGTCCCTCTGGGTTGTCAGTTTCTCTTTCTGGAGGAAGCATGGGAACTTCCTGATGCAACCAGCAGCTTGTGTTGAGATAAACGTTTGCAGGGAGAGGGTGATGGCAGATAGAGTTATAATGTTCTCACCAAAAGTGAATGCGTCCGTCAGCATAGGTTAGGTGCTGGTGCCGTAACAAAGAGCCCCAAGATCCTGGAGATTTCAAACACATTGCTATCACTCTCTCTTGGACCAGTAGCATGTCTCTATGCTTCGAAGCCACTCAGGTTCCTGGAACAAAGGACCCTGACCATCCTCTTCATGACTGTCAGCCTCTATCCTAGAATGAGAGAGCTCTGGCAGGCTTCACATTACATACCTAATAAACTTACCATAGTGGACACATGCCTTCCGCTCTCAGCTCTGTCTGAAACTATTCATATGCCCCACCCAAGTATCAGGAGATCTGGAAATTCAAGGAGGCAGGGATTCCTGGGGAATAAACCTGTGAGTGACACTCTGCCATAGGCAATGGGCACAGGAAGTAGGAAAGCCCTATGCCCTTGAAGTTGACGCATTGACTTACTGATGAGAACAAAATCTCTTTTTTTAAATATATATATAAGATGAGGATTATAAAAGCAACAGCCTTCCAGTCTCCTCTGATGTCCAATAGCAAGGGTCCTTACCAGAGAGAAGAAAAAACATAGACACAGTGGAGAAAAACCATGTGAAATTGGAGCCAGAAACCAGAGTTGCGTAGCCTTCCACCAAGGAATTCCTGCATCCGCAAGAAACCAGAGGAGATGACAGTCTTTCCATGTAGAGACTTGGGAGTAGTGCAGACCTATCAATGGGCACCTTGAATTTTAGACGTTTGGTCTGCAGACTATAAATTTCTTGCTCTCTGTGACAGTTTGCTACAGAAGCTACAAGAAACAAAGATACAAGTCCAAGTTCATAGAAGGACATCTGAAAATTGTATATGACCTTTTCGTTACTACATATGCACTGGCCACGGGAGTAGAATGATGCACTTGAACCCTGTGAAACTCTGATGCCCTCGGGCTGCTCAGCCTGTGCTATAAGTCCCTTTCTCTCCCACAGTGGAAGGTTGCGCAACTTCTCAGAGCAAACAACAGTAACAGCAGTAATAGTAAAGTTGTGAATTGGGGTACTGTTTACATAACCCACACTCTGGCCCGTGTCCTTGGCTGCTCCCTCCATGTTCACCTAGACCTTGTTTCATGGGCCACCATACAAAGACAGTCTAACAATGATGTCACCACCTTAACACAAAGCTTTTTATTTTGGGGGAGACGGGGGAGAAGAGGGTTTGAGGTAGGGTCTCACTCTAGCTCAGGCTGACCTGGAATTCACTCTGTAGTCTCAGGCTGGCCTCAAACTCACGGCAATCCTCCTACCTCTGCCTCCCAAGTGCTGGGATTAAAGGCGTGCACCACCACGCCCAGCTCACAAAGCCTTTTCTAACAGCTACTATGGTTTTCGCACAGTCCCCTCAAAGTGTCCTGTGAGATCTAGCACGTTGGGTGACAATATGGAGCACAAGTGACAGGCAAGGGAGTCTGTCACTGAAAATGGTTTCTAATCCCAGCCCTGCCACTAGTTTTATCACTTCTAGGGCTGAGATGGGTTTGAATGGAAAAGTACATTTAGAGCTCTCAGCAGACCACTCAGACTGGGGGTGGGCCAGTAATGACTGGCATTGCACTGGACCCATTTGAGAACTATCACCTTGTATATCAGGTGATTTCTGATTGCTTGTGAACAGATACCTGACCAGATGGTTACTTTAGAAAGCCAAGGGTTTATTTCCAGCTGACAATTTCAAGGACAAGTTTCATGGTCAGAAAGGATGGAAGAAGTAGGAAGGAAGACGGCTCCTCACAGCAGCAGGCAGGAAGCAGAGGAGGAACAGGAAGAGGGGGTCAAGCTGGGAATCTTCAAAGACTTCCTTCAGTCACCCACTTCTTTCAACAAGGCGTCACTTCCTAAAGGTTCCACAACGTTCCCAGACAGCTCTGCTAGCTGAGCGACCAGGTATTCAAACCCATGAGTCTAAGGGGTTCTGGTGGGGGGAGGTGGGTGGAAGGAGTGGAGGGACTTTCACATTCAAACCACAACACAATTGAAAAGCTACGCACCCATCACAATGTAGCTTAGTCAACTTGCTGGGAGTCGGGTTGCACCGCTCAGTAGGCTACACTGTGTGTGCTGTGGACAAAAAGGAGCAAGAAACATTTCAGCATAAAATGCACACATTTTGGGGTAGCTGGTACTGCTAACTGAAAGGGTATGAGCCTTGTCAAAAGACCCCCAAATGGTCTGTTTTAGTGGGGAGAAAAGTGGACATCAAGGTCCAAGTCCCAGTTCAGTAAAAAGGGGCCACATCTTAGGCTAAACCCCTAAGAATGGCATCAAGAGTAAAAAAACAAAAAGTACTTGCACATTTCCGTTCTACAAACCAGATGGCAGGCAATGAAAAACCAAACCTATTACAAGAAGACAGAAGAAACACATTTAAATGCCTGTTTTCATGTCCGGCCAGCATGACATTGATGAAAATGCGAATTATAGTTGCTAAAAGGAAGATCTTTCACCAAGAGACGTCTTTGGTTACACGGTTCAAACATCCTTGTTTGCATCCAACACTGGAACAAAGTCCTGTGACAAGTTAGTGTCCTGATCGGTCTTTGAAAATGAAAGCTCGAACCAAAGACCGTCAAAAGGCCCTTCTGTCTTCCTAGCCCTTAAAAGAAATAGATTAATTTCCATGTCACTTCATTTTTCCACATTCCGGCTGCCGCCATGTAAGCGTTTTCTCCTTTGGAAAGAAAGAATTCCTCAGAATGCCCACAAATACGAGCAACACTGTCATTTCTCGCCAAGTTTTATTGGGTCCCTGGTAAATGCATGTTCTGGGTGTGTCGTGTATAGATTCAGCACTCTCTCATTCATAAAACCAGCCCCCAACATGTGGCAGCTTCCACTCCAACCCTCCTACACACAACTCAAGGATGCTTCCACACGCTGCACTGGTTCACGAGGGACCGCAGAAACCTCGCTGACCCGCACTGCATCCCTCAGCTCCCAGGGGACAGGAGAAGCATGCCAGCCACTCCTCTTGCCCTCTCCTCTTCCCTCTACAGACTCTCTGGAGAACTCTCCTTGGTCTCAGACCTTGCAATCCTCAGCTGCTCTGGCGCACAGCTCTGCCTGAGATGACGGGGTATGTTTTTCATTTGAACCAAATCCACATCTGGGAGTCACTTAAGTTGATTTGGAAGTCCTGTGTTTCTGATCCAAAAAAACAAAACAAAACAAAATTTTGGAAATAAGCTGGATTTTTGTTTTCCTCTCCTTTCAGCGTCGGTTTTTTTTTTTTTAAAACTTTTCATTAGATTTAGCTTACAAGGAAAAGAGAAGAAGAGAGAGAGAGAACAATGGTGGCTAAGGGGACCCAGCTTGGGGACCACCTTCTTGTGTGATGCAGGCGTCCCATCCCAGTGAGGCCTGCGTGATTGTTCCCTGTCCACAGACACGGACAGACTCCCCCTCTCTGTTGGTTGCTCCTTCCTTGAGTTTCCTGATTGGCGGGGGAGGGGGGAAACTGGGGCAGAATAAAGGAGAAGCTGCTAGAAACCACAGAGAAATAAACCCAGTGCAAAGTGGGAGTCGGCGGTGGCTGGCTTGAATTACTGGGCTAAATAGTTGGAACTTTATTCTGTTGTACGAAGAGGCCTTGCAGACATTGGGCGTAGAAGAATGTGCTTGCGTTGCTGCCAAACCCACCCCCCACACCCGGGTTACGGGTACCTAGGTGATGCACCCAGTATCCAAAAGACCAGATACAAACTCAGAGGCACATGATGCCTTCAAATTGTACACACTGTACAAAATCGTGAGCAACGCTTTCCTTCTACTAGTTTTTACTCGCTAAGCCCTCTACTTAAAATTACATATCATTTTCCAAAAATGAGCTATACAATTTTTTAAATATTTAATTTATTCAGTTATTAGAAAGAGAGAGGCAGATTTTATATATATATGGAGAGAGAGAGAATGGGTGCACCAAAGCCTCTAGCCACTGAACATGAACTCCAGATGCACACGCCACCTTGTTCATCCTTCTTTACAAGGGGACTGGAGAATCAAACCTGGGTCCTTTGGCTTTGCTGGCAAGTGTCTTAACCACTAAGCCATTCCCTCCATTCCTGATACAATTTTCAATATGATTTTCTAAGTAATAATAAGTACTTACTGTTTTGATTAAGTTTTTTTTAAAAAAAGAATCAAATGACGTACAGGGTTTTGTTTTTTTTTTTTTAATTTTTTCTTTTTGAGGAAGGGTCTCACTAAGTAGCCCAAACTGGCCTTGAACTCACTAAGTTGGCCAGGCTGGTCTCAAATTTTATAACCTTCTTGCCTCAGACATCTAAATGCTGGGATTATAGGCTTGCACCACCATGTGTGTAGTTATGAAAGAAATTAGCCTCTAGTACAGATGCAGCTTTTAAACATCAGCACCTGAGTCTAATATTGAATTAAAAGAAAAACAAGTAGGGAAATCTCTCCCCGCCCCTCTCTGGGGGGGGTTTATTTTATTTTATTTTCATTTTTCGAGGTAGGGTCTCACTCTAGTTCAGGCTGACCTGGAATTCACTATGTAGTCGCAGGGTGACTTTGAACTCATGGCGATCCTCCTACCTCTGCCTCCCAAGTCCTGGGATTAAAGGCATGCACCCATGCCCAGCTTCTCTTTTGGTTTTTTGAGGTAAGATCTGGCTCCCACCTAGGCTGACCTGGAATTCCCTGTGTAGTCTAGTCTCAGGCTGGCCTAGACCTCACAATGATCATCCTGAGTCCTGGGATTAAAGGCCTGCACCACTACACCAGGCAGGAAATATCTTATGTGTGAAAAAAAGGACAAAGAAAGATATGGTCCCATGTGTTCACACTTTGGGACCAAAACAATGTGCCCAAATTGTGTCTGTCAAACCCCTAGGTCTCAGACTGTCTTCCAAAGCTTTGGAAATGATGCTTATTTATTGTTATTGGACAAGATAATTATCTGTTGTCATTTTTTTTTGTTATCCTAGAACACTGTGGTAGTTTAAATATATGTCCCCCAATATATTCAGTGTTTTATTAGTTATAGTTTGCATCTGCAATCACCTTGCTAGAGGCAATGTCACTGGGGGCTGGTCTTAAGGTGTTAATGGTGTGGGTTTGAGATTCCATTGTAAAGATATGCAAATGTGCCTAGCAGGAGTTCCTGAAGTGTGCTGTGTGACCTTTTGGCTGTAGTTTTGCTCAGTGTGCTGTGGTGGCTGGTTGGCTTTCTCTCTCTCTGCTTGGCCCTGTGAAAGCAGGCTGCTTCTCCTGCCTTTATGGAACTTCCCCTGGATCTGTAAGCTTCAATAAATAATATCCCTTCCTCCATAACTGTGCCTGGTCTGGAAGTTCATCTCAGCCAACCTGAAGCTGTCTGCTACAAACACTAACCACTGCGCTAGGTCAGATCTGCGTTTCCAGCAGATGCTAACACTGAGATCTCAAGATTGTAGCTCACCTCCCGTGTGACAGTGTGACCTCACAGAGCCCCTTGGAGAACTGTACAAGGTACAGGAAGACCCAGTGCTTGATAATATTCTCACAAATTATTTGTTCAGAATCAGGATACATATGAGGAAATTCAATTATTTAAGCATACGGAATGCCTGGGACCCCACTAACATCCAGGAATTTCTTTGGAGCCCAAAGAAACAATCAACCCAGACATTCTTGGGTCTATTTAATGGCAATCAAAGGTTACATCAATCCAAACAAGCCTATGATTAGAAAAGGAAATCACAGAGTTTAAAGTCCTTCACCAAGAAAACTGAATTTGACTTTTGTGGCAGAAGGAAAATTGCAAACTGAGTGAGATCAACTTGGCGAAGGAAAACAACCATGCCCCACCAGAACTCTCCCCGTGGCTTTCAACTAACGTTCCTGAAAGGCATACTGTGTGTCAGACACGGTACTAAACTCAAGGGATGAATCCGAGTAACGCTCACTAGGCCCAGAAAGACGGGTGCTGTCATTAGCTCTATGTCACACATGAAGTCACCAAGGCCTAGAAAAGTTCCTCCATATGTCTGGTTAGCAGTGAGCTGGAACAAGCCCAGGCCTTATTCCTAACCATAACGCCTCACTCCCCCTCTGCTGTCTACTCTGTAACAGATTCTGGTAAAATAAAGCTGGTTATCAATGGACCAAAGGCACAGATAGCTCAAACCTGCAGGAACCTGCAGAAGGGTGTATCAAGGAAAAGAGTTCCTCATTGAATGAAGCCCTTATGGAACAGCTCGCCCCTTCATGTCCTCTTAGTGATCCTGACACTAATATATTGAATGGCTACAGAAATATCCAATAGAATGCCTCTATACTTAATGGTGCCACCCACTCCATTAGGGAAGGCATATGCCGAATGGTGGCAGAGCCAACCCAACAGGAGTGTTGTATATTAAACAGGGCAGATCCAGTCCTTCCAGATCTCTCTCTTAGAACTTGGTTTCTGAATCCTCAGTGCGTTAAAAGGAAGGGTGAGGTCAGGTGTGGTGGCGCACGCCTTTAATCCCAGCACTTGGGAGGCAGAGGTAGGAGGATCGCTGTGAGTTCAAGGTCACCCTTGAGACTACATAGTGAATTCCAGGTCAGCCTGGGCTAGAGTGAGATCCTGCCTCAAAAAACCATAAATAAATAAGTAAATACGTAAATAAGTAAGTAAATAAATAAATAAGAGAAGGCTGTTTGCTTGAGCTTGCTGTCGACAGCTTTACTATTTCTTCCAGAAAGATGTTTATAGATTGGGTTACCTGGGCCTTGAGCCACCCTCATTCCTGCCCTCAAGGAGGTGGTAGTCTGGTGAGAGAGAGACAGTGGAAAGGATTATTTAAGTACATTTTGGACGAGTGCATTCGAAAGAGTTGTCTTAGGTGATCATCAAAGAACAAATTACCTAGAAAGAGTGCATTCAAAATACAGGTGCTCCCCGACTTAGGTTGGTTCAATTAGGACTTTTTCTTTCTTTCTTTTTTTTTTTTTTGTGGTGTATGATGCTGCAAAAGTGAGATTCATTCAATCCAGGGGCCTGGTTGCCTCCCTGGACTGTGGGAAGAGAGATCGACAGAGTTGAGGCCGGTTTCTTTCCTCAGTCTCGGACCGTGGGGGACAGCAGCTCTTACTGTGTCTTTTGCTCCTATTGGCAAGAGACAGCAAGATGGGAGAATCTGATCGTGACCTTCCTGTACTTTCCAGGGGCTTCTTCCTGCGCTTTGAAGTCTCCTTGGGTTTCAAGTTTTCTTTCTTCCCTGTCCTCTTTTCCTCTATTTAAACTAATCTTAAAAAGCTATAAAAGGCCTCTGACACTATAAATTCCCCCGTAAACCCTGGTTTTATAGGTTTAATTGCCTCTTTTTACAATGCTGCATGCCTGGGTCCTGAAACGCTTCAGTCTTGCAGGACAAGTTCAAATTCATAGTGAGCAAGAGTCAGAGCCACCCAGTGATGGGGTTTTGAACTGGAGGAGTCTACAAGGCACCTGGCTCTGGTCTCAGCTCAACAGTTTCTTCCTTTTCCGGCAGCTCCGAGGGGCACCGATGCCTCCCGCCACCTCCTAAGTGAGATGTGTGCCTCAGTGAGAAAGATGTGACCTCTATACAGGACCTGCGATCCCCACAAAGGCTTTGAATGAGCTACGGTTAGAGAGAACCCCTACAAAGAATACAACAATAACACAAGACATTTGAATTTCAGTTGTTTTGGTTTTATGAGACTGTATCTCACGCTGTAGTCCAGGCTGGCCTTGAACTCATGACTTTCCTGCCCTCTGCTTCCTCGCTGCTGGTATTACAGATGTGGGCCGCTATGCCCAGTACAACACAGGATTTATGTAGTCCACAGCCATAGTCAGCATTTATTCAATGGCCGGCGACTGCAAAGTAGTGTTTATGTACCTAGACTTCGCCACCACCCTGTGGGGTGGGCATGCCACAAAGTAAGATGCCCAGACCTAGATAGCTTAGCCATTTGTCAGATTTACACAGCCAGTCTGAGACTGAGGAGAGGAGGTAGAGAGAGACTCACCTTGAATAACATGAAGGCTCAATCAAACACTTCAGTAATCACGATACACGACACTGTACACAAATCAAAACATGTTTAACTAACACAATGGCGTGTGCGTGGAATACGGTGACATCTCAATTCCTCAGACCATTCTCATGGTCAGATTTGGGTAACTACTAGTCTACCATACAATAAATCACGTTTTAATACCACATTTTAATAACCTGGCCAGCTATGGTTTAAAAAGAACCTTCCACTTAATTGTTTTCTTTTCTTTTTGAGGCAGTCTCACTCTGTAACTCAGACTGAACTGGCACTCATGCCAATCTTCATGCCTCAGCCTCCTGAGTACTGGGATGGTAGGCATAAGCAACTCACACCCAGCTCCCACCTCATGTTATAAATAAAGTTTTATTGGCACCAGGGCCATGGCAGGTAGAAGGCAAGTGAGACTGAGGTCTCCAAAGGTAGGCTAAGTCTTGTTTTCATTGAAACTGTTGGCATTTTCCTTATCAGGGATTCAGTGCATCAGTTGTGGTCATTTAAACACTGCTTGTGCTAATTGTGGAGGGCTTTTGGTTCCTGCTAAGCTTGACTGCTAAGGAGCACGTCTCACTTGCCTCCCCCTCATCCTGCTCTTGTCCCACAGCAAGGAGCTCTTCAGAAGTCTGCTCAGCTCAGCTGACCACCAAGGCCAGCAGGAATGGTCCCCGGAGGCCACAGTTCCCGCCAGGCATTGTCACAGCCACTGTGGAGAGTGGAAGTAAGTTGGGGCAAGCACTCCCAGCATGCCTCACTGGTTCCAGCAGGGAAGGGACAATTTCCCTCAGATGCTCAGCAGTCTCCCCTGTCAGTGCTCCCGCTCTTCCTGGCACCGCTGCCTGCTAGCCAATACCTTCACAGCTAACCAGCTCAGTTCTGACTGCTTAGCATCCATCCATCTATCTTTCCTTCCATCCATCCATCATTCTATCCATCCTTTCTTCCATCCTTCCATCCATCCACCCTTCCACCCATCTAGCCTTCCTTCCATCCATCCATCAATCCATCCATCCACCTACTCATCCTTCCTTCCATTCATCCATCCATCCATACATCCACTGGTTCATCCTTTCTTCCAACCATCAATCCATCCATCCACCCACCCATCCATCCTTCCTTCCTTCCATCCATCCATCCATCCATCATTTCATCCATCCATCCATCAATCCATCCTTTCTTTTATTTATCCATCCATCTGCCCTTCCACCCCATCCATCAATCCATACACCCACCCACCCATCCATCCATTCACCCACCCATCCATCCTTCCTTCTATCCATCAATCCACCCATCTATTCATCCACCCATTCATCTTCCTTCCATTCATCAATCCATCCATCTACACGCTCATCCATCCATCCATCCATCTACCCTTCCACCCATTCATCCATCCACCCATCCATTCATGCATTTATTGAACAGAATTTTATGGCAGCCCTGCTATTTCTTAAATAAGTCTCTGGTTGCTGGAAATAATAGTGAGTGGGGGAATGATAGAAATTACTACTGTAGGTGATGGTGACAGACATGGTCATCAATCAAATCTTATGAAAGCAGAAGTCCAGAGGCTACAGAGAGCTCAACTCTAAATCTGACTGCCAACAGGCCTGCCATGGCTCAGGGAACATTTCAGAAGAGGGGGCAGAAATATTGTAAGAACCACAGAGTGGGTAGGAGTACCCTGAGACAAGATCCCCCCAACTTTCCTACAAGGACTAACTGAGGCCTTCATGACCCCACAGTGAATACCATAACCCCATGAGAGAGGACCCTCAGGATGGTGGGAGCTGTGATGAGGGGATGGAAGAGGATAATTTTTTATTTTATATAAATTTTATTTATATAAAAACAAATATTTATATAAATAGATTTTTAAAAAAATTACTACCCTAGTGAAACAGTTCAATTAAAGAATTATGGAATAGAAAAGGAGGGAGGAGGAACTTAATAGGATGGTATTGTATATATGTAAGTAGAAGAACAGATTAATGGGGGTGAAAAGACCTAAGTGAGGTCAGGGGAAGAGATTGAGTAAAGGAAAGATGGTGGGAGGGCTAATCAAAATCTAAAAGGATATAAATAAGTCATATGGAAACCTACTTTTCTGGACCATAGGACACTCAGACACAATAGATTGTTACTAGAAAATTTTCAAAGCCAGGGATGGGATACCTTCCAGTGAGTTGTTGGCCAGGGAGGTCACAGATACCCCCAAAACATTATAGGCCATGGCCGAGGCCTTTGGTTTCCCACCAGCAATAGATGGTAAGACCTTATTGCTGAAGACGCCACATACTTGGGCTGCAAGGTCACTGAGAAATCCTGCTGGAGCTGAGCTGAAAGCCTCCTCCATGTGGACCAGCTGACAGAAATCTGGGGAGAGCTACGCTGCATGCAGTTCAATGGCAGAGAGAAAATGCGAGTGAAGATACTCAACAGTGGTCACTGCAAACTTTAAATTTGGCCAGCCAAGCCAAATGAGCCAATGGGTGCAGTAGTGGCATGTCTGTTATGGGAGAAACCAACTGCTCTCTAATTGGACTGGAGGTCTGCTCCATGGGAGGGAATACATCCCTGATACTGAAAACCTACAACAGGGTAGTCATGAGCCTTACGGGTGTAACATCTGCTGGTGTCTGGCTAAATGTATATACTATGCTCACCAAATTGCCCAGTAAGCACTTCTCTTAATGTTCATACCCATATATTAATGCTACTCTCACTTTTGGTTAAAGAAACTTCTCTTTTCAGATGGTGGTGACTTTGGGATGACTCAGAAGGCATCATGGTGCTGAGAAGAAGGGACAGAGGAGCGTTCAGCACTGAAACATCTCAAACCTACCTTCCAAGGCTCAGGGTCCATTGTGGAAGAGATGGAGGAAAGAATGTAAGAGCCAGAGGAAGGGTAGGACTCCTTACAACATGCTCCTGCAGACACAAAATGGCCTGGATCTCCATGACCTCGCAGTGCCTGAAACTACCTACAGAAGACCATCATAATAGGAGGAAAAGATGATGACATCAAAATGAAAAGAGGGACTGATTGAGAGAGGGAGGAGGATATGATGGAGAGTGGAGTTTCAAAGGGGAAAGTGGAGGGGAGGGTGGGAATTACCATGGGATATTGTCTACAATTAAGGAAGTTGTCAATTAAAAAATATATACAAATAAAATAAAATAAAATAGAAATATGGGAAGCATGAAAAAGGAGCATATGACATAGGGTGTTACTATGCAATGGGTAATATGAAAAAGGAGGCCCCACCAGTAGGACAGGGACAAACGTGTGTGCAGGAGCTACACTGACAGTTTACAAGAAGGCACCCAAGCACAGAGACCCTGCTACAGGAGGTCCCACTGACAATCACTGAGAAGCTGCTTAAAGGACTGAGCTTTTTGGGTGACAAGTGCATTCTGGCAAGGAGAATCAGCCAGAGCTGGGGAGATGGCTCAGTGCCTCAGAGGGCCTGCGACTGCCTGAGTTTGATTCCCCCACACCTACATAAACAGCTGAGCATTTACATGTGTGTCTATGTCACCAGTCCTGTGTGGAGTGGAGACTGGAGACTTGCAGGGGCTCATGAAAACCATGGGTCCGTGTTCAGTGATGGACTCTGTGTCCAGAAAGCCCATGGATGAGTGATAGAGGAAGGACACCCAATGTTCTCCCTCTGGCTTCTGTGTGCCTGCAAAATGTCTGTGCACACACATGCGCACTCATATACCACGACGCCGTATATACACACACACACACACACACACACACACACACACACACATCACATCATATATACTACATACAGTACATGCAAGAAGAAGGAGGATAAAGAGGACCAGGAAGAGGAGGAAGAGGAGAGGGAGGAAGAGAAGAAGAAAAAGGAGGAAAAGAAGAAATGGCCAGTGCAAAGGGCCTTGGGGCAGGTTGCCTTACACACACACCACACACACACACACACACACACACCATCTCTCTCTCTCTCTTACACACACACCACCACCACCACCACCACATATAGTACAGTATATACAAAAAGGGAGGGCTGGAGAGATGGCTTAGCAGTTAAGCGCTTGTCTGTGAAGCCCAAGGACCCTGGTTTGAGGCTTAATTCCCCAGTACCCACGTAAGCCAGACACACAAGGGGGTGCATGCATCTGGAGTTTGTTTGCAGTGGCTGGAGGCCCTGGTGCACCCATTCTCCCCTCTCCCCCTCTCTCTCTTTCTGTCTTTCTGCCTCATTCTATGTCTGTTGCTCTCAAATAAATAAAAATAAAATAAACAAAAAATTTTTAAATTAAAAAAAAGGAGGAAGAGGAGGAAAAGAAAGAAGAGAGAGAGGGGAGAAGAAGGAGGAGGAGAAAAAATGACAAGTGCAAAGTGTCTTGAGGCTGGTGTGTCTGATGTGGTCCTATTACCAGTGAAGACGAAGGTCAGCAGAAAATGGAGAGAGGAGATGAAGCACCACGGACATGAGGGGACTTTTCCCAAGGCCGCCACTCTTCATGAGTTGGGAGTCGCTGGCTAGTTAGCGTTCTGGGTTAGGTGCAGTATTGATGCAAAGAATTTCTCAGCAGGGCTGGGCGAGGATTGAGCAGGAATAGGAAGGGCAGGAAGCCAAGAAGAGGCATTCAAGGTCAAGGGAAGGCTCACGCAAAGACCTTGGAACAGTCTGAAGCACCAGGTGGAGGAAGCCCAGACGTGCCTTGCATGGTTGAGAGAGATATGATTATAAAATGAGACCAAGAGACAGCTCTGTGGCATTCCAGTGTCAAGGTCCAGGGCTCCTGGCTCCTGTGAAGAGTTACAGGGCATGGGTGAAAAACAGACCCATCAGTTAGGACCTGACATACGTGTTGAGGAGTTATCTTCAAAGTCTCCCCACTTCCCCACCCAGTCCCTTCATCCCCTCCAAGTTCCCGCCCTGTGACGCTGTGAGGTCACACACCCTGCTACAGGAGGTCCACGGACAATCGCACCCCGACCAGAAGAGGATTCAGACATCCAAAGTCTAAAGTTGCTCTTCCCTGCAATCTTTACTGTTCACCATGGGTTCAAGCAGCCGCTGGGAGCCTCCACCAGCTGGCTTCCTGAGAGACCCAGTGGCCACTGTGTGTGCACCCGAGTGGAGTGTTTGCACCTATTAAGATGGTGGGGACAAGCCACAGCACCCTCTCCTCCTTCCGTTCAGGCCATCTCAGTTCAATGCAGGATCTGAAAAAGTGACTGGATGGGTTGCCCTCTCACTTCTCTCACCCCCTGAGCAGAGCTGCAGGGCCCCCCAAATGTAAAACGAAAGCAGTATGATTTCAAAGGCCTCTGCCGATCAGTTGCGGTCCCGTGATCCCATCTGGGGCCTGGTTAGGGAGGACACAGTGCGTTGGAGTTTGGCCAAGGCCCGGGGGCTCCATGGCTCCAATGAGATGAGACGCATTCTTACTGACCACTGAGCCAAGGAAATGGACACCGGCCTTTTCATCTCCGTTAGGAGATCAGAATCTCCGACAATACCAGACATTATCTGCCCTCCTTCGTCATAGGTTGGCCTCAGACGTGGGGGCCCAAGAGAACAACTTGACTGTTACCCAAATCCATTGGGTTACACAGGAGTCGCTTTCCAAACTCGGTGGGGCCTGTTTCTGCTTTGAGAGCGAGGGTGATGTCATGGCCAGGATTAAAGGACTCAAAAGATACTCAGTGACATCCATTAATGGCTAGGAAGAAAATAAGCCCTGGGTATTCACCCCATTTCAACATGGAGTCTCGAAAGGCTGGCAAGGCTCCACGGTGGCTGGAGGCTTAGGAAGTCTTATCTGTGAAACCGGCTCACACGCGGTGGGTGATTGTGCTGGGAGAGCCCTGGGTGGAAGACCTGATGCTGGTCTGAATTTCAGCAGAGGAAAGCAAACTTTCTCAATTCAGCCAGCGTTTGGTGTGGGAAGAGATAGATCCACAGTGGGGGCCCAGGTCTCCCTAAGATCTGAGCAGTTGTTCATCATGATTACAGTCCTTTCAGACTTCACATGAGGGGGCATTACAGAGTGCTTGGAAGGGCTGATGGGAAATATCCTATGATGGTTCATCTGGGTCTGTTGATTTGGAGGCAAGGGCTCACTAAGTTGCCCCAGCTGGCCTCAAACTCATGATTATCCTACCTCTCAACCTCCTTTTGCCGAGGTGACAGGTAGGGGCCACCATTCCCAGTGAGGACCAAAGTGGCTCTTCTTGAGCTGCAGATATGACTTAGTGGTTAAGGAGCTTGCTGACAAAGCCTAAGGACTCAGGTTCAATTCCCCAGAACCTACATAAGCCAGATGCACATGGTGGCACATGTGTCTGGAGTTCATTTGCAGTGGCTAGAGGCCCTGGCATGCCCATTCTCTCTCTCCTAAATAAATAAATTAAATATTAAAAAAATTATTCTGCCGGGCGTGGTGATGCATGCCTTTAATCCCAGCACTTAGGAGGCAGAGGTAGGAGGTTTACCGTGAGTTCGAGGCCACCCTGAGACTACATAGTGAATTCCAGGTCAGCCTGGACTAGTGTGAAACCCTACCTTGAAAAACAAAAAAACAAACAAACAAAAAGACTGTGTTCTTCAGAAAAGGCATCTTCTGCTGAAAGAGCTGACCTGGGCCTGCCTTTAGCCTTTCAGATTCCATCTGGGAACTTCCCAGCGGTTTCCAGAAGAAAGACAATCATGCCCTGGTGCCTTCGGAGGTTC
Source organism: Orientallactaga sibirica (assembly GCA_036365145.1). NCBI lineage: Eukaryota > Metazoa > Chordata > Mammalia > Rodentia > Dipodidae > Orientallactaga > Orientallactaga sibirica. The sequence continues at coordinate 17,061,658 of JAEOAD010000026.1, read as the reverse complement.
CATGACTCAGCCTGTGGTTCCAATGGAGTTCTGGATTTGTTGTCGGCCCACTGAGCCGCTCTGATCAAGTGACCTCCAGGCAACTACCCAACTTGGGGGTAGGTGACTTAGATCCTACTTTGTTTTTGTAACAATCCAACAGGCATGCTGGTGCCAAGCTGCACCTCCCCTCACAGCCACTGGGAGTGCTCGGGAGGGACACGGGGTGAGCCTGGGTTTAGCACGCTGCACATCTCGGTGTTCTGATCACTGCTCTCCATGGCCTGCCTCTTGTTTTCCCATTCTCACCCTAAAACCTTTCTCTTCCATGACTCCACACCCACCCCAGGGCTGGGACCCTAATAAGAGAACCTCCCCCATTCTGTAAGCTTTTCTGTACAACCTTTCAAGGCCCAGTTCTGAGGTTGCTGGGAGAAATGAGCAAAGTATCATTTATGCAAGCCCTGGCTCAGTTGGGAACCCAATGAATGGTTTGCTGAAGGTGGGCTGTGTTGATCTTGTAAGCCCCAGCACTGGGGGAGCCAGAAGAATTGTGAGTTCAAGGTCAGTTTAGACTACATAGTAAGACTATGTCTTCAAACAGAAATGAAAGTTAATAAAAGGTTTGTTGAAACTATTGACTCTGAAACAAATGCCTTTTGAGAAATCAGCACTGATGAACAGCTACAGTCTATTCAGAAAATTCTGCAGGTAAAGATTTACTTCCCTTGGGGGCTGGAGAAATGGCTTAGTGGTTAAGGCACTTGCCTGCAAAGCCAAAGGACCTCAGGTCGATTCCCCAGCACCCACATAAGCTAGATGCACAAGGGGGCGTATACATCTGGAGTTCATTTGCAGTGGCTGGAAGCCCTGGTGTACCCATTCTCTCTCTCTCTCCCTCTCTCTCTGCCTCTTTCCCTCTCTTAAATAAATAAAAATAAAACATTTGTAAAAAACAAAAACAAAAAAAAAAGATTTACTTCCCCAGGAGAAAGAATACAGGGTTAAGTACAGACAAATATGGGTTATACTTGACAGCTGATTTTGCAAATTGCACAAGGTTGTCTTCTGTTCCTTATGCCCTCATGCGAGTCACCGCCTCCAATTCCACAGACAGTGAAAGGAAGCCGAGAGCCACTTTTTTGTTTTGTTTTGGTTTTTCAAGGTAGGGTCTTACTCTAGCCCAGGCTGACCTGGAATTCACTGTAGTCTCAGGGTAGCCTCAAACTCATGGTGATCCTTCCACCTCAGCCTCCCGAGTGCTGGGATTAACGGTGTGCGCCACCACGCCTGGTTTGAGAGCCACTTTTAACTGGATGGGAGAGAATCCTGAAGTTGGTCAGGTGAGACTGCTGGAAATCAAGAGGCAATGGGGACAATGTGGGGGAGCGTGTGGAAATCCCACTGGACACACTTTCCTCATTTCACAAGTCAGCTGACAACTCACGTGTGTGAATCATCACCGGCTCCCAAACACATCTCTGCATTTTCTTGAGCTCTGAGGCTGGTGGACAGACTTATCCCCTCACTTATTGTCCATCCATACTCTCCTACATGGACAATAAGTTGGTTTGAGCGCCAATTTCTTCAAGATTTAGCCACCCGATACAGATCTCCCACGAGTAAGGGATGGTGGGTGGCCATGTCCTATGGTATATGCTATATCTAGTTGACAGTCACTCGAGTCACTTGATTGTCTGATCCTATGTTGGTGTTTTCCATGGCAAAGCTCTGTTGTGTTCTCCATATGATCACTGTCCCAGACCCCGACACATCACCTCTCCTTGCTATTACAGTGTGAATCCAGAATGTGCCGGCCTCAGAGTGAACCACACTCCCGTGATATGTCCGTAATGCCCTCAAAACCTTCTGCTTCTCTTTGATTCTTACAGACATCTTCCATGTGCGTGGCTCTCTTTGTGAACTTGAATATGTACCCAAACTTGTTCCATGAATTTATTGTTTATGGAGACTTTGCATCCAATTTCTTTTTTTTTTTTTTTTTTTTTTTCGGGGTAGGGTCTCGCTCTATCCCAGGCTGACCTGAAATTCACTATGTAGTCTCAGGGTGAACTTGAACTCATGGCAATCCTCCTACCTAGGCCTCCAGAGTACTGAGATTAAAGGTGTGCACCACCATGCCCACACCCGGCTGCATCTGATTTCTTTGCTTTCAAGAGCAAGGGAGACAGAGAGATGGACAAAAGGTGATGTTTGCACAACAGATTAGGGGATGTTGGTTGCCACTGGCCAGATCCCCATTCACCAACTCTCTACCATTTAGGTTCGCATAGAAATTGTGTTTCCTACAAAGCCCTGACTGCCAGGCCTGGTGGATAGAGAGGAGGGGGTGGAACCTTAACTAGGTCTCTTGGAATTCATTCATTCATTCTTGGAGATCATTCATCCATCATATTTGGAAATCACTCATTCATTCTTACTTGGAATTCATTCATTCTTACTTGATTTTTTACATGGAATTCAGAGCTTCCGCTTGGAGGACAGGACCAGGCTTCAGAGCTACAGTGAGCAGATGACAGCACAGCTTCTGTCTTTGTGGATCTTCCTGTCCCTGGGAAAAGTGAGGCAGTTCAACAGGCAATGCCATTCCTTGGGAGTGGGCTGGCAGGACTCTAGGAAATCTTTGCCAGCTCAGGTGGCTGCTGGGTAACAGTAAGTGGACACAGGATGTTTTACAATTTTTGTGACTTTTGTTTGCTCATGTGTTCAGTGGGGCCCACCTTGAGTCAAGTCCTATATGCCCGGGGGCCGTGGAGAGGATAGAAAGATTTGGCTTCACAGACATTTAAACTAGTGTGCAGTACTCAGAGCTGGAGATGTGCTGGACTCATGACATCGCCCCATTTTACAGATGAGGAAACTGGAGCCCAGGGCACTGAAGTCATTGGCCTTGAGTCCCTAAGGTATCTAGGAACCGGGGTTACCTTGTGAAGACTTTTTAAAATTTATTTATTTGAGAGAGAGAGATAATATGGGTGTTCCAGGGCCTCAAGCTACTGAAAGCAAACTCCAGAAGCATGCACCACCTTGTGCATCTGGCTTAAGTGGGTCCTGGGGAATTGAATCTGGGTCCGTTGGCTTTGCAAGCAAGTGTCTTAACTGCTAAGCCGTTTGCCCAGCCCTAGTTTGTGGAGACTTTGGACTTGTCTTTCTGGGTGCATGGTCAAAGATCCTTCAGCTCACCATGAGCGCCTGAGAATCTGACTTCCTCTTGTCAGATTGACGGAATACTAGCAGCCAGTTTTACTGACTGACCCAGTCCAAGGGGGAGAGTAACTACAGAAGTCAAGTTTAAGACCAGTTTTTTTTTTTTTTTAATTTTTCCCCTTGAGCTCCCTCATCCCTGAAAAAGCAAAGGACACAATTTATTTATTTGAGAGAGAGAGAGAGAGAGAGAATGAGTGTGTCAGGGCCTCTAGCCACTGCAAACAAACTCCAGATGCATGGGCCACCTTGTGCATCTGGCTTATGTGGGTTTTGGAGAATCAAACTTGGTCCCTAAGCTTCACAGGTGAGCACCGTAATTGCTAAGCCATCTCTCCAGCCCCAGACACAGTTTTTCATAATAAGCTCCCAGGTGGGTAAGAAATAGGAGAGGGATGAATGAAAGACTCAAGACTCCCCACACACCCTCACTTACCTTGTGGTTGGGGGTGGATTTAGCAATCATGAATGTCACCTTGGCCCAAATCAATGCCAAAGCCTGTGTGCACTCTGGCACAACCCTAAGAGCAATTTATGTAAATCCCAGAAGAAGCCTCCGGTCTCTTCAACTGAGACCCCGGTGATGGAAATGGCGGGAAGGGGCCTGCCCTTCCTGCCCTGCCCGCACCAATGAACCAAGAACGAAGGAGTCCCTGCCTTCCTTCATCTTCCCTTTAACACGCTGCTCACAGGCAGAGAAAGCGGACCAAGCCACAGCCAAACCCCACTCTCCAGATGTGGAAGTTTTCACTCTGAACACTGAAGCGAGGGACAAAAATAAACACCCAACTTACGGGACAGGCTGTTCTCAGACAAACTATTGCATCTATATGACAGAAGACTTAACCAGTGACTGATGATGAACCTTGTACTGGAAAAATACTTCCGGTACAAAGTCAAGTTAAAAATAAAAGGCAGAAACTTGGGCGAACCCAACTATATAAGGTAAATGGTTAGCACCAGATGGGGGAAAGACTGGAAGGAAATGTCGCTGGGCCCATTTGCTTTTGGGTGGGATCTTAGTGACTGCTTTGACCAATGACCTAGGTGATTAATTCTTCTGCTCAGCTCGCCTCCCAAGGAAACATCCCAGGAGGGAGCCAGGCAGAGCATTCTTCACCTGGAATCCCAGCACTCCAGAGCTGGAGGTCAAAGGATGAGGCGTTCAAGGTCATTCTTTGGCTCCATAGTGGGTTCAAAAACACAAAACAAACGATCATACCGGGAGGAAATCTCTAGGACACCAGAATTACCCCAGCCCTTAGCAGAGACGAGTAGAGGTTGCTTACTGCCTCTAGTGGGTCAAGTCAGAAAGCAAGTTCTAGTTTGTCTAACTTTCACCGTTCAAGGACATATCTCATGCCAGTGAGCGGCAAGTATGTCCTCATAGTAATATCTCCCAGAATGCATTTCCTAGAAGGCAGTCCTTCTAAATGGGCAAAATGCATTTGGGAAGTTGGAGACACTGCAATGTCCAGCTGGCCCCCTGTCTCCCAGTGTTTAAGGTGCTCTGTGGGTCTTGACGTTTGAAGGCTCAGAAGTCTTGTGTGCAAGCTTATTTGTGGTACCAAAGTCGACAGTTCACACACCCTTTTCTTTCCCCACGATCTTTTCACAGGAGTGATAAAAAATCAACCCAGACTAGAATACACAAATAACCATGTTGCTTCTCCCTTCCCAGTTGCTGCAGCTTTGAATGGGACCCTCAATTCCACCATCAAAAGTCCATCCCTCCACTCTCATTGAATGTGGGCTGACCTTGTGCTTTGCTTTGGCCAATAGGAGAGAGCACACGTGGTGAGTGGCAGCTCTGAGCCCAGGCTTGCATTTTCTCTTCGACTGCTTCCAGCTGCAACAGTGCAAGCTTTTCTACTGCAAGGAGCAAGGTCATTCTTGTGAGGGGCTGCCAAGAGATCCCAGCAGAGGTGCCCCCACCATGCCCACAGCTGCCTTCAAAAACTTAGATCACAGGCTAGGGAGATGGCTCAGTAGATAAAGAATTTGCCGGGCAAATTTAAGTACCCACATGAACACACACATGCACACACACAGAAAATACACACAGAGAAATACACACACAGAAAGCACACACGGAAAGTACCTACACGGAAAGTACACACACACACACACACACACACACACACACAAAGTATACACACAGAGAAAGTGCACACATAAAGAGAAAGTACACACAAAAAGAAAGTACCACATAGAGAGAAAGTACACACTCACAGAAAGTACACACAAAGAGAAAGTACACACAGAGAGAGTACACACACACACAAAGTACACACAGAGAGAGTACACACAGAAAGCACACACACACACACGGAATACACCCACAGAGAAAGTACACACAAAAGTACACACACAGAAAGTGCACACACAGAAAATATACACATAGAAAGTACACACACACACACACTAAATAAGTCCAGTCAAGACTGGACCCTGAATGATCCCTCTCTTCCCAGAGGAACTTAGCTCTAATCCCTTACTAGAAGAATCACTAAGTAAAGCCAGGTATGGTGGCACACACCTTTAATCCCAGCACTTAGGAGGCAGAGGAAGGAGGATCACTATAAATTCAAGGCCACCCTGAGACTATGTAGTAAATTCCAGGTCAGCCTGGACTAGAGTGAAAGTCTACCTTGAAAAACCAAAAAAAAAAAAAAAAAAAAATCACTAGGTAAATTTATGCACGGGAAGTTAACTTCCACATGATCTGAGGAAGGGATCTCCTTGAATTGCATCCATCGGGTCTTTAGCAGGCAACATTCTGCAACTCTAGGACTCTATGATGTACACTGAATAACTTGTCACCAGCATCACCAAGGATTCACATACAATCATGCCAAATCAATCAGGCCTAGATGGGAATTGGTCTTGAAACACAAGCATGGTACTTGTGCTTTAAAAATAAATCATTATTATTTATTTATTTGATAGAGAGAGAGAGAGAGAGAGAGAGGAGAGAGGCAGATAGAGGAGAGGGAATGGGTGCTCCAGGGCCTTCAGCCACTGCAAATGAACTCCAGATGCATGCACCACCTTGTGCATCTGGCTTTACATGGGTCCTGGGGAATTGAAACTTGGTCCTTAGGCCTCGCAGGCAAGCGTCTTAACCACCAAGCCATCACTCCAGCCTGTAGTTGTGTTTTGGTTTTTTAAGGAGAATAAAGCCTGTTCCTCACTCCTCACAGGATACCTTCCTGCTGATCATCTGACTCAACAGGCTTTTTTTTTTATTATTATTGGCAGTTTCACAGGTTCCTGAAACCTAGTCCCTCCCATTGTAGATGGCAAATCCTTGTTATTCCTCTGTGGCTCCATGGAGCAGGGAGAAGGAGTGAGAACAGACGAAGGGCAGGGACTGGATGTGGGCTGGGAGTGGGAAGGGAAACTTGACAGATGAAAGAACCAGGAATGAGCAAAAAGAAGCTGACCCTGTGCACAGAGTGAGGTCTGGAAGGCAGTGCTGCTGCCCTCCCTGGACACAGGCCTGCCATCTTGTAAAAAAAAAAAAAAAAAAAAAGGAGGGGGTTATTTGTAAGAGTCCTGAGAGGGAAACCATTATGGGAACAGAACAGGGCAGACCTGGGGACTGCGTGCACCTGTGTGCTGACTTGCTAGGCTTCTCCTGGCCCCCACTCCCCTTGTTTTACAAGGCTGACTAGGTTGCGAGGTTAAAGCCCAAGGGGACCAGTTGGTGTTGTGGGGCTTTTTTTTTTTACAAAGTGTAAGGGATCAAAGTAATTAGCAAAGGGCGAGAGAGACCAGGCCTGCCAGAGAAAGAAGCCAGCTTTCCCAACACGCCCCTTGTCTTCCCAGGCCCTGTTCTTAATGTCTCCTGGGTCCCTGGTGAGCAGTGCATGGCGGGCAGATGCAGGGGGCTTGGGGAGATCTTTGGCCATCAAGCAGGAAATTCAGCCAGAGAAGGAATCCACGGGGGTTCAGGGGTTCCCCAGTCTCAGGTTTTCTGAGACCCGTGCTATTTCCTGTTTCAGGTGGCCACTTCACAAAGGGCCAGACCTGGACTTGGAGGCCACAAGCAAGAGAACAGGGCACGTGGACTGACGCTTCTAAAGCCAGTCATCTGGGACAATGGCAGGGTAGGACTTAGGCGAAAATGAGGCATTGTGCTCAGCGGTGTCCAACTTTTTGACGTTGCCACATGATGCTGTCATCTACCAATGTCTAGGGCCACATCCATGGCGATCCTGGGAGGCACATGGCCTGTGGGTCATAAGTTGGACGTACCTGCTAGGTGGTCTGTAGATAGAGCTCCACTGAGTGAGCAGAGTGTAACTCCATCTCCACCCTACACTCCTCCCTTTCTTCCTTCCCCTCTCCCTCCTGTCCAGGGATCTAGCCCATGGCTCAAGGAACTGAAAGAGACCCAGCTCAGTGTCCTGTCCCTGTCGAGTTTTTCTATCATATTTTTCTGTCGATTTCATTCCCATGTAGATGCTTTTCAATTTATGACAGAAATGTGGGTTTTCTTCATTTTAAGTGTGCTTATTTTAAATTAAAAAAGAAATAGAAAGAAAGAAAGCAAAGAAAGAAAGAAAGAAAGAAAGAAAGAAAGAAAGAAAGAAAGGTGTTTAAAAAGTATTTTGTAAGTCATAATGCAGATTTTGTGAGTTGGTACATAGTATTTAAATGTGTAACATTTGGAAAACAATGGCCTAAAGGTTTTTGGAGGGCCCCTTTGGGGTTCAGAAAAAGTCACGGGGAACTCTGCATATGGTTCACATGCATCCACCAAAGAAGAGCAAGGCAAGATGGCTTCCATGTTCCTTGGTTGATTGTGCCAAGGGATTATTCATTTCTCTGTTCCTCATGGTGTCTGACCAATTGCATAAAGCAAAGCGGGAAGAAGAAAGGGTTCCAAGAAGCCAGTTGGGTCGCCTTGTAGCAACCAAACACAACTGGCTCTGAGTCGAAGCTCTGCCCCTCGGAACTGTGTGACAGGGCAAATGCCCTGATGTTTCTAAGCCTCTGTTGTCCTTATCTGTATAAAGAAGGTAACACAAGGCCTCCGTGCGGTGCAATGAGATGGAGCCAGGTGCTATGTGTAAAGCAGGTGGCAGTGAGGAGTGCAGTCCCTTTATTATTATTCCTAGTGGCAGGCCCATGGCTAGCTTGCAGCCTGCGGTGTTGGAGCACTGCCCTGGGCAAGGCTGGACAGACAGTCTCCAGACACGCCAGGCCTAGGCTGGTCTCTATCACCATGACGTGCAGAGGACAGTGCAGAAAGAGTCATGTGAGACTGGGTGGCCCAGCTGGCCTGCAGACCCCCTGCACCCCTCTGCAGAGGTCCGGCCTCTGTTTAAAAGCAGGACTGAAAACAGAGTATTCCCCTGGCTGGGAATAGAGCCACACCACGCTTCCCAGCCCTGGCCAGGGTGACGGTTTCTGGGGCATATGGGCAGAAGGGGAGACCCCAGACAAAGCAAGAGTGTCTCTTTCTTTCTGACCTTTGCAGGGCTTAAGAATGCATCTTTGGGGCTGGAGAGATGGCTTAGTGGTTAAGGCGCCTGCCTGCTAAGCCTAAGAACCCGGTTCCAATCTCCAGGTCCCATGTTTAGCCAGATGCAAAGTAACTCAAGGGCTCAATGCTGTACTTGACCACAAGGGGGCGCACGCAGCTGGATTTCGTTCACAACAGCTGAGAGACTGCTGGCGTGCCCATCTCTATCTGTCTTCCTCTCCCCTCTGTCTGTCTCTCTGTCTGCTCTGTCTGTCTCTCTGTCTCTCTGCAAAAAAAAAAAAAAAAAAAAAAAAAAAAAGAATGCATCTTTGGGGATCAGACATACCTGGGTTCCTCTGCCAGTCTTTGTTTGTGAGGCTTCACACCGGCCCCTTCCCTTCTCTAAAAACGACCATGGCCAGTGGTTCTGAAAGCCCCATTTTGTGTCAGGCTGCTTTCTAAACACTCCACTGGCATTAGGTCAGACAATCTTCACCACAGCCCTGTGAGCTAGGCTTGTGTATTATCCTTATCCCCACTGTGCAGATGAAAACGGAGCCACAAACAGATCACTGAACCCAGTGGAAACCACACAGGGGTGGAGAGATGGCTCAGTGGTTAAGGTGCTTGCCTCAAAAGCCTGATGACCAGGAAGGGGGGGCGGTTAAGTTCCCCAGTATCCACATAAAGCCAGATGCACAAAGTGGCACATGCATCTAGAGTTCATTTGCAGTGGCTGGAGACCCATTCTTACCCACCTCTGCTCGCCAATAAATACATACATGCATAAATAAATAATTATTTTTAAAGAAAGAAAGTTACAGAGCAAGCACGTGGCAAATCCAGGAATCCAATCTAAAGCATCTAGAATGTTCACCTGTGATCTTGTCTTAGCCCCACTCAGACTTTGCAATTGCATAAAGGTGCTTGCTAGGTATGAGGACTGGGACACCAGCCCAGGTATCCTGACCAATAATCATAGTCCTTGTCTTGTCCTCCTTTCTTCTTCCTCTTTTCTTCCCCTTTCCTCTTTCTTCCTTTCTTACTTGTTACCCTCTGTGATGGTTATGCCTGGCACACAGTAGGCACTCAGTGACATGTCAGCGGTTGGTTCAATCCCCTCTCTCTCTTTCATCTTTCTTCACATTGTGTGTATATGATGGTTTGAATGTGAATTATCCTCCATGGGCTTAACGTGTTTGAACACTTTTTTTTTTTTTTTTTGAGGTTGTGGGAGTTTAGGAGGTAAAGACTGGCAGGAGGAAGTAGTGGGTTGCTGGGAATGGGCCTTGAGGGTTATAGCTCCGCCCACTTCCTGTACTGTCTCTGCTCCAGGTCTGCCCAGGTGTGGAAACAAGCTCCTGCCACCATCGCTTTCTCATCATGGTGGATTTTAGCCCCTTAAACCATGATAAAATAAGTCTTTTATTTTTAAGCCCAAATAAAATAAATCTTTCCTTCCTTAAATTGCTTTAGCCAGATATATTCCAATAGCAAGGCACAGAGTGACTCATGCACCTGGGAACCTGCTGCCTTCATGGGCTCCCATGTAAGTCAGGACTCCCTCACGAAGACCGTGTGTGAACTCTTCCGAGTGTCCCACCACAGTGCCCTGCCAGAGACTCTGCTTAGCACATCGACACTGAAACGTGATGCAGATCCACAAGGTGAGTGAGTGTGAGCTCTGTGTCCTCGAGGCGGATGTGGAAAAAAGAAAAAGAAAATGATAAGAAGGAAGTCTTCCAGACATGGGAAAGGACCGGCAGGTCTCCTCTCCCCCGTCCCACGGAGCCCACATCCTGCCTCTCTGGAGAACTCTCGGAGCAAGTGTGTGTATTCTCAAGTAGGCACACTTCTAAATCTGTTTGGAGGCAAGGGGGTGGTGCTGAGCAAAGTGACCCTTCCATGCCCTTACCCGCCCCAGAAACCCTTCTGAAGCTTGAAGGAGAAGCAGTCAGGCCCTCCTCCCCACTCCCTTCCACTATTTTTCTTTGCAGCTGTCTCTGCATTTCAGAGTTCACGGCTCTGCCAGGGACTCTATTTTGGGATTTGTGGGAACAGGATGGTTTTAGCAAATAAGAAATCTTAGCAAGCTTGACCCCTCCCTGGGCTTCTGAGGGCAGGGGAAGAGGGTAAAGAGGCTGGCCAGGCCCCAGTCCCTGGGTATATACAAGCTGGAGGGCACAGAGCCCTTTCTCAGTAAAGGGCTCACCAGTGGGGGCCGGGTGACACATCTCTGTGTACTGGAACACTGATCTGGGAGCGGCTGTGTCCTACCGGCTGCTCGGGCAGTTTTGTGAGGGATCTGCAGACGTGGATCTAGCCTCCGTGAAAACTTGACACCCGACCCCGGCTTCAGTCCCTGTCTCTCTGTGAAGAGGGGAGGTGGGTGGAGGCCAGCGCTGATGTTCTAGGAGACCAGAGTGGGCAGGGCTGGGTCCACATGGAGGTGGGTGGTGCTTCTTGCTCAGGGACGCACATGTGTCTCAGGATGTCCTGTGTGAACACCTGAAGGTCTGTATCCACATTGTGCATAGCTGTCCCCAAGGATGCACTTATAAATGCACCACACCCGTGTTTCCAAGGTGATTCATGTGTGCACTCATTTTATTGTTCTGTTTAATGTTTTCATTTATTCATTTATTTGCATTCAGAGAGAGAAAGAGAGAGAAAATGAGTGGGCCAGGGCCTGTAGCCATTGCAAACGAACTCCAGATGCATGCACCACTTTGTGCATCTGGCTTTATGTGGGTACTGGGGAATCGAACTCCAGTCCTTAGACTTTGCAGGCAAGTGTCTAAACTGCTGAACCATCTCTCCAGCCCCTTATTTCATTTGTCTGTTTCCATCACATTGTCTTTAAGCTTAGCTCTGTCAGCTTCATCAGTAATATATATTTGCTCATTGTGTCAAAACAGAACACAGGGAGGTGGGAGGTGGCTGCTGGCTGTGCAAACGTGAGGATCTGACTTTGATCCCCCATACCCAAATAAAAAGGGCCAGAATATTTCTCTCTGTGTCTCTCTTCCCCTCTCTCTCTCAAATAAATAAATATAGTTTTTTTTTTCAAGGTTGGGTCTCACTGTAGCCCAGGCTGACTTGGAATTCACTCTGTAGTCTCAGGATGGACTTGAACTCATGGCGATCCTCCTACCTCTACCTTCCTAGTGCTAGGATTAAAGGCATGCACCAACATGCCCAGCATAAAATAGTTTTTAAAAACTTTTTTTTTGTGCTCTACTTCTTTTAATTATATGATATACCACAATATATTTAGCCATCCACATTGACAAATATGAATAGAGCCAAATGTCTTTTGATAGAGGCGCTTAGTTCTATCCTTTGTACGATGCTTTATTGTGGCAACTAACTAACATAGGAAATGATCCATAATGCTAGTTTCAAGCTGCTTCCAACTACTGTGAGCTATGTCTCTCTCTCTCCCTCTTTTTTTTTTTTTGTCTATTTGAGGTTTCAAATGCCTCATATTTGTATAGCCATTTCTTTCTTTTTAATTTTTTTTTATATTTTATTTATTTATTTGAGGGAGAGAGAGAGAGAATTAGTGCCCCAGGGCCTCCAGCCACTGCAAAGGAACTCCAGATGCATGGGCCTCCTTGTGCATCTGGTTTACATGGGTCCTAGGGAATTGAACCGGGGTCCTTTGGCTTTGCAGGGGAACACCTTAATCGCTAAGCCATCCCTCCAGCCCTCTTTTTAAAAACTTTTTTAAAGGAGCTAGTGAGATGGCTTAGCAGTTAAGGCACTTGTCAGTGAAGCCTAAGGACCCAGGTTCGATTCCCTAGTACCCATGTAAGCCAGATGCACAAGGTTGTGCATGGATTTGGAGTTAATTTACAGTGGCTAGAGGACTTGGTGTGTTCATTGTATGTCTCTCTCTCTCTGTGTGTGTGTCTCTCTTTCCCTCTCAAATAAATAAGTAAAATATATTTTTTAATTTTTTTTAAAAAAACTTTTATTCATTTATTTGCAAGCAGAGAGAGAGAAAGAGATAGAAGAGAGGCAGACAGAGAGAGAATGGGCACACCAGGGCCTCCAACCACTGCAAACGAACTCCAGACACATGTGCCCCTTGTGCATCTGGCTTACGTGGGTCCTGAGAATCAAACCAGGATCCTTTGGCTTCTCAGGCAAGTGCCTTAACCATTAAGCCATTTCTCCAGTCCCTAAAATATTTTTTTAATTTAAAAAACACAATGCTAGATGTGGCGGTAACTGCCTTTAATCTGAGTGCTGAGGAAGCAGAGACAGGCAGGTCCCTGGATCTCTCTGGCCAGCCAGTCTAGTGTTATTGGTGAAGTGCAGGCCCCTGAGAGACCCTGTCTCACAAGGAGGAGGATGGTGTTTTTAAGGGTGATACCTTCAGTTGTCCTCTAGCTTCCACAGGCACATGCGCGGCGCGCGCACACACACACACACACACACACACACACACACTCACTCACAAAACAAGAAACAAGCCAGGCATGGTGGCAGTGGCCTGTGAACCCAACACTGTGGCAGGAAGTTCAGGAGTCCAAGGATAACCTGAGTTACATACTGAGTCCTTGTCTCAAAAAAGAAAAGAAAAAAGAAAGCAAGAAATCATGCAAAAGTAACATACCTACATTAGATACGTATATAAAAGCTGGAGATCAGAGCTCCAATATGCATACATATTTGATTATATATAATATGATGACAATAAATATATAACATAAAACAAGTGGACTATCATTGTATATGAAATGTAGACAATACTATGCAATTTATACAACCATTGATGCATGGATCCACTAGCCAGAGAACCACTGTTAATATACTGTACCTTTTTTCTAGTCTTATTTTGTTTGTTTGTTTGTTTGTTTGTTTGAGATAGCATCTCTACCTATCTCTTCCTCCTCAGTAATGGGATTAAAGATGTGCACCACCACATCTGGCTTTTCTAGTTTTTTTCTTTATAAAGAGATGTTGCTCAATCATAACTTCCATCGAAGCAAGAACAGTGTCCATATTAGTCACCACTGCATACTTTATACGAGGAGAACATAGAAAAAAATGTGTCCGGGCTGGAGAGATGGTTTACTGGTTAAGGGGCTTGCCTGTGAAGCCTAAGGACCATGTTTGATTCTCCAGATCCCACGTAATCCAGGCACAGAAAGGTGAGGCAAGCGCAAGGTCACACATGCCCACTAGGTGGCACAAGCATCTGGAGTTCAATTGCAGTGGCTGAGGCCCTGGCATGCCAATTCTCTCTCTCCCTCTGTCAGTCTCTCTCCCTCCCCATCTCTTTCTCTAAAAATAAAAAATCAAAAAGTTAAATAAATGAAGCCATACATGGATAAGCATATGGCTATACACACAGAGATATGAGGAAATGCATAATGAATATGTGATGTAAATTACATATGAAGAAATATTTGAATGTGTTTCAAACTTTTCCCAAACGAGATTTATCCAAGTGAGGTCATAAATCAAACAAAGTACCTCATTTGCCAGAGTAGGGCCATCCAATGCATACTATTTCATAGACAGAAAGATAGATAGAAAAAATAGATATAGGGTTGGAGAGATGGCTTAGTGGTTAAGGCACTTGCCTGCAAAGCCAAAGGACTCAGGTTCAACTCCCCAGGACCCACATAAGCCAGATGCACAAGGTGACACATACATCTGGAGTTCATTTGCAATGGCTGGAGGCCCTGGTGCACCCATTCTCTTTCTCTCTATTTCTCTCTCTCAAATAAATAACTAAAATATTTTTAAAATGTTTATTATATACAAAAGAAAAACAGATGTAGATATATGATGCTTCCCTTGTCAGCAGATAGTTCTCAGCCTCATAAAGTCACTGGCAGCAGCCACATGTCACCATTTCCTGGGTAAACCATGAGTGAACCCACCGCCCTTTGTGGACTGTTTATCTCATCGAGATCCATCCCAGATAAAAGTATCATAAGCCCAGGTTGAAGGCACATGTCTTTGTGCACGTGAAGGACAGCGGTTAGCAGGCTAAAGGGTGTCTGCAGGGGTGTGGGTAGCTTTTTACACGGATGTGTTTGGGAGGCATGTGCACTAGTGACTTTCTCATGGCTGTCACCAAACCTGGCAGAACAACATGCCGGAGGCAGGATTCATTTTGGCTCGTGATTAGAGAGCGCTTAGTCCAGACAGTGGTGAAGGATGGCGTGTGCATGGCAGCTGGAGCATGGGGCTGGGACTCAATGGGTCAAGAACAGAGCTGGGGCTATGACCTGGTGGGGATCTAAGCTACATGCTGCCCCCACGACTGTCGCCTTAACCTCCTCCAGATGGACACCCATGTCCTAAACATTCCACCACCTTGCAAGGGGCACCCCTGGCTGGAGACCGAGTGCTCATGGTCGGGAGCCTGCGGGGGACATTTCACGTCCAATCCAAAGCAGAATGTAATTAATTATTGGTGGCAGAGCAGTCCCTGCTGCTTAGCATTTACCTGTAGCCCACTATAAGCTGGACCAGAAGAAAACCCCGGAGGTCTGCAGGAGGGATGGCTTCCTACAGCTGTGGAGAGTAATAGGGCTCTGAGAAACATGGTCCTCTTTCAGCACCTGCCCTGTGTCTCCATCCCTGCAGGAAGGACAGATGGCCAGCTGGACTCAGGTGTGGCACCCTGGCTCCCACCACTATCCATCAGAGGTCTCCAGAGGAGCTCATCCCCCTAATGTGTGAACATTGATTTCTGGGGTGATGGAAAAACCAGGAAGATTTATATCCAATTTCCCATCGATGATGCATCATTGATCTCCTGAAGCGTTGAAATATTTACCAGGGACAGGAGTGCCGGAAGGTCCTTGGCCAGGGCAAAGGAGGGGGTGCATGGGAGTCTCAGGCCATGGTGCTTGGGCTGAGGATGAGGGTCCCAGCAAGAAAGCACTGATAGCCTAGGAACAGGGTGGAGCCAGGAAACCTTATGGGGCTCCATAAGACCAGCAGAGGGAAGGCAACTGGAGTCTGAGGGCTTCCTCTAGTCCTCAGTGGACAGCATGAAAGGGCAGTTTCTCAGGGTGACCACCCCGGACCAGCCCTCCCTGGACCTCTCACCCCATCCAACCTTACCCCCCACCATCACCACCACTGGATCACATCACTGTCTCCTTTTTGAGTTTATTCACGTGCCATTTTTACATACAGTGAAAATCCTCAATTTGTGGCTGGGGAGATGGTTCCGTGTGTTAAGTGCTTGCTGCACAAGGCTGAGGACCAGAATTTGGATTCCTAGCAGCCTTGTAAAATGCCAAGGTAATGGCCTGGAACCCCAGCACTAGGAAGGTGAAGACAGACAGATCTCTAAGACTTGCTGACTAGCAGGTCTAGCTATATCACAGAGGCCAGATACCTGCTAAATACCCTTTCTCAAAAAAATAAACAAAACACAAACAACAAAACTAGAGAGCTGGAGAGATGACTTAGCAGTGAAGGTACTTGCCTGCAAAGCCTAATGACCCAGGTTTGATTTGCCAATACCTACATAAGCCAGATGCACAAGGTGGCCCATGCATCGGAAGTTAGTTTGTAGGGACTGGAGGCCCTGGAGTATTCATTCATTCATTCATTCATTCATTCATTCATTCTCTCTCTCTCTCACTCACTCCCTTTGTCTCTATCTGCTTCTTTCTCTCTCCTCTCAAATCAATAAACAATAAACAATTTCTTTTGAAATTAAAAAAATAGGGAGCTGGAGAGATGGCTCAGCAGTTAAGACGCTGGCCTGCAAAGCCTAAGGACTCAGGTTCAATTCCCCAGTACCCATGGAAAGCCAGATGCACAAGGTGGCACATGCATCTGGAGGTCATTTGCAGTGGCTAGGAGCCCTGGCATGCCTATACTCTCTCTCTCTCTTTCTCTCTCTATCTGCCTCTTTCTCACAACTCTCTCAAATAAATAATAAATAATAAATATTTGTACAAAAGCTAACATGGAAGTATGATTGAGGAAAACACCACTTATTGACCTCTGGCCTCCAAATGCATGCACACACATGTGCAAAAAATGTTCCCAATTGCTTGTGGCTGTCCCATATAGAGTCACAACAGAGATGCTTTAAAAGGTCCCTGTGGCCCACAAATCCTGGCCCCTGCTAACTACCAATCACCTGTCAATATACTTTTTGCTCCTCTGGAATTTCATGCAAATGAGATCACACAGTCCGTCATCTATGACCCTGGACTATTTTTCTACCCAGCCTGCACTCCTGAGAAGCTTCTACAAGGGTAGGTAGGGTTGGGTCATGGGTTTGCAATATGACATTGCCAAGTGGTACCCACAGAGTGTGTCATTCATACGTTTCATGGCTGTGACAAATGTGAAAAGGAGGAGAGAAGTATTTGGGCTCAGGGCTTCAGAGAGCTCAGTCCATGGTGGGCTTGCTTCATTGCTGTGGGGTCTTCGGTGAGGCAGAGTGTCTGTCAGGACACCAAGAAGTGGTAGAGCAAGGTTGTTCACCTCATCATGGTCAGAGAGCAGAGAGAGATGGAGGAGGGGACTGAACAGAAAGTGTTCAGCAGGCTCCCAGGGGCCAACTTCCTAGCAGGACCCATCTCCTGCTTTCCACCATCAAGCTATGCCTCTGTGGATTTGTGCATTGATAAGGCCTGAGCCCCCCCCCCGGGGTCCAGTTACCCCTCAATGACTGGATCCAGCATCTAGAGACCAAGCCTGAGTCTTTGAATCTTTGGGGGGGAGTACTTCATATGCAAACCATGGAATCAGCACGATCACGCCCTGTTTGTGCATTCCCAGCTGATAGGCACCTCTAGTTTGAATCCACACAGCCCCCAGGCACCGGAGCAGAGCATGGGAACAGTTCTGCTGCAAAGAAAGCTGAACAGATGAGGGCCTCAGGAAATCTGTCAGGAGAGGCAGTCGGGATGGTGGGACGAGAGTCTGGGTACTGGGCAGGTTCATCGATGGAGCAGACAGCTTTGGGTTGAGAAGACAGCAGCTGGTTTCTCTGGCTCACCTCACAGTGCCAGGGATGTGTCCTACCATTCTCACACCAGGCCAGCTGGGCAAAGAGGTACCAAGGATCTACTCCAGGATCACATAGCCTGAGAGTGACAGAGCCACAGGTGGAACCCTAGTGTGAGTTCACATTACTGTTCACACCATGCCTTCAGCCACGGGTCACAAATGGATAGACCCTGCTCTGCCCTCTGATTCCACTGTCCTGCCCCTTCCCCACCTCACATAGCCACCCTCAGAAGGATGTGACTTAGCTGCCTTCTGAGTCCATCACAGAAGGACACAGCCTGCCTGTACCCAGGCAAATGACAATCAATTTTTTTTTCACTCTAGCCCAGGCTCACCTGAAATTCACCATGTAGTCTCATGGTGGCCTCAAACTCACGGCAATCCTCCTACCTCTGCCTCCCGAGTGCTGGGATTAAAGGCGTGTGCCACCATGCCCAGCTCAACAATTGAAATCTTGGTAACTTACCCTTTCCAGGGTACATGGGTCGCCCTGGTCCTGGGGTCAGACTAGCTGGGCACCCCCGTGCTAGAGATCCTGGGTAAGCAGATCATGAAAAGACACATACAAACATATACACATCTGTGCAAAAATCATTCTCACTACCACTCTGCATTCCATAAACACACACACACACACACACACACTCATGGATCCACCTACCTCCACCTCCCACTCACACACACTCCACCTAGCTATGTCTGCACTGATGTATACAAGTACATCCACACACAAGCTCACACCTGATAGACATGCGAGTTCACATCCTCACATTGCCGAGCACAGCAGAGACTCCCCAAGCTGGCTTCTTCATATGTGTTTATTTCACTAAACGTTTCTGGATGAGCACACGGTCACACATCCACAGCTATGAAAAATTACACACACGTTTGCCACCTGCACGCACATATGCTCACTTGTACCTACTTCTATATAATCCACACTGGCACAGACGTGTCTGTGAGTCCACAGCACACCCTCTGCACGCACCCACAGTCAGACATGCATGCATCTTGTTTCTGTGTAGATACCCATGTGAATCTTCTGTAAGAATACATCCATGCAAGGCTGCTGCATACCTAAGTATAAGGCATAGATGTTAGGGCTTCCGTGAGACACTGCACACACACACACACACACACACACATACACAGAGAGAGAGAGAGAGAGAGAGAGAGAGAGAGAGAGAGAGCTTCACATTGCCTAGGCCCCTCTCCCATATAGACACACCCTGCAGGTACGCTAAGTCTCCTGAATTGTCCCCCTCATTTGGTCATAAATTCTGCAGTTCTTCAAGTTGGTTTGCCTATCTCAGAAGTTTCTGGACCTAATCTTGTCCTAACACACACAGTCTCTGCTGAAACCCTCTTTTCCTGCTTGGAATGTCCCGTCACGACACTTCATCTTTTGAAGACACTTGATGCTCTTTGGAGACACCCGCGGAGCCTGGGGTATCCGTGGAGATCCTGGGGGCCACTGAGGTCTTGGGGGCGGTTGAAATCCCCTCAGCCAAGAGCTAATGTCTTATTGATGCACAGATAAGGTCATACCTCCTCTGGGAAAGTTTGTCTCCCTCTCTTCCCAAATCCTCTCTTCTGTCTTTACCTTGTGCTATGTTATAACTCTGCTTAAAAGCTTGATCTCAAACCACCCATCTCACATCACCCAGGGCCCACGTGGAACCGCAGAGGAATGGGTGAGATGAGCAAGCGTAGCTGCTTCCATAGCAAGCCTGGCAACCTGTGCCAGGGTGATGGAGACAGACACAGAGGGCACTCAAAATGCACCAAAGCAGAAATCCAGAACCTGCTGAGAACACAACACTAAAGTGGACTACAAACACACCCACCACGACTCAGGGAATTTTCTGGAAGAGGGGGCAGAAAGACTGTAAGAGCCACAGAGTGGAAGGGAATGTCCAGAGGCACTGCCCCCCCCCCAATGACTTGACTAATGCTCTCACATCTATACCCCGAAAACCTTGGGGGAACACCAGCAATCCCTTTGAGGAGGGCCCCCAAGTGGATGGAGCCAGGGAGGAGGGAAGTGATGGTGCTAACATATGATGTATCCATACAATTTTCTACTTAATAAAAAAACAAAAAAGAAGGAGAGAGAAAGAAAGAAAGAAAGAAAGAAAGAAAGAAAGAAAGAAAGAAAGAAAGAAAGAGAGGCAGCTTGGTCTTTCCCTTACTTTAGTGTTTTCTGGAAACTTGGAAATTTGTTTCCACAGCTGTGCTGCTAGCAGGCAGTCAGGCAGTACCCACAGATGTTCAATAAAATGAAATCAAATCATTATAACGTGGATGCAGCCCAGATTTTTTTAATTTTTATTTTTATTGACAACTTCTATACTTAAAGACAATAAAACATGATATTTCCCTCCCCTCTCCCACTTTCCCCTTCACAACTCCACTCTCCATCATATCCCCTCCCTCTTTCCACTAGTCTCTCTTTTAATTTGATGTTATCGTCTTTTTTTCCGATTATGAGGGTCTTGTGAAGGTATTGCTAGGCACTGTGAGGTCATGGATATCGAGGCCAATTTCTGTCTGGACAGTTGCATTGCAAGGAGTCATACCTTTCCTTTGGCTCTTATATTATTTTTAATATTTTATTTTTATTTATTTATTTGACAGAGAAAGAGGGAGAGAGAGAGAGAGAGAATGGGCATGCTAGGGCCTCCAGCCACTGCAAAGGAACTCCAGACACGTGAGCCCCTTTGTGCACCTGGCTAACGTGGGTCCTGGGGAATTGAACCTGGGTCCTTTGGCTTTGCTGGCAAACGCGTTAACCACTAAGCAATCCCTCCAGCCCAACTCTTACATTCTTTACACCACTTCTTCTCCTATGGACCCTGAGCCTTGGAGGGTGTGATAGAGATGTTTCAGTGCTGGACACTCTTCCTTCCCCTCTTCTCAGAATTTTGTTGCCTTTTGTGTAATTCCAGTGGTCATCGCCATCTGAAAAGAGAAGCTTCACTCACCAGAAGTGAAAGAAGTATTGATATATGGATATGAACATTAACTGTAGTGCTTTCTGGGCAGTTTGGTGAGAATAACATATACATTTAGCCAGACAAGAGCAGCAGCCTAGATTTTTAAGAGGAGGAGATATCACGGGCCACTAGTGGAGCCTGGAACAGGAACAGAGAGTTGCAAAGAGCTGTCCTGAGTAGCGTGTCAGAGACCATTGGCAATAGCCACACTATTGTTTTTCAGCCTGCTGAGGAGGGAGAGACAACACTCACACTCAGTTGAGATCACGCTTCCAGAATCACTTATAATTTCATTGTATGCTCATTGAAAGAATTACTTTGTGTGTGTGTGTGACCAGGTCTCATGTAGCTCAGGCTGTCTTGGAACTTCATGATCATTGCAGAGGATGAACATGTTTACTTCTGTTTGCGGGAAGTGCAAAGAATGCAGTGAATCCCTGAGTTTGTGGTCCCCATGTGGCACACAGAGTGAGGTGTGGGTGGGGAACCCCCCCTGAAAGAGAGGAGTGTGTGTGCCCAGTTGAATACACCCCAGGCCGCTTGCACACACTCACAAGGCAGGGTGCGAGCGGTTGGCTCATAACCATACTGTTCCATATTTAAAAATGGGTTTATTTAGCCTCAAAGCTGAGCCTGTGACCACTTCCTCCATGCTGGAAGATAAGGGGAGCTGGAGGCCTTTCTAGCCTGCCAGGGCTGAGAAAACAGCTTGTATCGACGGCCCGCTCTCCTTCACCGGCTTAAAGATCCCACATTCTTCCAAGTGCTCAGAGCAGGGGTTGGAGTCATTCATAAAACTTGTATTGAGCGATCGGCTTTCACAAAGTTCGCCTTAATGTTTTCACATGGTATTGATCTGCGGGAAGAGCTATAAAAATTGACACCAGAATAAACTATGAAAGACGGCTCTCCCTCGGCTGAACTGGAATCAATGTCTATCGACTGAGGCACGGAGGGACGGGAGGAGACCGCCCCACTTCCACTAGCAAGTCCCCACTTGATCAGCATAGTTCGCTGGGTGTTTTCTAGCTGTGTCAGGGCCTCTAACACAGAAAAGGTGGCCTTTAAAATTGTATTTATCAATTTATTTATTAGAGAGAGAGAAAGAGGCAGGTGGAGAGAAAGAGAGAGAATGGGGATGCCAGGCCCTCTAGCCACTGCAAACAAACTCCAGACGCATGCGCCACCTATGCACATAGCTTTATGTGAGTGATGGGGAATCGAACCGGGGTCCTTTGGCTTTGCTGGCAAGCGCCTTAACAGCTAAGCTATCTCTCCAGCCCAAGGTGGCCTTTAGAGTGACTGTGGGAGTAGAGACAGCCCACTCCCTCATGCTGGAGAAATAGAGGCGGAAGTGGGGGGGGACATACTCTAGAAGCATGCGGAGCTTGGGAACAGGACATGAACTCAGGGCTCTACAACCTCTGAGCTCCTCGCTGCAGGCACTGAGAACCTTGATTTTTCTTTCCCCACCCCCTCCAAGTAAGTCTTTCCCTCCAAGTGAGGTTAGTGGAGGGTGAGGAAGCCTTGGAGAAGGAGGGTGTGATTGTAATCCCAGCTTCAGGTTCACTGAGATGAACTTCCAGACCAGGCACAGTTATGGAGGAAGGGATATTATTTATTGAAGCTTACAGATCCAGGGGAAGTTCCATAATGGCAGAAGAAGCTGGCCTGCTCTCACAGGACCAAACACAGAGAGAAAAGCCACAAGCCAAAAGCCACACAGCACAGCACACCTCAGGAACTCCAGCTAGGCACACTTTGCATATCTTTAGATTGAAATCCTAAACCCACCACCACACCTTAAGATCCACCCAGTGACACTGCCTCCAGCCAGGTGGCTGCAGAAGCAAACTGCAAACTAATAAAACACTGAATATATTGGGGGCCATCTATTCAAACTAGCACAGAGGGTGTGATCACAATCCCTGTCATCTACTTGATCGGACCTAGAATTATCTAGAAGACAAATCTTTGGGCAGGACTGTAAGGAAGTTTCCCAGATTGGGTTAATTGAAGTGGGAAGACAGTGGGTGGCACCATTCTAATGGATGGGGTCCTGGACTGAGTAAAAATGAAAAGGCCGCCTGGAGAGATGGCTTAGCGGTTAAGGCGCTTGCCTGCAAAGTCTAAGGATTCATGTTTGTCTCTCCAGGTCCCACATAAGCCAGATGCACAGTGACGCAGGTGTGCAAGGTCGTACATGCACACAAGAAGGTGCAGGCATATGGAGTTCGAATGAAGTGGCTGGAGGCCTTGGCATGCCAATTCTCTCTCTCTGTGTCTGAATGCTAGGTTCCCAGCTGATGGAGATTTGGAAAGCCTCCTAGAGGTGGTGTATTGTTGAGGGCGGGCTTATGAGTATTAAAGCCAGTGTCCCCTTGCCAGTGTTTGGCACACTCTCCTGTTCCTGTTGTCCACCTTATGTTGGCCAGGGGGTGATGTCCACCCGCTGCTCATGCCATCATTTTCCCATTGTGGAACTTCCCCCTGAGCCTGTAAGCCAAAATAACCCCCCTTTTCCCCCACAAGCTGCTCTTGGTTGGCTGATTTCTACCAGCCATGAGAACCTGACTGCACCACTCTGCTTCTAGCTGGTGAAGCACCCGTCCCTGGTGCTGCCGCCATCAGACTCCAGCTTCTTCAGCTTCCGGTGAGGACTAAGGGCCAGTGAGTCTCCAGGGTTCTTCCAGGACTTCAGCCCATGACTGGGATGGTTGAGACCTCCAGGTAGCTGGACAGAGCAGCTTCTGGGCTCTCGGCCTCTTCAACATTCAAACAGCCAACAGGAGAGCCCAGCCCATATTGAGTAAAACAACCTAGTGACTCCTCTCTTGTGATTTGTCTGTATACATTTTACCAGTTCTGTTCCTCTAGCAAACCTTGCTTAATACAACCTCTTATGACAGTGGCTTTCAGCCCCAGCTGGACATGACAATCCCCTGGGTGACAGTGACCAAGCCACTCTTCACATCACCTGGGCCAGAACCAGTAGGTTGGAGACGGAGTATCAACATTTTTACAGGCTCCCCAATGTGATTCCGATTCACAGGGAGCCTTGGGGAACACTGCTGTAGGAGGTATGTGCCATGTTTGGATATTTGAGCATCCCTGCAAAAGGTGTCACTGCCCTGGCATTTTTTTTTTTCACATGAGAAGCCTACATTAGGCCCTTTGTGTATATAAGTGGGCCCACCATTACATCAGCTCATCCCTACAATATCTGGGCCAAAAAAGTGGCCCCTAAGATTCACAGAGGTTGAGTTACAGGCCAGAGACACACAGATGATAGGGACTGGACGTTAATCTCACCCAGTGATCATAACAGCCAAGAAGAAAATTGTGTAGCCGATGGAAAACAGGCCACCATTTCAGGACAAGTATTTTGGATGGGTGTGGTAATGAATTGCTGTTATCCCAGCACTCGAGAGACTGAGGCAGTAGGATGACGGGGAGTTCAAGATCAGTCTGGGCTTCACGATGAAATCCTGTCTCAACAAACTAAGGGCTGAGGATGTAGCTTAGTGGTAGAGCACTTACTTTTCTAGCCCTGAGTTCAATCCCTACACTGATGTGTGTTTGTGTGTGTGTGTGTGTGCGCGCGCGCGCGCTCGTGCGTGTGTATGTGTGTGTGTGTGTATCTGGGCCACTGGCCAAGTATAGCAGTAGTTTGCTCTTCAAATACGGGACAGCTTAAAGGAGGCTGGGGGAAGCCTGAGGCCCAAGAGGGAGCTTCCTGGGTGCTAATGGATGCCACGTGAGCCGGAAAAAAAAAA
The DNA here is from genome assembly GCA_036365145.1 of Orientallactaga sibirica. Taxonomy (NCBI): domain Eukaryota; kingdom Metazoa; phylum Chordata; class Mammalia; order Rodentia; family Dipodidae; genus Orientallactaga; species Orientallactaga sibirica. The sequence continues at coordinate 17,037,200 of JAEOAD010000026.1, read as the reverse complement.
AACCCATGGTTAAAAGCAGCATTTATAATCCTCATCTCTCACGCTGGAAAATTTATGATCGCTTCCAGTCCTGAGACTTCAAAGCAAACAGCAGAACCCACCTCCCCTCGCTCACTTCTCCTTTATCGTTTATTTCTTTCCTTCTCTTGTGCCCCTGAGTTGGCATTCCTGCAAATAGCCTCATTTGAAGGGGTGCCTCCAGGGCTGAGAAAGAAGCTTCCCCTCCCGCTGGGCTTGACTTACTGAGGGGTGCAGGAGCATCAAGTCACTCCCGCCCCACACCATAAATAACCCCTCTCCCTCCCCAGACCACAAATCACTCTAGATTTGGGGAGCGAAATAGTCATTGCTATGTCTCCCCCATGGGCAGAGCGGAGGGTGTGTAGATGTGCGTGTGTGTGTTTCATTTAATTTCTTTCTTTCTTTTTTTTTCTTTGTAGCCTTGTAAAAAAGCACCTTGGGCTCCACCCTCCACTTCTCAGTGTGCCTTTGAAGGGATTACGGCTCCTCTCTGTGAACTCAGGGGCTGGGAAAGACACTGTGGGTTGGACATTTACTATTCCTGAGAGACACGCCAGCCCAATGCTCCTGGTGAAAGATGTTTCTTCAGCATTTTGTTTGGGGAGACAGATGTTCCAGTACCCTGACGAGGTACCCATGGTTACTGTCCCAGCACAGTCTCCTTCAAGATGTCCTTATGTCTCACCCCACGACTCTCTGCCCTCTCCATCCATCTTCCCCAGAGCCACGGCTGGAATGACCTTCTCAGGTGCCCAATCTGAGAATCAAGCAGTGCCAGTCCACATGTCCAGGTCCTGCCCTTGAGCCTCCCTGGTCTTCCCATCTTGGTTTGGGATCTTCCATCAAGCAAAGGAGGTGGGGAATGTCTGCTGTGGACAGGTTCTGTGGGGATGTTGAGGTGAGGAAGTGGCTGGAAGAAGGGACAGAAACCAGTTACCACTGGGTTGGGAATAGCCCTGTGTGCTGGACCCAGTACTCCAGACACACAATACTCCTTTCCGGGAACTTCTTTCAGGGCAGTGGAACGTCAGTCATCTTTGGGCCCTGAATCACTCTGCTGAAGATTCCGAATCCAAAGCCACTATCTGATTAGCTCAGCTTCGTTGCCCATAGCCTCTTAGCTTAAGGCCAGTAAGAACAGGGCACTTATCCCTTAAGACTACACATCCTGGTGGAGGGGAGGGAATGGTTTCCACCAGGGGAAACCAGTGTGCCAAGACAAGGAAGAGAACAGACACTAGGCTGGCTCACCCAGAGATGTCCATCCCTGGGATCAGCTCAGCTATTTATCACACTAGGTATCACAGACTGAGTTTGCATGGGTTAGGCAGGGCTGCTGTGTGTACAGCTGTACAGGCTGAATCCTGCCCAAGGCATCTCCGCAGAGGAGGCACAGGAGAGCTAAATCCCAGCCCCATGTCTGTTTGCCAAATAGCTGTACCCACCCAGTGGAAGACACGTCTTCCCTAATGTGCAAAAATAAGCCAGGCACTTGGTGTAAATTATCTGATTTAATCCTCTCAACAGCCTTGAAAGGTAGGTGGGGTCCATTAAAGGTGCTCAGAAATCCTTTGGGTCTCCTCCCAGGGAGAACGACATGAAATCCTTGGGGGACGGAACTCCAGCTCCAGGCAGGGTTGACAGGTGGAGACTAAAACTCCCTGTTCCTGAATCTTTATTTGCTTGACCAACGGAAAGTGATGGGAAGCCGGGCATGGTGGCGCACGCCTTTAATCCCAAAACTGGGGAGGCAGAGGTAGGAGAATCACTGTGACATAGAGATCGAGGCCACCCTGAGACTACATAGTGAATTCCAGGTCAGCCTGGGCTAGAGCGAGACCTTACCTCAAAAAACCAAATTAATTCATTAAAAACATAGTAAGTGATGGAAGATGCAACCCAGCCCTTCCAAAGATGAATTCATAAGAAACCTTGCGGTTATTGACTGGGTTTCTCAGAGCTCTGAGCTCCCATACTCTTCCCTTGCTCAGTCACAGAGCTCGGATTTAGACGACGGGGCACAGATGTCACCTTCTATTTCACAACTCATAGGTTGATTTCGATCCACGAGTGTTCATTTGTTGAGCACCTACTTCACGTAGTACACTGATCTCAGCCCATGGTGCTGAACAGAGTAGAAAAGCACCCTGTATTCCCAGGCTCTTCCAGAAGGTTGGCTCCGGTCCTGTAGATCATAGGCTGCAAAGAACATTCAAGAATGTCTGGTGTCCAACTTCCGGCAGGATGTCTGAGTCCTGAGAAGTCGGGCCACTCCTTCACTCCCTGAGCAACCACATCTATTGTCAAGGCAATGGCTGAGAGGTTCTGTGACTTTGTAGCAAGTTGTCACCATACTTTTTAGAGGATGGCCGGCCACAGCAGCTCAAGGACTGGCTGAGACTGGTCCACCATAGATAGGTCTTGAGTTCTGAGACTTGACCAGGGCTGGGACAAGGAGTGCCTCGGGGAAGGAGAAAGCTGTCATTTCGTCATTGGGATCCAGGACCAGTGTGTTCCCCTGGTCCTGGCCTGCAAGCTGTACAGGGCTGGACTGAGATGGGATGATGCCCCGGGGCCTCCTGATCAACAGCTCGAGGGCAGGCTGGGCAGCAGTGAGGAATTTCACACACAGCCAAGCCAGCCTGGGCCGTGTTCTGGAATGACACCAGTGAGGCAGGCAAATGTATGAGTCATGGGCTAATCTGAGTGCTTTCAGGCTGGTGTTGGGGATCAGCAGGTTGGCCTGAGCACCTGCTGGGAGGGGACATGGCAAACTCACCAGTTTCCACAGGAGCAAAAAGACTGAAGCACCCACTGCCTCCCCGGGGCCTCTCTGACTGGGAGGGAGGATTAAGGAAGCTATTTTGGGGAGGTCTTGAGTGCTCCTGAGGAGCGCTTCCAGCAGAGGCCTGAGGCTCCTCCTAGCACACAGGCCTTTGAGCCAGCACCCACTTCACTTCCAGCATCAGGCAGCCCAGCCCATGGCCTCTTAGAGATGCCAGCTCCAAGCTCCCACACTTGCAGTTAATACCAAATGCCTTCCCTTACTTTCCCCAAAACATGTCCCACAGAATCCAGGTTTTCTAGCGTGCTTGGTAACTAGCCAGGGATGGAAAAGGGTGGTGTGCAGGAAAAAGAAAATTTTCATCACCACATATAGCAAATAGGTGAGAAATACTTAGTAAAGGTTTTTTTTATTATTATTCCTACAGATTTCTTTACTGCAGGACTTTTCAGAGTTTGACTACATTAATTCCTAAATACCAAAAGAGTGGGGCACACATCTGCATGCTAAGCCCTCAGGAGGTGGAGGCAGGAGGATTGCTGAGAACTTGAGGCCAGCGGGGATTACATAATTAGTAGCACACTAGCCTGGGCTACATAGCAAGACCCTGTCTCAAGAAAGATGAAAAGAAGCTAGGAAGAAAGGAAGAGGAAGGGGGAGGAACAGAGGGGGGAAGGATATTAGAATTAACCTTTCCCAGCTCATCTTGGTCATGGACCCTGCTTTGTAAAGAAAAGGAATATTTTTTTGTCGGGGGTGTTTCAGAAACGCCATCCTCAGGGAGCAACAATTCTAAATACTGGCGTATGGGTTAACCAGGGAGCTGGTTTGAAGTCTATTTCCATGCCAGACATTAAAATCAAGCAGGTCCTGAGTGAGATCCAGGAATATTCATGAAGTCAGCGCTTCAGGTAGGTGTGAGGGTGATGTAAAAGACTCCCCCTCTTCGCCCCCAAACAACCACTTTGGGAAGCACTGCCTCCAAGCTAGTTGGGTGAGGCTGCAGATAAGTCCATTTCACCTCTTGTTTTGTAGGTGGGAAACTGAGGCACTGAGACGTGATTGGCAACACAGGCAGGTCTTCACACACCTATGGATTTTCTTTTCATTTCTCTCCTCCTCTTTCTCTTCCTGCTTCTTCTTTTGTCACTCTAATCCAGGCTGACCTGGAACTCACTCTGTAATCCCAGGCTGGCTTCGAACCCACCGTGATTTCTCCTTCCTCTGCCTCCCAAGTGCAGGGATTAAAGGCATGCGCCACCATGCCTGGCTGGATTTTTTTTCTTCTTAACGTTAATTTTTATTTTATATTACTTATAACAGGCTATTCTCTTTTATCCCCTCACCCAGCTCCCATTACCCTGGGGTCCCTCCTCAGTGGGGTTATGGGATTCACTGTGGGGCTATGAGGACCTCAGTCAGTTGGTGTGGGGTAGCTGGAGCCTGTGCCTCAGGGTATTCCTACCCACTCTGAGGCAGCTAGATTTTCTATAAATAGAAAATCTTTAAGAGCTCAAGAGAAGGAGTTAAAGTGGTCGGTGGCTCAGTGGCTGAATGAGTAAGTGAATATATCAGTGTGAAATTCTACTCCTCATTCTGTCCCTTAGACGTCTTAGACCCCAGAACGCAATTCCCTCCGGTGACATCCACCTTACAAGCAAGAGAATGGAGGGCTACAGAGGTGAACAAGCTGCATGAAGCTCACAGGGTACATCAGTGGCAGAGCCATAGTTGTCAATAAGAGGGGTTTTGATCCCAGAGTCTAATCCTGATTCCAAGTTGCCAATCCGTGGCCAGCCTCCAGCTGCAGGGTCGGGCTCTGATTCTGGCTGCGTGGCACTGATAATTCACGTAACCTCTCTGAACCTCGTCTGTGAAATGGCGCTAAGAACTCAGTTCATTGCTGTGCTGGAAGGATTAAACAAGGTAAAGCAGGAACATCCAAGGTCAGGCGCCCAGCTGAGGCCAGCTCTTTGAAGACATTTCCTCCCACTAGCAGGAACGTTGGTAATCAGGGGCTCGAGAGATGGCTTAGCGGTTAAGGCATTTGCCTGTGAAGCCAAAGGACCCAGGTTCAATTCCCCAGGACCCACATAAGTCAGATACACAGGGGGAGCATATGTCTGGAGTTTGTTTGCAGTGGCTGAAGGCCCTGACATGCCCATTCTTTCTCTGTCTCTCTTCTCTCTCTCTCTCTCTGCTTGCAAATAAATGAATAAATAAATAAAATTTATTTTAAAAAAAAGAGAATGCTGGTAATCATGCCCTTATCTAAGAGCATAAACCAGGAGAGCCCTTCGGCCGAATGTCATCATCACAGCTCCCGAGGCCCCGCTGGCCTGGTTTCTCTCATCTAGTAACAGCATAGGAGTGGGCCTCACCTGGTCTAGCATCCGGGCTCCACCCAGAAACCCCTAATGTGTCCCTTTCTAAACAAATAGAAGTAATTTTTGGCGTTTGTCTACAAAGCCAAAGGATCCCAGTTCAATTCCCTAGGACCCAAGTAAGCGAGATGTACAAGGTGGTACATGTGTCTGGAGTTCATTTCCAGTGGCTGGAGGCTCTGGTGTGCCCATTCTGTCTCTCTCTCCTCTCTGCCTCTTTCAAATAAATAAATTAAAATAAAATATATATATATTACAAAGTTGCTAGGCACGGGGGTGCACGCCTTTAATCCCAGCACTCGGGAGGCAGAGGTAGGAGGATCTCCATGAGTTCAAGGCCACCCTGAGACTACATAGTGAATCCCCAGGTCAGCCTGGGCTAGAGCAAGACCCTACCTTGAGAAAAAAAAAGTTGTTCTTGTTTGAACCCAGGACTGTATAAATTAATTTGACAAACTACCCCACTGACAAGCCTAACATTATTCCTGTGGAGTCTCCTTGAGGATTTGCATGTGGTTTTCTCATCTAATAGTCCCTAGGTGATTTAATTAATTATTTATTTTTTTATTAAAGAATTTTTATTTATTTATTTATTTATTTATTTATTTATTTATTTATTAGAGAAAGAAGCAGAGAGAAAGAGAGAGAGAGAGAGAATGGGCATGCCAGGGCTTCCAGCCACTGCAAACAAACTCCAGATGCATGTGCCCCCTTGTGCATCTGGCTTACGTGGGTCCTGGGGAATCATACCAGAGTCCTTTGACTTTGCAGCCAAGTGCCTTAACCACTAGGCCATTTCTCCAGCCCTATTTTTTTTTTCTTTTTTGATTTTCCAAGGTAGAGTTTCTCTCTAGCCCAGGCTGACCTGGAATTAGTCTCAGGGTGGCCTCGAACTCACAGCAATCCTCCCACATTTGCCTCCCAAATGCTAGGATTAAAGGCATGTGCTACCACGCCTGGCGATATTTTTTCCATAGCCATAACAATATGACATCATTATCATATACTGCTTTACTTGTCCCGTTGGGGAACACATGTGTCCTGACACCTGGTGCTGCTCACAGGTCTGGTCACACAGACCGAGGTCAGTGGACAGCTGTTTGTAATAGCTTGAGTCTGTCCCATTCTGATCACATCGTGTCTGTTGATGACTCCATGTTCTCTGAGGCTGTCCTTCTGGGCAGGGCTCCCCTATTTGCCTCTAAAAATCATTTCACAAATTCAGACACTGTCTGTGGAACCTTCTGCTCCATACAGACCTTGCCACATCCCTGCACTTACTTCCACTATTATGCAAATGACTTGAATCTCTTTCTCCAACCCTCCAGGATGATGTCACCAGGAAACTTCCAGGGAAAAGGTAAACCAGGCATTCCAGGAGAGCGCTAGGCGCTTGTGGAGCACGGGATTCATGTATGCCCCTATATGGCCCACACCTTACCGGTTAGGCCAATGTAAACCCAGCCTGAAGCCCTTCTCCACCTGTGAGGCAGAAACAGAGAGAGAGTGGCCAGAGTCCTTGTCAGGGAGGGAGGAAGGTGACATGTATGCACATGGTATTCCTCCTGGCTCTGCTGGAGGCCTGGGGCACAGGGAGAGAGCTCTGTGGTACCAAGGGAGCCAGCACCAAGCTGCCTCTCGGAGCCACAGTCCGTCCAGGAACCAGGTAGCTGTCCTTCTACTATAAGCAGAACCTCAATCCCATTAGGAAGAGGAATAAATACATAGAGGTCCTGGGACTCCCAAGTCCATGCTGGGGTCTTAACACAAGGCTCAGGTTCAAAAAACAACCCCATGGGGAATACTTACAACTCCACTGAGGAGCGTCCCTAACGGAATGGGGGCAGGGATGAGGGAAAAGAGGTACTAGCACATGAAGTATCATACGAAATACAAAACCTCTTGTACATATCTATGGATACAAAGATATATATCATAGAGATGTATACATATATAGATATATAAACATGTACATACGAAACATACAGATATAAAAAATCTATTCAATTTTCAGCTAACTAAACATTGATTTAATAGTAATACAGGTAATAAAATTATAAAACAGCACAATTCAAAAAAAAAATAGAGCAAGAGCTACGCATATCTAAATGGTCCCGGTCAGGGCATACTGTCCGTTATCACCATCTCTCCTGGTCTATATGGTCAGCGTGTGTGAGATCTTTCTGGAGATAAGTTCCTTCTCCCACAGCACCAGGCTTCAGCCTTTTCCTTCTCCCAGCCTGACACTCCCAGGAAACTATAGTTTTGTGGAAATTCCTTTATTTCCACAGTCTGACAGCCAAAAGGAAAGGACATGTGTCTTTTGTAGAGTATCTTCATTCATGGCAGGATGGTTACAGTTTGGGGGAACTTGTCTGTGTGTCTTTCTGTGTCGTGGCTGTCTCCCCCTGCATAAGCACCAGCTTGAATGTCGGTCCCCTCCACAACACAACAGGGAGATCACCAGACACAGGGGGGATGCGAGGAGGCAGGGCTCTGCCTGTGAGGATGGGGCTCAGGGGAGTCTCCATCTCTTGCCAGTGTCACCTGAACAGGAGGGAGCAGTCCAGGACACGGGTACGGAAATACTTCTCTTTGGGACGTGGTTTTGGAAGAGTAATCAACAAGTTACAATTTCCACTCAGTCTTTTCTTGCGAGAAGCTCGTGGCTCAGTGAAGAAAGAGAAACAGGATGTGGAGAGGAAGCCCCCTAAGTCAGCCAGGGTCCCTTGCCTGTCCTGGACACGGCTGAAATGCAACCCCACTCCTGGTGTTCCTTGTGTGGAAGTTTCTTCGGCTCTGTATTACCAAGGCAAGATCAAGTTACCATCTAGACCACAGAGGACACTTCAGAACTTAGATCAGGTCTATTTGATTTATTTATTTTTAAAGTGTTTCATCTTTTTAAATTTTTTATTTATTTATTTATTTATTTATTTATTTATTTATTTATTTATTTATTTGAGAGAGAGGAAGAGGCAGATAGAGAATGGGCATGCCAGGGCTTCCAGCTACTGCAAATGAACTCCAGACATGTGCCACCTTGTGCATCTGGCTTACATGGGCACTGGGGAATTGAACCTGGGTCCTTAGACTTTGCAGAAAGCACCTTAACCATTAAGCCACCTCTCTAGCCCCTACTCTTTTTATTTACTGGTCCTTCAATCCATGACTCTGGCATTATCCGTCCTCTAACTACACTTGATCTTAGGCAAAAGGCAGAGTGTGACCCTCCCCCTATTTTATTTTATTTTATTTCATTTCATTTTATGTTTTTTTAGATTTATTTTTATTTATTTATTTATCAGAGACACAGAGAGATAGAGAATGAGTGACAATCGGCACGCCAGGGTCTCCAGCCACTGCAAACCAATTCCAGATGCATGTGCCACCATGTGCATCTGGCTTACGTGGGACCTGGAGAATCGAACCTGGGTCCTTAAGCTTCACAGGCCTGTGCCTTAACTGCTAAGCCATCTCTCCAGCCCCCTTTTATTTTCACATGCTTTGTCTCTTCCTTTTTCATATATTCTAACCATGTTGACCTTGACCTTGCTTACTCCCTGTGTTCACAGTGAGTCTCATCATCACCCTAAGAAAGGCCTCAGGCTGCTCGTGATTAGCTCGGGATATCTGAGCAGTAAAGTGTACTGAAGAATAAAAAGATTTATTGGCTCATGTAACTGGAGAAGTCACGGTACACTTGGGTTTGAAGCAGGGCTTGATCCAGCAGTCCAGTGTGTTGGAGGACCCAGTTTCCTGTGTCTCTTTACTCTGTCTTCTTTAGCATCAGGAGCCCCCGTGGCAACTCTGAGCTCTCCATTTACCAGAACTGAGTGACTTGGGCAGTTCAAGCTCTCATATGTTCTCATATTATCTTTAACTAGCTCCTGCATAAATCCCATTTATAATTCACTCTTTTACTAGTCCAAATGAGATCTCGTGTCCAAGGCCACACTAATGGTAGCACGGGAATGTGGAGACTGGAAGACAACCTTGAAAGTTATTCTTGGGAATTTTCTTATATATATATTTTTAGAAACAGGGTCTCTCATTGGCTTGGGGCTTACCAATAAGGCTAGACTTGCTGGCCAGCAATGGGATTGCAGGTGTGTGTTCTGGGGATCGAACTCAGGTCTGTCTTCATGCTTAACAAAGAGTTAATTTGCAATACAAAAAAAAAAAAAGAAAAGAAAAGAAAAGAAAAGAAAACTGGGGATCACAGAGGAAATTGGCCATGGAGTCTGATTCCAGAGTTTGCGCTCTGCTCACCAATGCATGGTGTCTCAAGTGCTCAGAACAAAGGACCAAGCTAAGAGGTGATGGGTGAGACCTGGGGGTGGAGATGAGGTACAGATGTGAGGAGCCTGGCCAGGGCCACACTGAAGAGAAGCAAGCCCACGAGGCAGGATGCTCTCATAGGCGCTAGTGTTTGTATAGGTCAAGGCCATCACCTGGGCTTCCTCATTAACTCCAAGGGACCTTTGAAAACACGTGAGCTTTGGCCTGGACTCTGTGTATTAATCAGCCCTCCTCCTCCTCCGCACGGTAACCAAACTCCCCATCATTGTGACCCAACGTCTGTCAGAAACAGCTTAAAGGAGGAAGGATTTGCTGTGGCTCCCAGATCACAGGATACAGTCCCTCATACCGGGGAAGGTGTGGTGTTCAGAATGGCTTGAGCCTATGAGACAGCTCTCACAATAGAGCAGCAGAAAGGAAAAACAGAGAGCTTCGGCAGGAAGTGAAGCTGACCTGTGACCTCTGAGCCCCGCCTATATGGCTCTATGCCTTCCCACCAGGTCCCATGTCCCAAAGATTCCACAACCTCCCCAAATTAGCACCACCACCCAGGGACCAACTGTTTAAACTTGGGAATGAGCCTGTGGGGGGACAGGACACTCAGACCATCTCACTGTCCCTTCTGGAGTCCTTGGGGCCTCGAGTCAGCCCAGGACACTTGCTCCAGGGCAGGTTGAACAGGATGGTGAGTCATAGGTCATCATTAACAAACTTCCAGAAAGCATCGAAGAAAATGACATGAACTCCGGGAATGGTCAACCCAGAAATACTAGAGAAACAGGGAGGAGGAGAAGAAGGTGACAGTTGGGGTTGGAATTCTACGCTTTCCTGTTTGGCAACACAACCCAAAACACCCCAGCATTCCCAGTTGACTCACTTGCCTGTCTGTGGGAGAAACTCAAAGATACTCACTCCCTTTCATGTTGCCAGCTGTGTGTCCAGCACACAGGACTTTCCCTGGAGCTCAGGGAGTTGATACAAGGTTCCCATCAAAGGTCTCTGGGCAGTGAACGAAACACTTGGAAGACCCTCTGCCATCAATAGATGGAGACCTCATTCGATTCCAGTGGATGGCAATGTGTGTGCCTTCAATTAGTATTTATTTCACCTACCTGTTGCCGGTGCTATCCGGCCGGTTCTGTTATCCAGGGAGAAATGAAGCCGTGTTTGAATCCCCACGGGTGTTTTGGTATCAGAGGGTCTGTCACTAGACACAGACTCAACTCAGCTGTGGAGATATGAGGCTTGGCTATCCACACGCAGGTTGTCACGCTAACATAGGGAGATCGAATAGCGGAATGACAAGGACAATTGTCTTCGTGTCTTTGTTATTTTCCTGGCCTGGCCTTAATAGCTTAGTGTAATTAGGCTAATGGAGTTAGTGCTTTCATTAAATTATGAAGGCATTAATAGGATATCTAAAACAATGCAAATAATCCAGAGGGTTAACTATTCTTAGAATTGTTCAGCTGTCCTCAGTCCGTTAACATCAGTCTATACAATGAGTAAGGGGAGGGAATCGTTCTTCTCATAATAAGAAATACTCTTTGATCTTTGGGCCTGGGAAGATCTGGGGAGAACATTTACTTCTATTTTAGAGGTGGATCAGAACCTGGATCCATCAATATAATTCTGTTTCCTTTGTTTTTGTGCATCTGCGGGTAGTGTGTGTTTGTGTTACGTATATTCTAGCGGGTGTGGACACGCGTGCCCCATGCACACATGTGTGGGGGTCAGAGGTGACTCTTGGATGTCACTCCTCTGCTTTGTATCCTCGAAGCAGAGTCTCTTTGGATCTGGAGCAGCCAGGTTTTCAGTCATACCGGCTGACCAGTGAGCCCTGCCAATCTTCCTGTCTCCACTCCGCAGAGGACAGAGATGGGTATGCATGGCCATGCCCAGATTTATTTTTAAATATTGTGTTTATTTGCAAAGAGAGAAAGAGAGAGAGAGAGAGAGAGAGAGAGAGAGAAATGGGTACTCCAGGGCCTCTAGCCACTACAAATGAACTCCACAAGCACGTACCACTTTATGCATCTGGCTTTACGTGGGTCCTGAGTAGTTAGGCTTTGCAGGCAAGTGCCCTAACCATTGAGACATCTCTTGAGCCCCATGCACGGGTTTTTGCATGGGTCATGTGGATTGAACTCAGATGGTCTTAGGCCCTTGTATGTGAGAGGCAAAACCTCTTGCCCATGTCCTCAGCCCTTGATTTCAGTTTTTTACCTAGAAGGAGGCCAGGTGATCCTGGAAGGAAGAAAATGTCTCAGGGACAGAGTTGGGCTCTGTGCTGATGCACTTCACCAGGATCGCCTCAATTCCATGCTCTATAAGATGATAATGATGTCACTAAGATACAAGTGATGACGCTGAGGCTTGGAAAGCCTTGTCCCTTTGTCTAAAGCCCTAAGGCTGGTGATTTGAGAACCCAGGAGTCCAACTAAAGTACAACAAATACTTCCGTATCTATCTGTTATTAAACTTTGCAAACAAAAGGAGATGCTAGGCATCTATAGGAAGGCCTCTCCCAAGACAAGGTGGCACTACAGTGGAATGTAAATGTGCCAAATGAGCATTGCCCCTGACTTGGGGGTATCTGAGCACTGGGCTTGTCCCAGGGGTACCCCTGTTCCGTTGCCATCCATCATAACGTTTTGGTTACGTGTGACCTCGGGTCCACACAGATCGGGAAACCATTAGGGGTGGCACACCCTTGTGGCTTCAAGGGAACCATTTGGGGTTCACAACTCATTACCTTATTCACTTACTTCCTTGCCAACCATGAGCCTCGGGGGAGCCACTGGTCATGATCTTCTCGAGTTCAAGTGCAGCTATGAAAACAACTTTACAGCAAAATAAGTAAGCCAACAACCAGAGTATCAGCAAATGACACGAGACACCAGAATGCAGTCATGAAGGATGGCCGGGTTCGATGGTTCGCCCATGGACAGAGGGCAGTCAGGACTTGATGCTCCCAGGGAGTAACATTGAAGACCGAGAGATGGATTTTGTGGAAAGGGCCTCCCTGGGCGAAGGGAGAGTTTCAGCTTGGATTCCACGTCAGGGAGGGCTTGCTCAAGCCACTGAGCAGACCAGCGAGGCTGAAGCTGCCAGAGGGATGCCCTTGCATGGAACGGAGAAGAAATCGTCTAGAAAGGTGGCAAACCCTTTATGTGGGTTTCAAAGGACGTCACTGCAGTGTTTGGGATAATGAGGGGAAATGTCACCCGAGCTGTATTTTATGCTATACTTCCAGCTGCTAGTGATGAATGGATTAGCACAGAAGAGGCCGACAGAAGAGAGCAAGAGACCAGCAAGGAGACTGTTCCAGTCAATTCAAATGGGACACCGGGGCTTAGGGGCGAGCAATGGCGACAGGAAGGTCGCAACGTGAGTGTGATGGGTGACACATCTAGGAGACATCTCTGGATATGTCTGTGAGGGCGTCTGTGGTAGTTCAAATATATGTCCCCCAATATATTCAGTGTTTTATTAGTTTATAGTTTGCATCTGCAATCACCTCGCTAGAGGCAATGTCACTGGGGGCGGATCTTAAGGTGTGGTGATGGTTTGAGATTCCATTGTAAAGATATGCAAAGTGTGCCTAATAGGAGTTCCTGAAGTGTGCTGTGGCTTTTGGCTGTAGTTTTGCTCTGTGTGCTGTGTGCCTGGTTGGATTTTCTCTCTCTGCTTGTCCCTGTGAAGACAGGCCGCTTCTTCTGCCATTATGGAACTTCCCCTGGATCTGTAAGCTGAAATAAATAATATCCCTTCCTCCATAACTGTGCCTGGTCTGGAAGTTCATCTCAGCGAACCTAAGCTGTCTGCTACAGCGTGTCTAAAGAGATTTAGCTGAGAAGGGAGGACCCATCCTAAATTTAAGTCGCACCACCCCATTGGACTGGGTCCAAGGCTGGAAGCCCAGCTGAGCGCCAGCATGCAGGAGATTCGTGGATACCGTGTAGGGGGCTGCTTCGCATTCCTGTGGCTCCACCTCTTCCCCCCATGATGGGCTGCCTCCCCTCAAACCATGAGCCACATAAATCCTTCCTCTTTCAAGCCGTTTCTTGTCGGGTGTTGACTCACAGCAATAAGCCAAGTAAGTACAATGGCAGAGGTGGTGGTGGTAAATGTGACGTATAGAAACATTGGTTCAAGAGAAATAAACGTCACATGTTCTCTCTCATATGTGGATCCCAGCTACAAATGTATAGACTTGTGTGTGAACTGGAACCAAAAATAGGTACCAGAAACCAGTAAGCTGGTAAAAGGTTATAAGGGAGGGAGGAAAGGGAAGGACTTAAGTGGATGGTATTACACATATGTAAGTAGAAGAACTGATTACAGGGAGGGAATGGCCTAAGCAAGGCAATGGGAAGAGAATGCATAAAAGCAGGGCAGGGGGACGGTCAATCTAAATTCAAGATATTGTGAATAAGACTTATGTAAAATTACTTTTTTGAATAATGGCACATCTAGAAGCTGTAGACTGTTATTGGAAAATTTTCATTGCCTGGGATGGGATACCTTCCAATGAGTTGTTGGCCAAGGAGGTCCCGGTAGCCTCCAAAACATTAAAGGCTTTTGCCAAAGCCCTTGGTTTCCCTTGAGAAACAGATGGTAAGACCCTATTGCTGAAGACATCTCTTGCCTGAGAGGCAAGGTCACTGAGAAAGCAAGCTGGTGTGGAGCAGAAAACCTTCTCCCTGTAGACCAGCCAATTGAAAGCTGGAAAAAGCTGCACTGCATGCAGCTGTATGGGAGACAGAAGTCATCAGCAGTGAATACAGTGGATACTGAATATTCAAGTTTGGCCAGACAGGCCCAATGACTGAACGGGTGCAATAGTGGCATGTCTACTCTTGGGGTAACCAACTGCTCCATAATTGGACTGAAGGCCCTCTCTACAGGAGGGAATACATACCTGGTACTGAAAAACCTAAGCAAAAGTCTATGGTAGATGAGGTCATGAGCCTTAGGGGTATAAAGCCTGCTCTTGTCTGACTAAATGTATATATTATTCCCACCAAGCTGCCCTGAAAGCACTACACTTAATGTTCATATTCACATATTAACTCTACTCTCACTTCTGGTTAGAGAAGCTTCTCTTTTCAGATGGTGATGACCACTGGGATGACTCAAAAGGCAACATAGTGCTGAGAAGAAGGGGTGAAGGAGTGCCCAGCACTGAAACACCTCTGTCACACCCTCCAAGGCTCAGGGACCATTGCGGAAGAGGGGCGGATAGAATGGAAGAGCCAAAGGAAGGGTATGACTTCTTGCAATGCAACTGCCCAGACAGAAATTGGCCTAGATATCCATGACCTTGCAGTGCCTAGCAATACCTCCGCAAGACCCTCAAAATAGAAGAAAAAGATCATGACATCAAATTAAAAGAGAGACTAATGGATAGAGGGAAGGATATGATGGAGATTGGAGTTCTAAAGTGGAATGGGGGAAGGGAGGGAAATATCAGGTAGTTTTTTTGTATGTGAGTATAAAAGTTGTCAATAAAAAATAATTAAAAAAATTAAACTAAAATAAAAATAGGGTCTGGAGAGATGGCTTAGCGGTTAAGGCACATGCCTGCAAAGCCTAAGGACCCCAGTTCAATTCTCTAGGTCCCACGTATGCCAGCTGCACAAGGTGGCACATGCGTCTGGAGTTCGTTCGCGGTATCTAGAGGCCCTGGTGCGCTCATTCTCACCCTCTCTCTGTCTCTAATAAATAAATAAAAATTTAAAAAGGAACATTGGTTTAATAGAACCAAGAGGATTGACAGATGGGTTGGAGTAGTTCTGAGATGGGAGAAAAGGAGAGGAAGGCATAGAAAATAAATCTCCAAGCGTCTGGGTGGATAAATAGTAATGCTTGTTGAAGATCCAGGATAGCCCTCTGATGAACACAAGGACCTACGATCGCTATTGTTTATTGTCAAAGCATTGGCCCAGAGGGTATTGCGAGATATAATCATGATGCTTAGCACAGCCTCATGCAGCGGCCTAAGAGCCCATGGTGGGATACCAGCTCTCTATAACATCATAGAGCTCACAGTGGAGGGGGGACCAGTGTCACTCTCATCATTGAGCCAACTTAACACACACACACACACACACACACACACACACACACACCCCTCCTAAAACGTCAGAACTCTGTCAATTACCCATGGTAAACCGCACACTGGATCCTGACCAATCCCAGGCTCCCACAAAAGCCAACAATTAAAAGGTGTATCCTCCGTGGATGACCAGCCACCCCCTAGAGACACCATTCTCTCTGGGGGTTGTCTAACAGCTTTCAAGAGCACGCCCCCTCCCCACCCCAATGCTGGCTCCCGAAAACCTGGCCCCGGCCCTAGGAAGTGCTTCAATAATGGATGAGGACCAATAAACAGCCAGCGATTTGCTGGAAATTATGAGCAATAAATAATTGAGAGGTAGGGAGCCGGAGCAGTGGGTACCCTCCCTCACCTCCTGCGGATTCTCTTTAATGCATTTCCTTGATGTAACTCCCGAGAGTGTGGGGCGCAGACAGCCCTGAGTCCTTCTGAAGATGCTGACCCGCATCTTAATACCTGGGAACAGCGGGCAGCTGCCCAGCAAGGGACATGACTTGGCCGACTTGTGCAACCCATATGGACCCCAGCTGGTGTGGGGTGAGGCATGATGGCCCCCAGAGCTATAAGGCCCTGGGTAAGACCGAAGGTTGCAGGCTGAAAAGCCAGATGGGGTTAGGGAGTGACGAGAGGGTGAAAGACCTGTGGCAAGCAATTGAGGGGTGTTTTGAGATTAGCCAAGCATCCAGATCTCAAAGAACTTAAGCCAGGCTTTCTCATCAAGGCTCAGCTTTTGCCCTGCACGACCCCTGCGTGTCGATCATGGCAAGTGCTCCCTGCTCTTGACAGTTCTACAACCTCTGGTCCAGCTGTGGGCGAGCCGTGCTCGTCTCTAGCCTGTCTGACTTTCTGTGGCTTCAGAAACTCTGACACCTTGCTGCGCTGTCCAGGACTGTAGCCAGAGAGGGTCTTCCTGTACCAAAGCTTTGCAATGATTTCCATCAGAGTCACAGTGAAAGCCAAGGTCCTTTCTAACCTGGGTGTCCCCTGGGGCACTCTAGAACCTTCTCCCACTGCTTTCCCTGTCAGCTCTGTTCCCACCATAGCAGGCTGCCTGCTGTTCCTTCCGAATCCCAGACATAAGCCTACCTCATGTTTTTTAATTTTCTTTCTTGTTTTTTTTTTTTGTTCTTTAAAGTCAGCTCTGGGCATTTATTGACTCAGAATGATGTAATCTAGACCTACTTAAATTTATCTTTATTTTTATTTTATTTATTTATTTGAGACAGAGAGAGAGAGTGAGAATGGGTGCGCCAGGGCCTCCAGCCACTGCAAACAAACTCCAGACGCATGTGCCACCATGTGCATCTGGTTTACGTGGGACCTGGAGAATCAAACCGGGGTCCTTAGGCTTTGCAGGTATGTGCCTTAAACGGCTAAGCAATCTCTCCAGCTGTAGCAGACAGCTTCAGGTTCACTGAGATGAACTTCCAGACCAGGCACAGTAATGGAGGAAGGGTATTTATTGAAGCTTACAGATCCAGGGGAAGTCCCATAGCGGCAGAAGAAGCTGGCCTGCCTTCACAAGACCAAACACAGAGAGAACAAAGCCACAAGCCAAAAGCCACACAGCAGCACACCTCAGGAACCCCAGCTAGGCACACTTTGCATATCTTTAGATTGAAATCTCAAACCCACCACCATACCTTAAGATCAGCCTAGTGACACTGCCTCCAGCCAGGTGGCTGCTGATGCAAACTATAAACTAATAAAACACTGAATATATTGGGGGCCATCTATTCAAACTACCATACCAGACCACTATACTTTTTTTAATGTATGTGGGTAGTATGTGGGAGCACATGTGTGTGAGGGTGTATGTGGAGAGTATATGACATCCTTGGATGTCATTCTCAGAACTCACTCCACCTCTTTTGTTATTTTTTTCAATGACCTGGAGTTTGCCAAATAGGCTGGACTGGCTGGCCAGTAACCCCCAGGGATCCTCTTGTCTCCATTTCCCAGCACTGAGATTACAGGCACTTGCTATGATGCCCAGCATTTTTACATTGGTTCCGGGACTTGAACTCAGGTCCTCATGCTTGCAAGTTAAGCACTTTCCCCACTGAGCTAACTCTCCAGCCCTGAAGAAGGTTTATTTTTTTTTGGGGGGGGGGGCGCAGTGTGGCATTGTCATCCCAGACTGGCATCACTTGCTGTGTGGCTCAGTCTGGCCTAGATTGGCTCCGTCCGTCTGCCTCAGCTTCCCAGGTGTTGGGATTACAGGCAGGCACCCCCCACCCCGACCACACCCACCTCCAGGCCATTTATACTTGCTGTGCTCCCTTCCTGCAGAGTTTTCCAGACTGCTGTGGGGCTTTCTCATTACTTCAAAGATCATTTTCTGGGGAGGCGTCCACGTTTCTTCCCACCCACGTGCATGTGATACACTTGTTTCCTGTTTTAACCTTGTTTCCCGTGACCTCTAGGGCTTCCATCTTGATGGAAAAATCCTCAGAACTAAAATATTGATTTTTTTTTTCTTTTCCAAACAGAAATGTTCCACTCACTGTTTCCTTCCTCCTCATGGGCTCAGTAGCAGTCACCCTCATTTCCCGCCCTAATGAAAAGGCTAGCTGCAAAATTCTCCTCCATACCCTACCACCCACTTCTTTTCTCCTAAGGGCCTTATAACTACCTACCTCAGTCTATGAGCAGAACATGGACTTGGACCCTCTACCAGAGACCCCCTCTGTAGGTGTTTAACTGGAATCAACCCTGTACTGTTCTTCAGCTGTCCCCCTGCCTTTCTGTCTTCTCTCTGCAAAACATTTAACTTCTACCACAACCCCCCACCCCAATGTCCAACCACCACCTACATTCATTTTCAGTTGCCACCTTAACAAATTCCCCAAGTTGAATGGCTTACATGACAAATTTATTTTCTTACAGTTCAGAATTCTGATACAGGTGTATTCATTCGTCAGTCTTCTCATTACCATGACCGAACACCTGACAGGAGCCATTTAAAGGGAGGGGAAGTATATTTTGGCTCTTGAGTCGAGGCCATCAGCCCATCCATGGTGGGAAAGGGATGTGGAGGGACAGCTCGGGCATGGCTGGGGTCTGCAACAATTAGCCTGTTCGCATCTCAGCAGCCCACACGAAAACAGAGAACTTGACCGGAAGCAGAGTAAGAGGTACAACCCTCACAGCCTGCTTCCCAGCAATCTACTTCCTTCAGCTTGGCTCTGCTTCCTAAAGGGTTAGTTTCGTAGAATAACACCACCAGCTGCCTCCCAGGTGTTCAAACACATGCCACCGTGGGGATATTTTACACTCAAAGCATAACAACTGTCTAGGTTTCACTAAGGGTAGGACCTTTGTGATGGTCAATCTTGTTGTGAACTAGAAAGGAGTGCTGGAGAGATGGCTCCGTTTGTCTTCAGAGCCTAATGACTGGAGTTCAAGTCCCCAGGACCCACGTAAAGCCAGATGCACAAAGTGACACACCCATCTGAAGTCCATTTACGGTGGCTGGAGGCCCTGGTATGTCCATGAACTCTGTCTCTCTTCTATATCTCTCTGCTTGCAAATAAATAACTAAATAAAAAATTAGGGCTGGAGGGATGGCTTAGCGGTTAAGGCATTTGCCTGCAAAGCCAAAGGACCCAGGTTCAATTTCCCAGGACCCACATTAGCCAGATGTACAAGGGGGCGCATGTGACTGGAGTTCGTTCACAGTGGCTGGAGACCCTGGTGCACCCATTATCTCTCTCTCTATCTCTCTGCCCCTCTCTGTCAAATAAATAGAAATAAAATATTAAAAATAATTTAACTAGAGGGATTTAGAATCACCATGGAAACAAATCTCTGAGGTATTTTCTACATTAAGTGAGGTAGGAAGATCCACTCTAACTCCAGGCAACACTATCCCATGGGCTGTGGTCCCGGCCTGAGTAAAAAGGAGAACCTTAGATGAGCCCTAGGTCAGTGTTCCTCACTGTCTGCTTCCTGACCGTGTGCATGGAGTACTGTGAGCAGCTGCTTCGTGTTCCTGCCACCAGGCTTCCCTTCTGTGATGGGCTGTATCTCCTGGAACTGTCGGCTGGAATAAAACCTGTCCTCCCCTAAATTGCTCCTTGTCCCGTATTTGGTCCCAGCAATGAGAAGGGTGATTAGTATAATTCGGGTGCTTCGAGGGCTGTGGACTGAGTGGAGTCTCTGGGGGGTGCTTTCCCTCATCCTCTGCACCCTCCACAGCTGACTCATGTCAGCAATACTGCCTCCGAACTGCCCATCTGAGCTCTTTGTTCCCGCCCCTCTGTCCTATTTCATTTTTATTTATTTGCAAGGAGAGAGAGAGAGCTTGCGCATGTGCGTGTGTGCGTGCGTGCGTGCGTGCGTGCGTGCGTATACAGGTGCACCAGGGCCTCTAGCCATTGCAAACGAATTCCAGATACGGTGCCACCTTATGCATCAGGCTTTACTTGGGTACTGGAGAATCAAACCCTGGGTCCTTAGGCTTTGCAGGCAAGTGCCTTAACCCTTGTGCTCTCCCCCCTTCCCCAGTACTTCTAAGGAGCATTGAGATGATATTGGACTCATGCAGAGAATCTAGAATAGTCTTCCCATTTAAGGTTAGTGATTCTTAACAAACGCTCTTCCCTCACCACATCCACAGGTTCTAGAGATGAGGCCATAGGCATGTTTGGGGAACATGGTTCTGCATACTGAACGGATCCTCGGTAAACGCTTCCGTTTTTCTCACAACTAGAATGGAAGTGGCAGCATTTGTGTCATGAGTTCACTGGGCAAACACAGCCGATAGCTACAAGAGGGCACAGAGCTGCTATTCCAGAAACGTTGGTTTGGAAGCGAATGCACGAACATGTGGTGCTCTCGGCTCATTCTCTCCCCACCTTTGAGTCCTGTGCTCATGCTGTCCCCCGTCCTGAACATCCTTTATTCCCGTCCTGTAGGTTTTAAATACTTAGTCACTCTTCTGATGAGACAGGGACATAGACAATTAGCTCACGCCAATCTCCAATTCACCATCCTCCTGCCTCAGCCTCCAGAGTGCTGGGATTATAGGTCGACAAAAACTGCTAGCATCATGTAGTCATTTTTTATATATTTTTAAAATTTTTTATTTTAGTTGTTTTGGAGAGAGACACACAGAGAGACAGACAGAGAGGGAGAGGGAGACAGATAGAGAATGGGCGCAGCAGCAGTCTCTCAGCTGTTGTGAACGAAATCCAGATGCGTGTGTCCCCTTGTGGTCAAGTGCAGCATTGCACCCTGCGTCACTTTGCATCTGGCTAAACGTGGGACCTGGAGATTGGAACTGCTGGAGATTGGAACCAGCGTTCTTAGGCTTAGGAGGCAGGTGCCTTAACCCCTAAGCCATCTCTCCAGCCCTCTTTTTTTTTTTTTTTAAAGAAATATTTTATTTATTTATTTATTTATTTATTTATTTATTTGAGAAAGATAGAGGCAGATAGAGAATGGGAGCATCAGGGCCTCTGGCCACTGCAAACAAACTCCAGACGCATATGCCACCTCATACATCTGGCTTTACGTGGGTGCTGGGGAATCAAACCTGGCTCCTTTGGCTTTGCAGACAAGCACCTTAACTGCTAAGCCATCTCTCTAGCCCTCATTTAGTCATTCTTAATATCTAATATCTTGACTTGTGTGTGTGTGTGTGTGTGTGTGTGTGTGTGTGTGTGTGTAGCATCTCTGATTCCTCCAGAAATCAGGAAAATGACTCCGTACCTCGAGTTGATTCTCACAGCAAGTTTCGCATCTTGAACTAAGTCTATCTACTCCCTTAGGCTACACCGTCTTTGTCCCTTGGCCTTTGTCCCTAGGAACAGGAAGGGTCCATGTTCCTTGGATTTACTTATTTTAGTACAAAGACATGGTGTCTGGTCACTTCGGATTTGAGAATTCTAGAGTGACTGTGGTGTGCCCTGAGGGAGCGCTCAGAGACACAGTGCGTATTCCACTTTGGAGAGTAATAATAATAAAGTCGCTTTGAGTGCTTCCCGCTTCCCAGTAGCCGTGCCAGGTACTTTATACGCAGTGTCTTACTTGATTGTTACAACAGAGCTGTTCGGATGCCAAAGTTCATTCTTGTAACTGTCCACTAAAGCAAAGGGGACAGTTGACACCAGAAGTAAGTCTCACGGCAGGCAACTAGAAAAAGACGGTGTGGAGGTCTAATGCATTTTCATAGTTTTGAACAGAGAGAGAGAGGGGGAGAGAGAGAGGAGGAGGAGGAGGAGATAAGAACCATGTTCATTTGAAGATCAAAGAAAACAGAGGGAAAAAAGGAAAGATAGAAGACGAGAGAGAGATAGGACAGGGAAGAAAGAACAGCTGTACCCTACTTTCTGTGACGTTTCAAATGCCCCAATGGTAGTAATTATGTGACGGCCTACCCTGGCCATTTACTTCTCTCCCTCAACTTTATTGACTAATGGGATGGTGTAAGAGTGATCATTACGTGCTGTGTACTTGACTTCAAAAACAAGGGGGGAATTGCAGAGCTTTGGAGTGTGGTAGAGACCATTGGCTGAGGGGGAACCAGTGTGACTCTTGAAATGACTTATGAGGGTTTTGTCTACCCTGTGTGAACCTTAAGCTTTGTCCCCCCCCCGCCCCCAGCTTAGCCCCAAGGAGCAAAGGAAAGACTATAAGAGCAATACAGCAGGGACTTGGGGTGCCATCCTCGTGTGAAGCTTCCATTGCGTTCATGAGATCCATGGTGATCTTGTCTATACCCTGCTTTGGGAAGGAAGGCTTTTACTGCTGGGATCAAAAGGCTTGAAACAAGGTCTGTATTTATTAATAAGCAATAGACATTGAGGATCCGAGAGAAGGTGTTTGTGGACCATGACTTTTTGTGTATGCCAACTTCACTCAGTTCACAGCTTCTGCCTGATGGTCTTCCCGACACAGCCATCCAACACCAGATGCCAGCCCCTGTTCTGCTGAAACACCTTCAGGGCTGGGCACAGTCCTGTCTCCTCCTCCCTCCCCCTGGGGAAAGCTATTTGGTCTCTGCGGGTTTTCTCAGTTCTTGCCCAGTCTCCACAGTAGACATTTTGTTAAATTCTCCCCAGTGTCTCCTGCTTTGAGTGCACCCCTGACCCTCACCACACACTGACAGACATTGTGCCACTTGCTGTAGGTCCCACAGGAGAGGCAAAGGCTGACTCTGCACTTCTGACATCAGCTACGCTAGAGACAGGTAAGAGTCCCAGAGTTTGTGCTGGAAAGACAGGTCTATGGTATGCCATGTTGGAAGAAGTCAAAGCCCCAGGATCTTGGAGGGCCCTTAGCTTCTGAAGTAACAGCACAATAATAGCTGGTCCTGATGGAGAGGGCGCTGCATTTGATAGACACAAGGTCGCACGATGCTCCTCATACCCCTTCAAAGAACCTGAGCTCTGCGTCAGAAAGCACGGATGGGCAGGCATCCCGCGTCCAGGTCTGTCAACTGAGCCCTCGAGGATTATGAACTATGATTTCCACGGCACTAACGAGGAACCTCTTCCTCATTCACCAGCATCGCTGTGATTGTCAGTGTCATATTTATACCCAGACCACATTGGGCCCACGTCCCAGCATTGCCATTTTCACAGTCACAGACGGTGGTGTGCTGAGGACAGAGGCTCTGCATGGGTGGGAGCAGGTGAAGCCTGTGCCTGGCCCCTTTTCACTGGGCAGCCTCCTTGCTGAGTGGGCTTCCTGGTACCCGGCACTCAATAATTACGCCTCTATGAGGGAGGAAGGGATAGAGGGGAGAGGAGGAAGGGAGACAGAGGGGAAAAGAAGGAAGGAGAGAGGGAGAAGGAAGGGGAATGGGAAGGACAGAAGGAGACAGAAGGAAGGAGGGAGAAAGGGAGGAGGGAGGAGAGGGGAGGAAGGAAATATGGAAGGAGAAAGGAAGCAAGGAGGGAGGAATGAAAGAAGGAGTAAGGAAACAAGAAAAGAAGGAAGGAAGGATACGGAGAACTCACGTTTTGGCAATGTGACGCAAGGCCAGCTCCAGCATTATTGTTGCAGCTTTCTGAATCCAGGGCCCCCTCTGTGAGGAAGCAATGACAACAATAGCTGCCTTGGCCTGGTAGGAGAAAGTACAAAGCACCTAACTCTGTGTCTGATGCCCAGTAGGTGTTCAGAAAACTCCAGCTCCCTGTTTCTTTCTGGGGCTGGTTCAGAAGGTGCAGGGCTGGCTGCCCAAGAGGGAGGAAAGGGGGCCACCACCTCTAGGGAAGCCCCTGTGGGATGCTTGCCTTCTGAAGCAGGCTCTGAGAGGCACGTGAGCACAGCCCCAGGTGGCGTGGCTGGGAAGGGGAGCAGTGGTGAAGTTTAGTGATTCATGATCTTGACTGTCCCCCGCAGCCTGATTTATGGGGCGACACCATCTCCCGGATGAGATGGAGACGCTGTGAGTGAAAGAGCTGCAGAAAACCTTAATCTCCACATGGCAGAAAGAGATACTCTCTGCTCTGGTGTGTGTTTGATCACATCCATCAGGTGGGTCACAGTTTTCCTGCGTGGAGTCCAGGCAGCTGTTGGGGCTGCAAGCTGGTGCTTCTGAAGTTGGAATAAAATATTTTCTCCTCTTCACAGACAAAATCTATGGTGCGTTTTGCAGAGAGAGAGAGAGAAGAATCTGGCTTCAAAATACTGCAGACATGATGTTGAACCAATGCCAGTAGTTGGGGGATGGGAGACAAGGGGGTGCAGGCATAGAAGAATCCCCCTCAGGAATTTAATAGCACCCCTTTGGGCTGGTAAAGGGGTTGAGGAGGATAAGGTTGAAGTAGTTTCGTGGAGGGATCTGAAATCTGAGGCCCAGAGAAGGAGAGAAGGGGTCTGTCTGTCTGTCCCTTTGTCTGTCTGTCTTCTGAAGGGAGGATGAGGTAGGGTGCTCTGGGGGTGGGGGTGGTTGGGGAGCCATGCTCTTGACAGAATATACTCTGTTCTGTAGCTTCTGTCTACATGGACTGCTGGAATGTTCCATATGCAGGAAATCCCAGAAGCGGGAAGCGGCTGTGTTTGAAGGCTCTGTTGCAGGAAATGTCGGATGGTCAGAGGAACATGGACACCCACGGAATTTCAGTGGCGTCTCTCCTGACGTGAACGTTTCTATCTGGGTTGCCTCCCAGTATGATTGCCTGTTGGTCCTCCCAGTGGGTTTCTGGCACTCTTTCTCCATGGAAGGACGAGGACAAGGGAACTTCAATCAGAAAACAGAATGATACCTCCTGAGTTCAGGCTTCTCCGGCTCCCCAACACTCTGAACTCTACCACAAAGAAGGTCTGAAAGTCCCAAGTGCCAAACTTGACTTCTGCAGACGGGGGGGTGGTGTCCAATCGCATAATCAATCCCCTAAGAGCCGTGACCCCTCCACCAAGACAGAAGCCCAGTGAGTAGTGCCCAGAGCACTCTTTTCCCCAGATGTCCCTGTAGGAATCACATTTACACATCCCCATTCCTATGAAGATAGAGATGTTAGGCCTAGCTGGTCTCTCCCTACAAAGTCCCAAATGCAACATCTACTTCCAGAGCCTCAAAATGGAACTGCCTTTGTAAATAGAGTCTTAAAAAGGAATTAAGTTAAAATAACGTAATTAGCATCGGCCCTAACCCAATGTGATGGATATCCTTGTAAACGAAAGAAATGGGGGTACAGGCACACACAGAGAGGGAAGGAAGGTGACATGAAGGCAGAGGGAGCAAATGGAGTTTCAGTCGGCCATAAAGAAGAATGAAATTATGTTCTTTGCGGCAAAATTGATGGAACGTGAGCTCACCATTTTAGAAAAACGAGCCCAACTCAGAAAGAAAAGTGTCACATGGTTTCTGTGGTCCATGGAACCTAGATTACATCCGTGATGTGAAAATAGAAGAAGGGCTGTTTGGGAAGAGATAGGAAATGAACAGAAAGGGAGGGTGGACTGGGGAGTCAGTATGGTCCCAGGACATGATACACTGGAACAAAAGCCTGCAGTAATCTGGTGACACCCCTCTAAGCCCTGCCTCTTAAAGGTCCCACCACCTTGCAATATTGTCAGGTGGAGGACCAAGCCATCCATACGTGGACTTTTAGAGGAACATTCCAGATCCGAACTATATCAGTGAGCCCTACTACATGTAAGGACATATAGTATGGTGTGACATGTCATAGAACACTAGAAAGAAATATTAGCTCTTAAAAAAAAAAAATTATTCCATGACTTAAATGAGGAAAACCATTCTGGTCTGACAGCCCAATTCCCAGATGCATCCCCTGCTCCGGTGTCAGAGAGAAGCGCGTCTCTTTAGCACATCCTCCTGGCAGCCCACCCTCCCCCTTAGCTCAGTCCAGAGCCTGGATGTAGAAGCCCTTATTAAAAAATGAGCACGAGTTGTGTTCCCCCTTTTTTGTTCAAATAATCCAGTTTACTGCCTCAGACAAACCATTATTCATGTGGAACTTGCCCGCGCTGCCCCTGGGGAGGAAAGCCAAATTGATTTAACATCTAATCCAGTTTGTACCTCCTGCTAACCCCAGTGGTGTGTGCTAACTGCACCCTAGCTGTGCAGGGAGGAAGCGGGTGGAGGAAGGAGCTGGGATTGGGAGACACAAGAAAATTAACCCAAGGCACGGGTCTGAGCCCGGCTCTCAACAAAAGGGACATGGAGACGGAGCACATCTTCCCAGTGCCTGATCTTCCTGCCTTGCATTCTCTTCCTCGGTGCTATGCTTTCCCCTTCAGTCCCAGGGGCAGCTGTTCAGTCTGCCGAGTGGAATGCCATGCGACAGAAACAACATGGGGCCAGTCTTGTCATCCAGGAAAGTGAGGCTAGAGATGATGAGGGCCATGACACAGGTACACAGAAAGTTCTAGAACCAAGTCTATCGTCCAAAGCCATGAGCATCACATTCATATTGCCTCCTGATTGCAGGAAGGTTTTTGGAACAGTTCTCTGACTTTTCCCCACCTGGACTACCTGCACAATAGACAGGTATTGGAGGCCTGAGGGTGGGGCTAAAGGATTAGCTACCTTACGCTATCTGCATCTCTGAATCCTCTCTCACCTTGCTACTAACCCCCCCCCCCCACACTCATCCTCTCCAAGGATTGCATGTTTGGAGCTGGGAGTGTAAAACAACCTCCTCTTTAGGGCAGAAAGGTAGCATCCTGTGGTGGCCAGCGTCCTCTGTCCCTGATTGAACTCAGAGGGATAAATAGGACTATGCCCCTCCTTTACATAGTAGTCCACTGTCCACTGGTCCACTGTCACCATGAGCCAGAAAGCCACACACTGGAGATCTGACTCCAGATGTCTGTCTTTGGCTCTGAACTGAGGTTTTTGTTTGTTTGTTTGCTTGTATTTTGGTTTTTTTTTTTTTTTTTCCCTGTGCAGTGGTCCCACCACTCCTTTGGGACTCTTGTGCCTCCCAACGCTTCAGGTCATAAGCACGCTGTTAGGAGATGCTAGGCTGACACTCTGCCTTCCTGCTGTCGATGAGAACTAGTGAGAGATGAGATTCAGGAAGAGAGGTGGGAAGGACAAGAGATGGAACAGGCAGGGGCTATGGCCTAGGCCAGCCTGGAGAGGGGCAGAGAGAGGGAAGGAAAGAGGATGCTGATGGGGAGAAAGGAGAGTGGAGATAGAGATGGAGAGGGGAGGATGAGAAAAGGAAAGAATGGGAAGAGAAAATGTAGATGAGACTTGCCCGCAAAGCCAAAGGATCCCAGTTCGATTCCCCAAGACCCACGGAAGCCAGATTCACAAGGGGGCACATGCGTCTGGAGTTCATTTGCAGTGGCTGAAGGCCCTGGTGCGCTCATTGTCTCTCTCTCTCTCCCCCCTTACCTGCCTATTTCTATATCTCTCTCTTTCAAATAAATAAAGTATTTTTTAAGAGGAAAGAATAAGAGGAAAGAGGACAAAAGGGATAGAGGGCAGGTGAGAGGTTCCCAGATGACTAAGCAAAGGGTCATAGGCAGTACTGAGGACTCCAGCTTCGCCTTCAGTGAGTCAGGCAGTCAGCTCTGGCTCTGCTCGGTACAGTGGAGCTCTGATGGTGAAGGTCCTTGGAGATGTAGCACTGGGTTGAGGCTGGCAGCTCTGTGAGAACCACGAAACCCTAGTGATGTATGTATAAGTAGTGCCCTGTCAAGCTAGCCAAGTGAGAGGGACACACCCTTGGGCCATGCAGGCAGCCCCTCCACAGGAGGCCAACACTGTGGTCAAATAAATTCTTCTTCTCTTCACAAGGAAGATTGGGACCTGAGTTGTTCAAGGGGGCCACTGAGAGGACAGCCCCTGAGAATCCACAAAGGAGCACAGCCCTTCCTGAACAGTCCATGTTCAGCTTCACCCTTCTCAGAGGGGCTGGCTTAGCTGCCCTGGTCTCAGGGGAAGGACACAGGCTCGAGTGGTCACTCAGCGCAGGCCAGTGGTTCTGTCCCCTGGTGGCTGCTGCCTGTGATGCTGTGCCCTGAGCCATGCACCAAAGCTAGAGATAAAGTCACACACCAAGCCACCGTGACAGCGGCAGGATGGCAGGGACAAGGTTTCTGTGTGAACGTCACTGGGTGTGAGTGTGGTGTTTCCACATGTCCTTCTGCGTCTGTGTGTCTTTCTGTGTCTGAGCATGCTTGTGCGTCTGTGTCGGAGCATTGGATGTTTGTGTTTTGTGCCTGTCGGTCTGCACGTATATCTGTGTGTGGTGTCTTTTATGTTCATGTTTCTGTATATGCTTGGGTGGAGTTCTGTGGGGATCTGGGGGTCTTTTTCACAGTTGAGGTGGGAACACAGAAGAGACAGTGACCAACCCTGGAGGCCACCGTGCAGGTGACTGACATCATCAGAGTTGGAAAGGGACAGAGGGACAGGGCTATGCAGCTGCCATTCCTGCTAGAAACAAATGTCCCACCTTGCCAGCTCTGTCCTCTCCACGGTGGCTATGGACAGCCCTGGGCCTTTACCTTGTTCCCTATGTAACTGCCCCTCCATGCGGACTCACAACAGGAGGGCTGAGCATCCATCTCCTGGGTGAGTCCTGGCGTGCCACCTGCTTCCTCCTCTGCTGTTCTTTCTCTACTCAGCTATTCCTGCTGACTCTGGGTAGGGCTTGGAGGAAAGCCCATACACATAGCAGTGCGTATGGAGTCTCTGCCCACATGGCTCCCTCCAAGCCAGGTGCGATTCCAAGCTGACTTGGTCCTGAGGGTCTTTCAATAATTCAGAGGGAAATCACATCTCTAGCAGCCAAGGGGCAGAGTGGGGTGAACAGATGGAGGGTGTCCCTTTGAGCTACGGGTGGTAGAGACCCTGACACCATTCCAAATCTTAGGGCAACAGTCGGAACCTCTGCCTGAGATGTGTTACTGGCCAATTGGGCTGGCAGATGGGCCCTCTGACCCTGCTGCTCCCTAAAGTACAGAATTTGAGAAGTAGCTAGGAAGAGCTGTTAACGAACTTCGCGCTTGGGCGTGTTTTGAAAAGAGCTGTAGACATAGGCTGTGGTGGCGCGTGCCTGTTGGTTCAGTTGTGTGGAGATGGAGGCAGGAGGATGACGAGTTTGAGGCCAGCCTGGGTAGTCTCCTCCACAACAAAGGAAGGAAAGAAGGAAGGAAAGAAAGAAGGAAAGAAGAAAGGAAGGAAAGAGGGAAGGAGGGAAGGAAGAAGGAAAGAAGGAAGGAAGGAAGGGAGGGAGGGAGGGAGGGAGGGAGGAAGGAAGGAAGGAAAGGAAGGAAGGAAGGAAGGAAGGAAGGAAGGAAGGATTGGCAGTAAGATCTTAGAGAGAGCCCTGGATGAGACAAGACAGGACTCTTGATATATGCAGTGCTTTGAGTGTGAAATGTCCCTGACAGACTCATGGGTTTGAGTTTACTCCTCAGTTGGTGGTGCTCTTAGGGAAGGTTGTGGAACCTTCAGGAGGTAGCCCCTTGCTGGAGGAAGTGTGTCACGGGGGCAGGGGGAGGGGAAGCAAGCCTTGAGATTTTATAGTCCAGCCACACATGCTGTTCTTTCTCTCTGCTTCACAACCAGCCCAATGAGCTAGCATGGGTGTGCCCCCCTACCTCTGCATCAGCTCCTACGTTAGCAGCCCATTTTCCAGGGTGCTGGTGAGTATTAAAAGTACCCACAGGGTGAGGCCAGGCACAAGGTGTTCCAGGAATGACATTACTGTTGCCGCTGCTGTTGCCCCTACTTATTGACACCCAACTAAGGGGAGCTTTCTGTATGGATAAAGAAAGGGTCCATGCTGCGTATTAGTTACTGTGTGTGTCTGGGTATGTATTATGCATGTGTGTGTGTGCGTGTGAAGGTCAGAGAACAAAATCAGGTATTTATTTATTTATTTGAGAGGCAGAGAGAGAGAGAGAGAGAGAGAGAGAGAGAGAGAATGGGTGTGCCAAGGCCTCTAGCCACTGCAAATGAACTCCAGATGCATGCACCACCTTGTGCATGCAGTTTTACATGCATACTGGCAAATCAAACCCGTGTCTTTTGGCTTTGCAGGCAAGTCCCTTAACTGCTAAGCCATCTCTCCAGCCACCATTTTTGAGACAAGGTCTCTTCCGACGAGCCCCACAGATCTTCCATTCCTCCTTTCCCCAGTGTTGGGGTTCTTTGCACACATCATTATCACTTTTATACTTACATACAAAAAAAAAAACCACCTGATATTTCCCTCCCCTCACCCCATTCCACTTTAGAACTCCAATCTCCATCATATCCTTCCCTCTATCCATTAGTCTCTCTTTTAATTTGATGTCATCATCTTTTTCTTCTATTATGAGGGTCTTGCGAAGGTATTGCTAGACACTGCAAAGTCATGGATATCGAGGCCAATTTCTGTCTGGACAGTTGCATTGTAAGAAGTCATACCCTTCCTTTGGCTCTTCCATTCTATCCGCCCCCTCTTCCACAATGGGCCCTGAGCCTTGGAGGGTGTGACAGAGGTGTTTCAGTGCTGGGCACTCCTCTGTCCCTTCTTCTTGGCACTATGTTGCCTTTTGGGTCATCCCAGTGGTCATCACCATCTGAAAAGAGAAGCTTCTCTAACCAGAAGTGAGAGTAGCATTAATATGTGAATATGAGCATTAAGTGTAGTATTTTCAGGGCAGCTTGGTGGGAATAATATATACATTTAGTCAGACAAGAGCAAGCTTTATGCCCCTAAGGCTCATGACCTCACCTACCACAGACTTTTGCTTAGGTTTTTCAGTACCAGGTATGTATTCCCTCCCATAGAGTAAGCCTTCAGTCTAATTATGGAGCAGTTGGTTACCCCAAGAGTAGACAAGCCACTATTGCACCCGTTCAGTCATTGGGCCTGTCTGGCCAAACTTGAATATTCAGCATCCACTGTTTTCACTACTGATGACTTCTGTCTCCCATACTCTGCATGCAGTGCAGCTTTTTCCGGCTTTCAGTTGGCTGGTCTACAGGGAGAAGGTTTTCTGCTCCATACCAGCTTGCTTTCTTAGTGACCTTGCCTCTCAGGCAAGAGATGTCTTCAGCAATAGGGTCTTACTATCTGTTTCTCAAGGGAAACCAAGGGCTTTGGCAAAAGCCTTTAATGTTTTGGAGGCTACCGGGACCTCCTTGGCCAACAACTCACTGGAAGGTATCCCATCCCAGGTACTGAAAATTTTCTAGTAATAGTCTACAACTTCTAGATGTGCCATTATTCCAGAAAGTAATTTTACATAAGTCTTATTCACAATATCTTGAATTTAGATTGACCCTCCCCCTGCCCTTCTTTGATGCATTCTCTTCCCATGGCCTTGCTTAGGCCATTCCCCTCCCTGTAATCTGTTCTTCTACTTACATATGTGCAATACCATACACTTAAGTCCTTCCCTTTCCTCCCTCCCCTATAGCCTTTTACCAGCTTACTGGTTTCTGGTACCTATTTTTGGTTCCAGTTCACACACATGTCTATACATTTGTAGCTAGGATCCACATATGAGAGAGAACATGTGATGTTTGGCTTTCTGAGCCTGGGTTACCTCACTTAGTATAATCCTTTCCAGATCCATCCATTTCCCTGCAATTTTCATAATTTCATTCTTCTTTACTGCTGAGTAGAACTCCATTGTGTAAATGTACCACATCTTTATTATCCACTCATCTGTGGAGGAACATCTAGGCTGCTTCCATTTCCTAGCTATTGTGAATAGAGCAGCAATAAACATGACAACCTGGACTTTCTTAAACATGGGTTCTGGAGATTGAATGCGGGTCCTCATGCTTTTAAGACAAGCACTTTACTGTCAGAGCCATTACCTCAGCTCTGCATTAGTTTCTTTTGCATTGCCTGACTACCTAAAAGAGGAAAGATTTACTGTGGGCCATGGTTTCAGAGGGGTCTGTCCATGGTCACTTGGTCCCTGTGAGCCACAGTTTCAGAAGGATCTGTCCACGGTCTCTTGGGCCCTGCGCTTTGGGGGCATCATGGCAGAGGCCATTCTGCACTTCATAACGGATAGAAACAAGACTGGAAAAGTTCAGGGACTAGACAAGGACTCATCCTTCGTGATCTAGTTCTTCCAGCTAGGCCCCACTTCCCAAAGTTTCCATTGCCACCACCTGGGACCAGCGTTCAATACAGGAGCCTGCAGGGGACATTTCTGAATCAAGCTGCAATGCCCGGCCAAGTCCAAGTCAACATCCTAGGGGACTTTTAGTTTGCAAGTGCTCCCACCGCGAAGCTCTTCCTTTCTCACTCCTTCCCTCCATCTTTTCCAGACTTTAAAAATCTCAGCACAATGATCAAACAAATAATTCTCCAGCTCTCCCACAGAGGCTGACAAGCAACCCATCTGGCTGGAATGTTATACAAACACAGCATCATCAGAGCCGCTGGCCATTGTCAGAAAAGCAATCTGCTGTTTGTTTGTTTGTTTGTTTGTTTGTTTGTTTGTTTGTTTCAAACAAGGCTGAGAAAGGATGGCTTACTTCCGGCTGCCTCATCTCAAAGGAAACCAGCGCGTTGGTCCCTCCAGGCTCACGTAAGTGACTGGAAGTGGTAGAGAGGGTGTAAGAGGAAGTGCTAATTGACACTATCAGCTGCCATCACCCAACTCCTCTGCCTGCAGACCCCCACCAGTGTGATAGACATTAACAGTAAAAGGACCCGCCTTGTCTCCACCCCGCAGCAATCTGTGACCAGCCCTCCCCATCACGTTTTGCACCCTCTGCGCTCCCCTGGGTTTCCTCTGTACCATGTGGACGGAGGTGTGAATAACTGAGGCTGCTCCCAGTCCCCTCCCAGGTAAATGATTTCTTGGTGAATCTGATAAACAAGCAGTGTCACAAAGGTGGAGAGGCTCCTGAAGGATGACGTGACAAGGAGTGTGTGAGAACTGACCCAGAAATGGCTGTGGCCATTCTGAACAGAAAGGACAATAGTTATAAACCACCTCAATGACCTCACTTAGGTTGTCACGCTGGGGTTAGTTTACGTCTGCGTGTTCCAATGTCATTGTTTTCTCGCTCCCTCTCTGAGTGTGTATGTGTGCGTGATGTATGTTCATGATGTGTCTGTATGTATGGACACGTTCACGTGTGTGAGCCACAGTGTACACACGAGTCCTCACTGACCACCTTGTTTGAGGTGCAGTCACTCATTCACCGCTGCATTCCTCTTCATGTTTGCTGGACGAGCTGACCCTCTAGCTTCCAGGAAAGTCTCCTGTCTTTCTTCCGTGCCAGGATTACACATGCCCATGCTACAGAATATGGCCATACATTGGCTCTGGGGACCCAAACTCAGGGACTCCTGCATGTTAGTACTTAGTATGTAACATGCACACGTGCTAGCTGCTCATTGACAGCCTTCCTCTCAGCCCCCGTCTCCATAGATCAGGTCATCATCAGCGACCTTTCCCAGTATCCGATGCTGCTAGTGCTTAGCTAGTGTTAACTAATGAGGAGCACTTGTGGCATATCGGAGAGTGGAAATAAAGGAGGGAGTCAGGTTATTTCTTCCTCCATGTTTCTAGTAGGGGCTTTTCCTTCTCCAAGATTCCAGCTCCTTCTGGCAACTTTGCCCTCCACGGCCTCGTCTCTCTGCTCTGGTTCTGGATGCTGCCCAGTTCATAACTAAGCCGGAAGACCTGCTGCTGGCCAGAAGGGGTGAAAAACTAAAGAGGAGAAGCATATGAGTGCATCCCAGACAAGGGAATTGGAGAGGGAATTAGGGGCACAACATTAGGAACCAGAAAATGGCGACTTGGATGGGGCAGGTGGGAACGAATAATGGAAGGTTCTCTGGCCTTGTTGTAAGTTGAATCCTCGGAAGGCCACTCTGAGAGGAATTCTAGCACAGGGTGTCTATTAAAAAGGACCTTCAGGGGCTGGGGAGATGGCTCAGTGCTTAAAGGTGCTTGTTCGTTTGTTTCAAGTCTGCCAGTCCAAGGTTCAGTTTCCCAGCTACCCACTTAAAGTCTGATGGTATTCACTTGCAGTGGCAAGAGACTCTGAGATGTATATATATATATATATAGTGTTTTCACATATATGTGTTTTAAAAGGGGCCTTCAGGATGAGTAGCTATAGAAGGAGAAGCTAGAGCTGGACTGGGTAGATGCTGAAACGGAGCTAGGAAACAGTAGCAACATGGCCTAGGCTGAGCGGATACAGTCCAAGGAAAAGATTTCCTTCCAAGGGCTACTGAACTCTGTCTTTGCTCAGAGAGGGTGAAAGCCACCAGGGTGACACAGCTCAAGTCCTTCACTGTAATTTCATGTAAATAACCTTCTGGCAGCTTCCTTTTCACTGCTGTGCTCTTGTCTGCCAGCCCATCTCAGGCCCCGGCCTCCCCTAGGAAATGTTAAGCCATTGCCTTTATCTGCTTGACTGCTTGTCATCTTGACACATCACAGTGCTGGTGACGAAGCCCTTAATTAGTGCATGTCTCGGGGCTCCTCCTCCTGCCACCTCTTCTTCCATTGGGCTCCCTGGGCCTCTCTCTCTTCTCTTGCCAGCTCCAAAGAGGGTCATCATCACTTGCTTCTCCACCGAGCCCTTTGCCATATTCTCCCGTTCCACCCTCCCATCAGCCCTGGGAGATGTCAAGTCTCATCTCCAGTTTGCAGGAAAAAAAACAGGTCTGAAGAAGGGACCCTGACGGGTGTTGTTGGCCTGAGACCAAACCCGGTTCAAGTCTTAACTGTGTATTTTCCAGCCGTGTGATCTCATAGGAATCATTTGACCTTTACGGTTTCATGTTCCTTTAACCGAAAGGTAGGGCTACTAAGCTCATGGTGCAGATTTAATAAAGGAATTCTAGCACAGCAATGTGCTTAATGTCTTGCCGGTAACCAATTCTCAAAGTCATAGATGTTATTATGAACGCCATTATTTAGTGAATCCAAAATATTGCAGTTTGAAAAATGGATATCTGCTTGTGGGCACATCCATGACTTTGTGAGATAAGAAAACTGAATGAGGGCTAGAGAGATGGCTTAGCAGTCAAGGTGCTTGCCTGCAAAGCCAACGACCCAGGGCCCACATAAGGCCAGATGCACAAAGTGGCACATGCATCTGGAGTTTGTTTTCAGTGACTGGAAGCCCTGGTGTATCCATTGTCTCTGTCTGTCTGTCTGTCTGTCTGTCTGTCTGTCTGTCTCTCTCTCTCCTTTCAAATAAATAAAAATATAAAACAGAAAACCGATTCAAAGTGGCCATGGCGCTTCTGTTTTGAGTGTCATGAGCTGCTAAATCTTTTAATCCCTGTGATAACCTGCAGAGGTGTTGGATGGCTCATCTGCACTGTCAGCTTGACTAGATTTAGAATCCTCTAGGAAGTACACCTCTGGGCATGTCTCAGAATGTTTACAGAAAGGTTTAACCAAGGCAAGGGAGACCTACCCTGAAGTAAATGGCATCATCCCACGAGCAGAGCTCCCAGACTGGATAAAAATAAAAAATGAAGAAGGGCCTGGAGAGATGGCTTAGTGGCTCAGCGCTTGCCTGTGAAGCCCAAGGATCCCGGTTTGAGGCTCGATTCCCCAGGCCCCACATAAGCCGGATGCACAAGGTGATGCGTGAATCTGGAGTTCGTTTGCAATGGCTGGAGGCCCTGGTGCACCCATTCTCTCTCTATCTATCTGCCTCTTTCTTTCTCTGTCTGTCTGTTGCTCTTAAATAAAAAATAAACAAAAAAATTAATAAAAAAACAAGAAGAAAACAAGAGAAAGCAAGCAGAATACCAGAATTCATCTCTCTCTGCTTCCTGACTGAGGAAGTTGCCTCACACGCCCACCGCCATGCCTTCTCACCATGATGGACTGTGTCCCCTCAAACTGTGAACCAACCTTCCTTAGGTTGTTTCTGTCAGGGATTTTTGTCCTTAAAGCCATTACACCACTGTGTCCTCACAGGAGGGAGCTACGTACGTGTGGATGCGCCCCAAATGCACTGGACGGAGAGGATGTGCTTGGCCTAGGGGGTGCCCGCTCGAGTTCATCCAGCTGGCTTTGAGTCAGGAAGCCCTTTGCAGGGGAAGTGCCACTGCCTGTCTTGAAGGGGCTACAAAGTTAGGAGCAAATGGCCCCCCTCCTACTCCACCCTCCCTCCCAGCTGTCACCATCCATGCGGAAGTTGGAAGCCTTCCTCCCTCACCTGGTTGAGGAACACCACTGTTCACTTAAGCCATAAAATCAGACGACAGCCATTAGAGACAGAGAGAAGTGGAAAACAATAAAGAAAGACCAAAGGGGTTGGAGAGATGGCTCAGTGGTTAAGGTGCTTGCTAGCAAAACCTACGAACTCAGGATTGATTCCCCAGTCCCCACATTAAGGCAGATGCACAAGGTGGTACATGAAAGAGTCTGGAGTTTTCATTTGCAGTGGCTGGAGGTCCTGGCTCACCCACTCACCCATTCTCTCTCTCTCTCTCTCTGTCTGTCTCTCACTCAAATAAAATATGTTTTTAAAAGAAAGACCACTGCCTAGCACGTGGCTTTGTAATTGGAGATTAGTGCTCTAACTCACAGAGTCCATTGATTCCCTTCTATGTGAGTGTTTTCTCCCCTTTTCTTTAAGTCCTCCTTTCAGTTCATGAACTTCCCAGCCATAGGTTCTGACCAGGTTTATAGTACCGGGTGTGAATTCCTTTCCTTGGAGTGGACCTCAAACCCAATCAGAGAACACTTGGTGACCCCTATAACAGCCATGCCACGATTGCACCTAGGCCAAAATTCCAAATTCTTCCATTTCCCAAGTTACTAAGCTCTCCCCCAATCCCATATTTTAAAAAAGCTGGAAGCTGTGGTGGGCTTCAGCAATCCCAGTGTGTCTACAGTGAGTGGGGAAGCAAAGACGGGAATTTCCCACAGCTTCAAAATAAGGTAGCGGAGAGCCGGGCGTGGTGGCGCACGCCTTTAATCCCAGCACTCGGGAGGCAGAGGTAGGAGGATCGCCAAGAGTTCGAGGCCACCCTGAGACTACATAGTGAATTCCAGGTCAGCCTGGACCAGAGTGAGACCCTACCTTACAAAACCAAAATAAAAAAAGGTAGCGGGTGATGTCCAGACCCCACAATTATCCTCTGACCTCCACATGTGAGCTGTGGTATGCACATGCCCACACTAACACACATACACGCCTATGCACACGCACACAAGACATCAAATAAAGATAAAGAAAACAATGGAAAAAAAGAGAACTATCTGGATGAATGAATGAATGAGTAAACAAGTGCTTAGAGAACCCAGTGTGCACCAGATATTCATGAGCAGGGCTCCCCATGAGTAGACATTGATACTGGGAATTAAGTGCACAGGAAGCTTTGGCATTTAATGTGAAATGTCCCCTGCAGGCTTGTGGGATTGAATACTTAGTCCTGGCCTGTGGGGATGTTTTGGAAGGCTGTGGCATCTTTGCAACTGGAGAGACGAGGTTTGTCTTTGGGGACAGACTGTATATCCACTCTGAGCTATACTTCCTGACCTGGTATTAGGTGAAGGTTTGCCATTGGCAACCCCATCTCCCTGCAGATAGGAGGCATTTTGCAGTGCCTCCTCCCCCACCCCCCGCCATAATGGACTGTTGTCTCCAAATCATGAGCTACATGTAGCTGTGTCTGCCAGGCTCATACAGAAGGTGGCTGCAGGATGCTTTCGAAAGAGAGAGAGAAAGTGAGGCAAGATGAGCTGGTGGCCAATATGAATGGGTGGGTGAGCAGGTTCCTACTCTGGATGGCTAGATTTCAGTGACCGGAAACTCAGGGTGGACAGAAGAGTGAGGGAACCCCGGTGTTATCCACCCATGGACTTTGTCACTTTCACTTTCTGCAGTGCTACCGTGTACTGACTCTGTCCCCTCATTGTGGGCTGTGGGTGAAAATGACCACCCCGCTCCCTCAGCCCCTCATTCAAGGTTAGGTCTTGGGGTTATTGTGTTCTCATCTAAATAGCCAATAATCAACACATGAAAAAAAAAAAAAAAAAAAAAGGCCAGACTGGAGAGATGGCTCAGCAGTTAAGGCACTTGCTTTCAAAGCCTAATGACCCAGGTTTGATTCCCCAGTACCCACACAAAGCCAGATGCATCAGATGGCACCTAGATGTGGAGTTTGTTTTGCAGCAGCTAGAGGCCCTGGTTTGCCCATTCTCTCTCTTTCTTCTCTCTCTGCTTATAAAGAAATAAATATTTTTTTAAAAGTCCAGCCTCAATAGACATCAGAGAAATGCACATCAGAACTACATGGAGGGCCTGGAGAGATGGCTTAGCGGCTAAGGTGCTTGCCTGTGAAGCCTATGAGGACCCAGATTCCCCAGTACCCACATAAAGCCAGATGCACAAGGTGGCGCATGCATCTGGAGTTAGTTCCATTGCAGTGGCCAGAGACCCTGGCATGCCCATTCTCCCTTTCTATTGGCCTCTCTATCTCTCTGTCTCTCTAATAAATAAATGAATAAAATATTTTTTAAAAACTGCATGGAGATTCCATCTGTCCCAGTCAGCATGGTCACTAAGATCAATAACCAGGAGTGCTGGTGAGGATGCAGAGAAAAGAGGAGCCTTACACACTGCTGGTGGGAAAAAAATGCACCCGTCATTGGACCCAGGTCTATCATTCCGGGGTACTTACCTGAAGGACTCCAAGCCAACAGATCCCAGAGATGCTTGTATGTCAATGCTTATTGAACTATTTGTGACAGTAAAGTTACGGGGCCAACCGAGGTGGCCATCAACAGAGGCATACATGAGGAAATGTGGTGTATACGCACAGTGGAATTTTCCTCAACCATGAAGAAGCACAATGTGGTCTTCAGGAAAATGGATTCCATGGCAGATATTCATCGCACGTGACTTAAGCCAGTCTCAGAAAGATAATGGGACATGTTCTTTCATTTAGAGTTCCTACATTTTGTATTGATGCCTGAAAGCATGGATGTGCATATATATGACATGAAAGTAGAAATGCAACTGACTAGGGGACCAGACTGGATTAATGGAAGGAGGAGGAGGAGGGAAGAGAGTGACAAGGCAAGTATGCATAGAATCTCATTCAACAAACAGATCAGTGGTATGGGGAGATGTGTTCAACATATGATGTATAATTGTGTGAAAGCACCCTTAGGAATAGAGTACCGCATACAAAGAGTTATAATGATGAAAATTAAAATAAATAAATAAATACATGAGTCAAGATATTTTAAAAAGTCTGGAGAGATGGCTTAGCGGTTAAGCGCTTACCTGTGAAGCCTAAGGACCCTGGTTCAAGGCTCGATTTCCCAGGACCCACTTAAGTCAGATGCACAAGGTGGTGCATGCATCTAGAGTTCGTTTGCAGTGGTGGAGGCCCTGGCGTGCCCATTCTCTCTCTCTCTCTCTGTAGCTCTCAAATAAATAATTTTTTTTATTTTTGGAGAGAGATACAGAGAGAGACAGACAGAGAGAGAGGGAGAGGGAGACAGATAGAGAATGGGTGTGCCAGCAGTCTCTCAGCTGCTGTGAACGAAATCCAGATGCTTGCGCCCCCTTGTGGGCAAGTGCAGCATTGAGCCCTTGAGTCACTTCGCATCTGGCTAAACGTGGGACCTGGAGATTGGAACCGGGTTCTTAGGCTTAGCAGGCAGGCACCTTAACCACTAAGCCATCTCTCCAGTCTGCAAATAAATAATTTTATAAAAAAAGACATTCAAAAGAAGCAAAGAGGGGCCAGAGAGATGACTCAGCAGTTAAGGCGCTTGCTTGCAAAGCCTAATTACTGGAGTCCAATTCCCCAGTACCTATGTAAAGCCAGATCCACAGTGGCACATACATCTAGAGTTCCTTTGCCGTGGCTGGAGGCTCTGGAGTGCCCATATTTCTCTTTTCTCCCTCTGCTTGCAAATAAACATTTGTTTTTAAAAAAAAAAAAAAAAAAAAAAGAGCCTGGATCAAAACACTATGTTTCTCTTCCTTGCCTGGAACAACCAAAAAACAAAAGTATTCCTTTTCCCCTAAAAGTCAAGACACAGTGGAGAAGCTGAAAATAGAACCCAGCTACTAAAGTCAGCCTTGGAATTGATTTGAAGTCCCCCTGCATTTCCATTGTGCGATCTCCAGCAAGTTTCTTGGATTCCTAGAATTTCCATTTTCTCCTTTGTATGATGGGCACAGGACCATATTTGTAAATGGCCTGAAAAGACCATGGCTCAGGGTAGACAAGCTTGAGGGCTATGTATATTGATTATTGGGCTGAAGAAGCAACATTTCTTTCTCTTTCTTTTTCTTTCAGTGTCTTTTAAAAATATTTTATTTATTTAAAAGCGAGAAAGGGAGATATGTGTGTGTGTGTGTGTGTGTGTGTGTGTATTATATATTATATATGGAGAGAGAGAGAGAGAGAATGGGAGCACTAGGGCCTCTAGCTGCTAGAAACAAACTCCAGACACACGTGCCCCTTTTTGCATCTGGCTTCCATGGGCACTGGGGAATCAAACCTGGATCTTTAGGCTTTGTAGGCAAGCACCTTAACTGCTGAGCCATCTCTCCAGCCCTCAGTGCCTTTTGGTTTTAGTTTTTGAGACAAGGTCTTACCATATAATCCAGGTTGGCCTCAAACTCATGGCAATCCTCCTGACTCCACTTCCAGTAGGATTACAGACATGTAATCACCACTCCTGACTTGACACTGTCTTTATAAAAACTACTTTATTCATTTACTTATTCTTATTAATTTATTTATTTGAGAGAGAGAGAAAGAGAGAGAGAGAATGGGCATGCCAGGGCCGCCAGCCACTGCAAATGAACTCCAGATGTGGGCAACACCTTGTGCATCTGGCTTATGTGGATACTGGGAATCGAACCTGGGATCCTTTGGCTTTGCAGGCAAATGCCTTAACTGCTTATCCATCTCTCCAGCCCAGCAGTGTCTTAAGAGGATTATGTGTACAA
The DNA here is from genome assembly GCA_036365145.1 of Orientallactaga sibirica. NCBI lineage: Eukaryota > Metazoa > Chordata > Mammalia > Rodentia > Dipodidae > Orientallactaga > Orientallactaga sibirica. The sequence goes on along the minus strand of JAEOAD010000026.1, from coordinate 16,996,227 downwards.
TCTCATTCAACAAACAGACCAGTGGTAGGCAGCTCCTGGACTGACTCAAAATCTCCACAATGGCAGTAGGTGCTCAGATGCAGCCCACATTTTTCTCAGCTACTATAATATATTGACTTCCCATGATCTCACCTGCCATCTAACGGTGACAAGATGGCTGCATGTTGTATAATAACCCTAAGTGACAGGAAGCAGGAGCAGGGGTTATCCAACCTGGTCACAGGTTATGTGTCTTGTTTTTCTTCCTTCCTTCCTTCCTTCCTTCCTTCCTTCCTTCCTTCCTTCCTTCCTTCCTTCCTCTCTCTCTCTCTTTTATTTTTTATTTTGTTTGGTTTTTCGAGGTCAGATCTCGCTCTAGAGAGTGGAAAGCTTTCCCCTTTCATTTCCTCAGCAGACACTGAATTCTCTGTTCACCTTAGTGCACTCCCTGACAAAGGCAGGATTATCTGAATCACACTACCTACCTGTCACACTCACCCCCCTCACGCCCACGGCTCAGGGAAGGTCCCACCTTCCCAAGCAAATCTAAGGATCAGTGGCCATTGCAAAACTGGATAATGTCAGCATGGGGGTGGGTGGTGGTGAGGCTTTAATAAGTGACAACATCTACTGTCCTCACTGTCATTTTCAGGAGAGATTCTGGGATTCTCCAAAAAACACCTTGTAACTCCTGCTAAGCCTCTGAGGTATGAGGTGTGGTGAGAGCTGCGAGCTGAGGCCGCAGTTTCGAGCCTGTCACTCATTCTTAATTCCCAGCTTGAGAGGAGCCAGGCGTCAGCCCCAGAGCTGAGGCTGTGGGCCGGAGGAGGAGGAGGAAGAGGAGGAGGAGAGGAGACAGGTGTGAAAGGGAAGGAGAATTTAGCAAACAGGCCCTGCCCCTTCCCAGGCTCAGGCAGCAGGGAGATTCCTGTGGTTTGTAAACCTTGCAGATCTCTCACTCTGAAGCCACAGAGGAGGGAGGAGGTTTTCCCAGCTTGTCCTCAAAACCACTGGGAAGAAGGGGATGGGGCTGGGGGACATGATCTGCTGGCATCTTATTGACCTCAGTCCCCACTGTGATATTGCACATCCACGTTTAGTGCAACACTGTTCACAAATAGTTAGCTATTTGGGGCCAACTTAGGTGTTCATCAGCAGAGGAGGGTGAAGGGAAATGTGGTAGGAGGCTCACAATGGGATTTTACTCATCCAGAAAGAAGAGCAAATGTCATCGGCAGACAATGCTCCAACCGCGACTAAGTGAATTAGGCCTGTCTCAGAAAGACAAGTGCGTGTCTTCTTGCCTTTGCAGTTCTTAGATTTCATATAGATGCTCACAGCCCAAGCCAGGTCTTCGGCTACAAGACACGGAGGGTAGAGAAGCCTGAAGCTTTTCTCAGCCTGCTTAAGCTGGGATCTTGCCCTCTCCTGAGCTCAGGACAGCTCGCTCCTGCAGCAGGAGGCCTGGGCTGGACATCTCTGCTCTGTTTGGATGAAAGTGTCTTGAGAGCTAGAGAGGCAAGAAACAAGGGAGATGGACACTTATAATTCTTTCTCTCTTCCTCGTTCCCTTTCTTTCCTTCCTTCCTTCCTTTCTTCCTTTCTTCCTTTCTTCCTTTCTTCCTTCCTTCCTTTCTTCCTTTCTTCCTTCCTTCCTTCCTTTCTTTCTTTCTTTCTTTCTTTCTCTTTTTTCTTCCTTTCTTTCTCAGTTCCTTCCTTCTCCCTTCCCTACCCCTCTTTTTTCTCTCCTTTCCTTCTTCCCCTCTTTTCCTCAGTCCCCCTCTTTTTTCTTTATTTCTTTCTCTTCCCTCTTTTACCCCTCTTTCCTTTCTTTATCCCTTCCCTCCCACTCATCTATTTTCTTTCTTTCTCCTTCCTCCCTCCCTCCCTCCCTCCCTCCCTCCCTTCCTTCCTTTTTCCTGCTTGTCAAGTGCCATCTATAAGCTTAATAACTCTTGCCCAGAATGCTCAGGGCAAGAAGTGTGGTTCGGCTTCTAGGGGTCTTCTGGATTATAGAATATTGGCATAGACTTCATCAATGGATCATCCTTCCCTCATCCAAAATTCTAAACTAGGAAAATCTCCAAAAATCTGAAATTTGTTGCGTATAATGCCAGCACTCAAAACAACTTTAGATTTCAGAAATTAATTGGAACAGATTCATCCATGGAAAAATGAGAGGGAAAATCCACATTCTCTCTGAAGCAGGCAGCAGCGTCCGTGGGAAGTTCTAGAGGTTGTCTGGGTGAGCTCTGTCAGCGCGCTCCTCCTCATAAGTGTTTTCCTACTCATGTATTACCTTTCTGTTACAACAATGAACAGAGCCAGTCAGTATGGCTGGCCCACAGCACCCAGTCTCTGCTTAAACATCCTTCGGGATCTTCTCGAGAAGGTGACGTTTTGTTTAAGATTAGTCCCTCTTCCAATGTATCGTATAGTTTTGGATTTGCCATAATTACATGCATAGTTGCTTAAATATACAGCCATCTTGGGCTGGAGAGATGGTTTAGCCCAAGGACCCAGATTTGATTCCCAGGACCCACGTAAGCCAGATATACAAAGTGACACATGTGCCTGGTATTCGTTTGCAGTGGCTAGAAGCCCGGGAATGCCCATTCTCTCTCTTTCTCTTTGCCTATTCTTCTCTCTCTCCCCCCCCTCTCAAATAAGTAAACAAAATATTAAAAAGTACATCTATCTAGATATCTGTCCACCTCCTATTGGCTCCGTTTCCTTGAGAACTTTAATACCCGGCATTTAGCCCTAGCACAGCCCTGCAGGTGGTCTCTTCTCTTCAGCCCATCTCCATGTTACAAAGGGACGCACTTTAAATATATTGCCAAGATGACAGCATTTAAGCACTAAAGTCAGGATTTGAACTCAGGGCAGCGGGATATCCAGATGTGCACCTGAAACTCAGCAAACCTTAAGGATGCATGAACTCATATGCATATAGATGGCATGGAAGTAAAGTAAAATTGAATAAGGGAACAAGGGTACTAATGGGAGGGGCAGAACAAGAGAAGGGAGAATGAGGAGGGAGGAATATGCTTAACATTCAATATATGTGTATGAAAATGTCCTTTTGTAATATCACATGGTGTATGGTGAATGCACAATTGTAACAAATTTTAAGGAGGTCAGGTGTGGTTGTGCACACCTTTAAGAACAGCGCTCAGTCCCTGGTGTGTGTCTGTACATCTCACGCTTGCCAAGGATGCACCTGTGGACAGGTTCCTTAGCTGTGTGTGATCACAGGAGCGCAGTGCTGCTGAACGTAGACAAGATTACAGGAGCTGTCTTGGTTAAACTCCTTCCCAGACTGAGCTGGAAACGCCAGTGAGTTTGGAGTTGTTCCCATGTGGCTTGAGAAAGCCAGCTTCCACTCTGGGAATACGAGGGACATGCTTTCTTATCATCTTAGAGTGAAATATGTAACCGTACAGGTTGCACTGCTTGGGTTCAAATCCTAGCAGCCCACGTTCAAGCTGTGTGATGCTGGACAACTTCCTGAGTCACTCCTAGCCTCCATTTCCAAAGGCAGGATGTCAGTAGTCACAAAGCTTTGTGGGCAGTTCCTTGCACATACACACCTTTGATAACCATCAGCTGCTATTTCAGGGGAACCCTCCAGAAGTTGTGAAAAGAATCGGGGAGGGGGCAGTGCAAACGAAGAGTCCCAGAGCCTAATATGCAGCTCAAAAATGGCCACTTTCGGTAGCAGCCATATTTCTTCCTTCCATATCTCCATCCCCCCTCGCATAACAAAAAAAAAAAAAAAATCTAAGTCGGAGTTTAAAGGTTTCTTTAGTTTCCAAATCCCACTTGGTTCCTTTCTGACAGTGGAGATCTCTGGGGATTAGGCGACCTGCCTTGTGACAGTGCGATGCTTACAGAACAAGGAGGCTACGGGCCACCTTTCTGAACATGGATGCCCGTGGGATCTCTCTAGCCTAGGAGCGGTCAGCACCTGGGACGCCCTCCTGTCCCAGCCGCAGGGGTCTCTTTCCCAAGATAAGACAGCCTTTGAAACTCACCCCTCGAGGGACGGGTGGGCCCGAGCTATGATTGCAGTTGGATTTTCATCTTTTAAGAGCCAGCTTCAATTTTTTTTTCCCCCAATATTCTCTGGGGCAATGGAGGTGTGTTCTTTTTAATTAAGAGAATTAAGCCAGTCTCCTAAAGACAAATATCATATATTTTCTCTCAGTTGTAGTTCCTAGGCCTTAAGGATACATGAACTCATATGCATATAGATGGCATGGAAGTAAAGTAAAATTGAATAAGGGAACAAGGGTATTAATGGGAGGGGCAGAACAAGAGAAGGGAGAATGAGGAGGGAGGAATATGTGTAACATTCAATATATGTGTATGAAAATGTCCTTTTGTAACACCATATGGTATACGGTGAATGTGCACAATTTTAACAAATTTTAAGGAGGTCAGGTGTGGTGGTGCACACCTTTAAAGAATAACACTCAGGAGGCAGAGATATGAGGGTCACCATGAGTTCGAGGCCTGCCTGGGACTATAGTGTGAATTCCAGGTCAGCCTGGGCTAGAGTAAGAACCTATTTTGAAACAAAACAAAACAAAACAAAACAAAACAAAAAAATCAAAACAAAATAAAATAAAGGAGCTAGCTGGGGAGAGGTTAAAGTGCTTACAAGTGTGAGTAGCTGAGTTCTGATCTCTAGATCCCACGTAAAAGCCGGAAGCTGTGGTGGGTTTCTGTAATTCCAGTGAGTCTACACAGAGAAGAGTGGTGGAGACTGGAGAAGGTCCCAGAAGCTCAGGAATGGAGCAGTGAAGAGCAACAAGAGACCCTGCCTCAAACTCAGTGAAAGGCGAGGATGGACCTGCAAGTGGTTCTCTTAATCTCCACATGTGTGCTCTGGCACACACATGCCCACACTGTACACATCCGAACACACACACACACACACACACACACACACACACACAACTAAACATACACATTTTAAAAATATCTTTTTAAAAGAAACAAATGATTTTAAAAGAAAATGCCCCTAAGGGATGAACAAGTGAAAACTAGCCCATGGAGGAACATTCTCGGTGTGATTTCCTCTTCCTGGGAGGAACACACTGCGCAGGTCTGGGAGCTGCACATGTGAACATAACCACACAATGCGAACAGGATGATTTATTTTCCTTTCACTTCTCTGTGGCTTCAGATCTTTGGATAACCAACACTTATTCTTCTGAAATGGGAATGGTGAGGTTCGTTTGATGTTCTCAGCGAGCAAGTATCTGCGTGTCTTCTCGTGGAAACTTCTTGAATGACATCCCTCTCCACAGAACACATGTGTACACATGCACGCACACGCTCGTTGGCACACACACAAGCACACGTACACATACGCACATGCACACCTCAGGCAGGTAAAGACAATGCACTCCTTCCAAGTGACTTGACATTTTGCACATTATTTCACTCAGCGTACCACTTTGGTGTTCTCTATCTCCTTCCTCCACACCCCAGTCTGCAAGAGCATGGGCGTTGCAGCTGTGGGTCCCAGCGTTAAACCCCAAAGAGTGAACCAGCTTCCCCCCATTGCTCTATGAAGTGTGACACTAAGCCAGGAGGTCACTTGGATGTACATGCGTCAGACTGCACAGTAGACCCGCCACTACAATGATGGGATGGCCTGAACTGGAACCAGTGTGCACCCTTACCAGAAGCTCAGTCACCTGCTAATCATACAGAAAAATGTGGAGAGCAGAGAGAGGGGCTGAGGAAACGGGGAACAAGAGAAGAGACAGAAATGTCATTGGGGTGGTCAGTTCAGCCTTGTAAGGGAAGGGATAGTTTTGCAGAACTTGCAAGGAGGAAGGGAGCCACCCATGCAGCTAAGTGGTAGAAGAACATTCCAGGCTCAGAACAAACCATTGCATCTCACCTTAGTCACAAAGGAAGTAAGTCAAAGAAAAGTAAGCAACAGCACATCGTGGGGACAGTATAGGGCAAAGGAACCCTCGTTTACTATTAAGGGAGAATGTAAATTAGTACAGACACTATTTGAAATCACTGGGGAGGATCCTTTACAGAGTACCCAACTGTAACACTCCCAGGTATGCATCTGAAGGAAACCAAGGCCGCGCAACAGAAAAGCAAGCCTGCACACCCAACACTTTCTGCTGCCCGAGTCAGTAACAACTGTGTTCTGGAACCAGCCTATGTGCTCATCAGTGGATGGATGGGTAAAGAAGATGTGCTGGCCTGAACACACTGAGGTTGAATTAGCCACAAAGAATGAAGCCATGGTATTTGCAGCTAGAAATTATAACATTAGGTGAAATAATTCAAACCCAGAAATACAAGCATTACATGTTTGCATTCTCATATATGTAGACTCCAGATTAAAAAAAAAATTAAACAATTTTATGAACAAATTTTCACACACGAATATAATGTAATTTTTTTTTTTTTTGGAGAGAGAGAGGGAAAGGAAGACAGATAGATATGGGAGCGACAGCAGTCTCTCAGCTGCTGCGAACGAAATCCAGATGAGTGCGCCCCCTTGTGGTCAAGTGCAGCATTGAGCCTTTGTGTCACTTTGCATCTGGCTAAATGCGGGACCTGGAGATTGGAACCACTGGAGATTGGAACTGGTGTTCTTAGGCTTAGGAGGCAGGCGCCTTAACCGCTAAGCCATCCCTCCCTCCAGCCTGAATATAATGTGATTTGATCATAATCTGCTTCCCCTTACCTTCTTTTGTCCTCCCTCCTGATCCCTCTCCTGCTGAGCCCCTTTAAACTAGTTCCTCTAACTAGTCTCTCTTCTACTTTGTTGCCTTTTTTTTTTTTTTTTTTTTTTTTTTTTTTTTTTTGGTCCACCATTAATGACAGAATGTTGATGAGCTCAATGCTGTGCAGGTAAGGGCAGTCACTGTAAGGTTATGAATGCAATGGCCACTTCATGTCTGGAAGATACTCTTCCGTGTCCTCTGCCTCTGATGTTCTTTCCTGCCCTGCTTCTGCACTGACCCCTGAGCTTTGGAAGGGATGATAAAGATGCCTCGATGAAAATGTCAGTGAGATTATTGTTTTGTAGAATCAATTTAATGAACTACTTTAATAAAAGCCCAAAGGTAGGGGCACCTTCATGTATGGACTTCATGCATATGGTGTCCCTGTAGTCCCCATTATAACGGGATGTAGAGATGGGCCTTTGGGGAGGATCAAGTTTCAAATGAGATCCAAAGTAAGGACTCTAGGTCTATTTGGACTGGCATCATTACCATAGAGGAAGAGACCCCAGGAGCGGGTGATGACCAAGAAAAGGGCACACAGGGATTCAGAGAGCCTCATCAGAAACCCTCTCTCTCCTGGTCCAGCCTCCAGCCTGGAGACAGTAATTTTCTATTGGTACAACCCCCCCACTCCCATCGGAGGTGTTTGGGGATGGCCACCTGTGCTGATAGGGCAGGTGTTTTCGAGAAAGAGGACAGAGGCCAAAACCTGGGACAGAGCCAGAGATGGGGAGGAGGTTCCTGTGCAGCAGGGCTGGGCATGTGCGCTGGGGAGCATTCCGTGTAAGGTGCTGGGGGCCACTGGGAGTTCCCCTCAGCGGGGCTGAGCAAGTGGAGAGCGGACCATGCAGGGTGCTGTGGGCCACTCTACAGACACTTTGCTTTCACTGTGAGCGAGCCGGGACCCTTGGCAGAGTTTTGTTCTGAAGTGGCTCTGGCTGTTCAGCTGAAAATGAACTGTAAGAGGAAAGAAGCTGGGAGCCCAGTGGGAAGTTGACGGTGACTAGGACCAGGGAACAGGGGAGAGCTGTTGTCATCTGGGGAAGGGCGAGGCAACAGTATCTCCTAGTGGGATGGGTATGGGGGTGTGACAGAAAGAGAGTCACATGGCTCCAAGGTTTATGAGAAGAACTGCCGCAAAGAGGCACAGGGGACATTGAGGCAATGACGGGAGAGACATTTTTGGTTGTTACACATCTGGAAGTGCCATTGCTATGACCGTGTACACACCAAGAACACTGTTAAATATCTTCAGGTGGTCAGTGTGCCCTGAAAGCCTGGTCCAGCCCACAGCCCTCAGTTCTGAATTTGAGGAGCACTTGTGCAGAAAGCACAACAGGACTGGCTCAGAGTGGGACTCATTGTAGGACAGCCCCCGTAGTTCTGTTGTAGACATTGTCATTTATGGACTGGCTTGGTGTCTACTGATGGAGCAATATCATGAAATTGTTTGATATGTCTGGCCCTCAGTTACCGCCTCCATAAAATAGGAGTTCAAACTTCTCTCTGCTTGATGGGGCCTGACGGGGGAGCCATTGAAAACTCTTGGCATAGCATCTTATGCTGAGCGAGAACTCCAAATATGGCTGTGATGCCCTGAGCATGGGCTTCCCACATTGGGTTTCCCCAGCATGGGAATAGGTGGGACGCAGGCATGATTCCATGAAGGATCATTGAATAAGGCTCCCAACCTAGTGTACGGTTCATATCCCAAGTATCAATATCTGCTCCAGGCTCAACCCAAGCTGGAAGTTCAAGGTGAAGTGTGGAAGTCAGCTGTGTCAGGCTGGTTCCCTGCAGCCTGGATAAGGAACAGAGTCTCCCTTCATATCCCAGCAGGGGGACGCAGTGACTGCAGAGGAAAGCCCAGATGGGTGGCCCGAGAGCTCCCAAGAGCTTCCCACTGGCTTTGCCTGAAGTCTGAGCTCTTTTTTTTTTTTTTTTTTGGTCAATGTAATTCCATTTATGGACTGCTTTATATCTTATAATCCAAATCGGTTTACAAGTCAAATGTTGTTAATGTGTTAATTAATAGACAAAAGATTCAGTAAGTCCAACGAAGGAGGAGATCACGCACACTTTCAGTCATGACGCAGGCGGTGTTCTGCCATTTCCTGGCACCCATCCGTGTGTCTCTTTCCAGCATCATGAGCCTCGCTTTGACACTCATCCCTCCAGTTAGTCCATCTTCTGCCTTTGTTTCTCAGAGCCCTCCCTTCCTTCCTCTTTAAGGTCATAGAAGGATCTCAGGCTTCAAGTTACAAATAATGTACCCACATGCCAAAGGCATGCAGGGACCAAGCCAGCCAAACACCATCTTGGTGTAGCATATGCTCTGAATTCAAAGCCTTCATCCTGTTTTTTAAAAATATACTTTATTTATTCATTTATTTATGAGAGAGGGGGGCAGCTATAGAGAGAGAATGAGCGTGTCGGGGCCTCTAGACCCTTCAAACTAACTCTAGATGCTCGGGCCACCTTGTGCATCTGGCTTTATATGGGTGCCGGAGAATCAAACCCAGGATCTTAGGCTTTGCAGGCAAGTGCCTTAACTGCTGAGCCATCTCTCCAGCTCATCGTCATCGGCTTATGTGAATCAGTTACAAAGGTGTCCCTTTATCTGCATTCCATTCCCCATGGTCAGTAGCAGGTAGGCGTACTAACACTTAACTGAGAGACTGCACAGCCACACAGTGTTTACTGAAGTGAAATGTTCTCATTGGTCTGTTTTGTTAACGTTACCATTATCCATCTGTTAGTGTGCCCAATTAATAAATTCAACATTATCATAGGTGTGCATCCCATAGCTAATATGGGATTTGGTACCAGCAGCATTGAGGGTATTCCCAAGGGTCTTGGAACATGTTCCCATGGCTATGGAGAGAACACTGCATGCAAAACAACATTAACTCAACCTGATGCTCACTGTTAAAATGTTCAGGGACAAAAAAATAATCTGATTTGGGATAGAGAGGCAGCTTAGTGTTTAAGGCGTTGCCTGAGAAGCCTAAGGACTCATGTTCAACTCTCCAGATCCCACATAAGACAGACGCACAAGGGGATGCAAGTGCACAAGATTGTGCATGCACACAAGATGGTGCATGTGTCTGGAGTACAATTGCAGTGGCTGGAAGCACTGGTGTGCCAATTCTCTCTCTCTCTCAAGAAATGTAGAAAAAAAAAAAAGACAAAACATTAGTCTAACAGGTCATCCAGAGGTAGAGTAAGCCCAGCATTAGTTCATTCACTGACCAAATCATATCTCCAGGTCCCAGTCTTCCTCAGAGCTAGACTCTGGACATTTAGCACAGCACTGGCTACATGGGTTATAGGCTTATGCACAGCAGACATTTATTTTCCACAGTTCTGGTGGCTGGACAGCCAAGGTCAAGACACCAGCAGATTCCATGGTTTTCTCTTTCTGACTCTCCCTTTTTAAAAAAAAAAAAAAAAAAAAACTTTATTTTATTTGTTTGAGAGAGAGAGAGAGAAGGAAAAAGGCAGACAAAGAGAGAAAGAGAGAATGGGTGCACCAGGGGATTCAGCCCCTGAATACCAACTTCAGACGCATGCACCACCTTGTGCATCTGGCTTACGTGGGTCCAGGGGAATCAAACCTGGGTCCTTTGGCTTTGCAGACAGGTGCTTTAACCACTAAGCCATCTCTCCTGCCCCTCTCCCTCTCTTTTATAATGACACTAGTCCCACTCGCAAGAACTCTGTTCTTATGACCACATCACTTTCCAAGGGTCTTACCTGTGAAAACTATCATCCTGGGATTAGAATTCCAACATAGGAATTTTGGAAGAGTCTAAGCATTGAGTCCATGACAACGGGGTCACAAGCTCAAAGGTGAATGAAGAAAAACCTGGAAAAAGGATGAGCTCAGAGCCCTGAGGCTATTTAGTAGGATATTGGAATGTTATTCCTGTGGACTTTGATGATTTCAAAATCCTCACCAATCTCCCAGTATTGCTGATGATCACTAAGACAGACTCTGCATCTTGTTTACTGTGACTATGGGTGAGCCATGCCTTCAACACGCCACCTTCATCAACACCAGAGGAGCACTGAGTGAACCCTGTGATTCTTCTGCTTTTCTTCTCTTGAGGAATCTCCATACTGGTTTTCATAGTGGCCAAAAAACCTAGTGTGCAAGAATTCTTCTTACATGCCCACCTACAGTGTACAAGCGATCTCATCTCCATATATTCCCACCTACAGTGGGGAAAAAAATAAAAGGAAGGGGAAGGTAGTCCTGGAGAGATGGCTCAGTGGTTAAGGCGTTTGCCTACAAAGCTTAAGGACCTGGGTTCAAGTCCTCAGTACCCACATAAATCCAGATGCACAAAGCTGCACATGTATCTGATGTTCACTTGTAGAGGCTGGAGACCCTGACATGCTTGTTCTCTCTATCTCTCTCTGCTTGCAAATAAGTCAATAAAAATATTTTAAAAGATGGGCTGGAGAGTTGGCTTAGCGGTTAAGGCGCCTGCCTCCTAAGCCTAAGAACGCTGGTTCCAATCTCCAGGTCCCACGTTTAGCCAGATGCAAAGTGACACAAGGGCGCAATGCCACACTTGACCACAAGAGGGCGCATGCATCTGGATTTCATTCGCAGCAGCTGAGAGGCTGCTGGCGTGCCCATATCTATCTGTCTTCCTCTCCCTCTCTCTCTCTGGCTCTCTCCATAAATATATATATATATATATATTTTTTTAAAATTAAACAAAAGGAAATGAGAAGTTATAAATTTTCAGTTATACAGTAGGGAATGTTCTAGAGATCAAGTATATAAAATGGTAATTAACTTTCTCTCTCTCTCCATATATATATATATATATGGCATAAATTTTTTTCCTTATGCTGTGACTAAATACCTAACAGGAAGCAACTTAATGGCTGTGCTGGTTAAGTTGTGTTATCAACATGATTAGATTAGGAATCCACAGATATCCCTCTTGAGGTTTCAGGAAGGATTGACGGAAGGAGGAACTCCTCCTCTGGAGCGGGCAGCCCTCTCAATGGTGGTCTATATGTACAGAAGCCCTGAGGGAAACAGCGATCCCCCCCACCCCGGCTGCTTATGCTACTTGCTGGTGAGTGCCTTCCCTCACATGCGCATCTATCCTGTTTTCCTATGCTTCGTTGATGTTGGAATTATGTTTATTCAGCCTTCCAGCATGAACTGACAACCAGCGGCTCTTCAGGAAGCCTCCAGGCCTTCAGTGCTGGATTGGCACTGCTGAGTCATCCAACCACAAGGATGGAGTAGCTGCTGGGTTCCTTGATGCTCAGGCCTGCAAACAGCTCTTGTGAGAATGCCATAAGCTATGTCAATGAATCCCCCTTTTTTAAACGTTTTATTTATTTATTTGCAAGCAGAGAGAGAGAGAGCAGAGACAGAGAGAATGGGCATGGCAGGGTCTCCAGCCACTAAAAACAAAGTCCAGATGTATGCACCACTTTGTGCATCTGGCTTTATGTGGGTACTGGGGAATTGAACCCAAGTCACTAAGCTTTATAGAAAAGCGCTTTAGCTGGTGGGCCATCTCTCCAGCCCCAAATTCCCTTTTTAATACCAATAGTTCTATCAGTTCTGTTTCTCTAGGGAACCCTGACTAAGACAATGGAGAAAGGGCTTCTTTCTGCTTATCGTTCCTGGCGGTGCCGTCCATCATGGCTGGGAAGGCATGGCAGCAGGAGTAGGCGACGAGCTGCTCACATTCCATCTGCAATCAGGAAGTAGAGGGCAGAAGCAGAGAGTGCTTTACAGCTTCAATGACCTCCTTCCTCTAGCAAGGTTACCCCCTGAAGGTTTACAGGGCCACCAGCTGGGGACCAAGTGTTCAAACACATGAGCTTATGGGGGACATTGCACATTCAGACCAAGTATTGCATACTTGAAAATTACCTAGATAGTAGATTTATTTATTTATTTAAGCAAGAAGGAGAGAGAGATAAGAGAGAATAGGGACACCAGAGCCTCTAGCTGCTCTGCATCACCTTATGCATCTAGCTTACGTGGGTCCTGGGGAATCAAACCTGGGTCCTTAGGCTTTGCAGGCAAGAGACTGAACCGCTAAGCCATCTGCACATACAATGAACATGAGAGATCATGGGTATGTAATTAGATTGATGTAGCCATTTTACAATGTAACATATATGAACACCATGTTGCAAACCATCAATACGTATACAATTTGACTTATCAGTTTAAAATACAAAACCATATTTTAAAAGTCCCCCACCTATTAAAACCAGTGGTGTTGGGTTCTGTTACCTGCAGCTTAATGCATTCCTGACTGATACACACACATTTTCTAGCCCTATAGTCAGGCTAGGACAAAACTCTGGGCCTTGTTATTGCTAGTGTGACCTCAGGACCAACAGGTTCAGCAATACCCAGAAGCGTATTGGAAACATAAACGCAAAGTGCCTCCCTCCCCCCCCCCCAGACATCCTAATAAAGCTTACATTGGAATATGTTCCCCCAGGAACCTATCGGAGGACAACAGAATGGAAGAAGCACTTCTGTGGGAAATTCTCCGAGAACAGTTAGACTTCCTGAACCCAGCAGGAAGGCTCTGGCCGGAACATGCCCCCAGGATGCAAAACCTGAACCTACCCATGCAAGCAAATATTTTAATGTTCTGCTGAAGTCCCTTCCCGGGGCCTCATAAGGCAACTGGCATTTGCTCCGAAGCGGTTCTCCAAAGCGGTTGTGCGATTGCCCAATACCCAGAAATGAAGTCTAAACATTCACCGCCACCCCCTAATAAACACACTCAGGCCCTTAAAAGTTCAAGCTCTGTGTTGGGTCCTGACCTCTGAAATATTTATACACAGCGATGTACCTTCCAGATAGCGGCTCCCGGAGTCTGCTCAGCAGCCAGCCTGCCGTGGGGAGGGAGTTCATAAAGGCTTGTGTTGTCTATAATTCAGTGAGAAAGCTTTCCCGGGCCCCCAGACACGGCTAAGAATAGCCAGGTTCCTTCTCAGCTTTGAGAGCTCCGGGAGCAGAATGAGGCTGCCAGCTTCTTCTTGCCTTTCTCTTCTCAACTGCATTTTAGAAGCTCTCAAGAGTCGGTGCCACCTTGGCCCAAGCCCAAGAAATACCCTTGCTTGCTGGAGTGGCTTCAGCTTATGGCTCATTTCTTCCTTGTACCATTCCTTTCCAGATTAGTTCAATCGTGGGTCATCCTTGTTTGGGTTTTTTGATTCAGTTTAAGTCTCCTAAAGAGAGAGAGAGAGAGAGAGAGAGAGAGAGAGAGAGAGAGAGAGAGAGAGCGCTTATTTTTAGCGCTTTCTTGAAGCTCATGGACTGATGGATCCTGAGTTTGTCTTCTCCCCCACTCCCCACTCTTGAAGAACTCCCTTCTGCCCTTGACTTTGAGACTTCTCCAGGTCTCTCTAGCTTTGGAACTGTTTCCCCACTTGTCCCCAAGAGAGAGTCTGAAATGCAGGAAGTATAGAATGCAATAGCATATACCAGGCCACATGTGGTGGCCCCTGCCTCCTGCAATCCCAATACTTGGGAAGCAGATATGGGATGATTGTGAATTTGAGGCCATCTTGGGCTGCATAGGTTTCAACACACACACACACACACACACACACACACACACACACACACACACAAGCACACAAATCAGAGGGCTTGAGGGATTGCTTAGCTGTTGTTAAGGCATTTGCTTATAAAGCCAAAGTACTCAGGTTTGATTCCCCAGGACCCATGACAGCCAGATGCACAAGGGGGGCACATGCGTCTGGAGTTTGTTTGCAGTGGCTGGAGGCCCTGGTGTGCCCATTCTCACTCGCTGTCTCTCTCTCTCTCCCCACCTCTGTCTCTGTCAAATAAACAAATAAATAAAAATAAAATATTGGAAAAAATCCAAGCCCTGTCTGCCTCTCTCTCTAGCTGTGGGATCAGGGGTAAGAGACTCCCTCTTCTCAAGCTTCAGTGACCCTGTTGGTGACAGGGTACTTAGGATGTCTACCCATGGCTCATGCCCCAAATCCCAGGCCCATCCTTGGAATGTGTGTTCTTCCAGGTGAAGGCTTTTCTTGAGACAGTGTCAGGTCTGTGTCTGACTACTGTCATCAGAGTGCCACTACACCAGTTCATGTGCCAGGACATGAATTCTTCAGTGACAATGATGGTGGAGGAGGCGCATGGGAGGTGTTTCAGCTATAGGAGAAGGGTCCTCCTGAATGAATGAATTAATGCCTTTCTCCTTGGAATGGGTTAGATACCTTTGGAGTTTGAAACCACCCCACCCCTGTTTTCTCTCATCCACATGCTGTCATCTGTCCCCGCTCTGCCATGAGCTGAATCAATATGAGGCCCACACAGAGTCGAGCCTATAAGCCAAAATAAATCCTTTTTTTTTTTTTTTTTTTGCCCAAAAGCTGTTCTTAGTCAAGTGATTCCTGCCAGCAATGTGAACCTGACTGCAACAGTATTGTTGGTACTGAGTAGTGGTGTCATTTGCTGCTAGACACCTGACTGTGTGGCTTTGGCTTTTTGGAGCTGATTTTCAAGAGGAATGTGGAAGGATTTGAAACTTTGGCCTAAGAGACACCTTGCAGTGCTGTAAGTACAGCTTGATGGACTCCTCTGGTCAGAGTTGCAAGACCTGAATGCAGTAAGAGCTCTAAGTCCCTGGCACAAAACCTTTGCAAGTAGAGAGAAAGTGTACACAAGATCTTTCTAAACCTAAGCATGTATGTGCGTGCGCGCATGCACGCACACACGCACCCACACACACAAAACTATGCTCCAAATTGAGCTGGGGAAACTGAGTCTCAGAGAAGGGGGAAGCCTCAAGCTGATCCACTATTCAGCTTTCGGGTCTCTCCCTCACTTGCCTCCGCAGACAGCACCCCAGTTCTGCATGTCCATCCACTCTGCACGCCAGGGTGCCCTCCCCATGTTCAACTCTGTAAGAATAGCAGCGCTTGCTTCCTAAGAGGAAACAGAATCTCCACTGTGCACAGAGGGAGGGAAGCGGTGACCTGTTATTCTCCAGGAGAGAGAATCAAATAATATGAGAAGGAAAAGAAAGAGGAAGGGAAGGAAGAGGTGGGAAAAAAAGTACTTCTTTATAGCTCTGAATATGTGATGTGGTTCCTAGGTAGACATCTCCACACACACACACACACACACACTCACACACTCACACACTCACACACTCACACACACGTTGCATTACTAATCCACTTCACCTCTTCTATTCATTTTTCCAACTCCTTTCGATCACAATATTATCTCAGCTTTCCGTTGTGGCCCCGGGCATATCCCTGGCCCTCTCTGTGCCTCTAAAACCATAAAATTGAGATAATAACCCGGCTTTATCTTCCCCCAAAGGGGTGTGAGGTAATTAAGGGGTGGCCGCTTGCTTTGAAAAGTCTTGAAGGTTGTACAAACATTACAGGTTATTGTGATCAGTTTCCAGGACCCGAGACAACGATGCCAACATGTCCCAGGCCCCTCGTGCGAATACACGAACTCCTTCTCCTGAGGGGCAGGCTGGCTCCACCTGAGCTTTGGCAGTGTGACAAAGTGAACGGCAGAACCAGTTGGAAATGTCAAATGTCAAGTTCCTTGCATCTGCCCGTAGACGCTGTTAAGTTCGCGTAAGTCAACGCACCTTTGTGGAGGGAAGCAAGGGAACTGGGTCATCAAGCTCAGGACCTCTGTTACCAGAAACGGACCACTCCTTCGTTGGGGCAGGGCCTCTGGGCTTCACTTGGCTCCTGTGGGTGGATTCAGGATGGGCACTATAAGATCCCTCTGAAGCCTAGAAAACATCGCGTCAAGGTTTTGTGCCTTTGCCAGGGTGGAGACAATATCTGGTGCTTTAATTTTTAAAAATATTTTTTATTTACGTATTATTTGAGAGAGAGAAAAAGAGAGTGGGTGCGCCAGGGACTCCAGCCACTGCAAATGAACTCCAGATGCATGTGCCCCTTGTGCATCTGGCTTATGTGGGTCCTGGAGAATCGAACCGGGATTCTTTGGCTTCACAGGCAAGTGCTTAACTGCTAAGCCATCTCTCCAGCCCCCACGGTGCTTTATTTATTTACTTATCTGGATATTCTTTGTTTTCTTTCTGTTTTTTTTTTGCATGGATATATATATATATTTTCATATTGTAGACTATTTGGACTCTCTTGAAATAGGGGCTATCTATGTTCCCGTGGCTAATCCTTACGTTGGAATCCTCCTGCCTCAGCCTTTCAAGTTGTTGGGATTACAGTTGATGTGCTACCATGCTCAGCTACCTGTTGTCCTAACTCTCTCTCTCTAGAGCTGTGCTGAAGAACCGGTCCTGAAGTAGGTGCTCAATAAATCAGAGGTGAACACCAGGAACACCAGAGTGGGTGTTTCTATGGGATTCTAGATGAGCAAGATTCACTGTCTACTCCCGTACTCCCTATTTTATTCCACACAGCCTCGTGGTGGTGTGGACAAGTCCCGGCTGTCTTTCTCTATGATCCCACAGGGCCTGAGGCTGCCGTGTACCACTTCTAGTATTGTACACCTCAGCTGTCAATCAAGGGCCTGCAGTGTGCCAGGCACATGTGAAACACGGCTTTGGATGCAAAACCGATGTCTCCACTTGTATCAATTTCTTTTCTCATTGCTGGGATGAAACACCTGATCAAAACTCAGCTTAAGGTTTAATCTGTGTACAGGTCCGGGTAACAGTCCGTCACGGTGGAGAAGGCATGGCTGGCAGGGTCATGACGCACAAGAGCAGGTCACATTTGATCCACCGTGTTGCAGTCAGGTTCGCACTGCTGGCAGAAATCACCCGACTAAGAGCAGCTTGTGGGAAAAAAGAGGTTTATTTTGGCTTACAGGCTCGAGGGGGAAGCTCCATGATGGCAGGAAAAACGATGGCATGAGCAGAGGGTGGACATCACTCTCTGGTCAACATAAGGTGGACAACAGCAACAGGAGAAGGTGGACAACAGCAACAGGAGAGTGTGCCCAACACTGGCAAGGGGAAGCTGGCTATAATACCCATAAGCCCGCCCCCAACAATACACCACCTCCAGGAGGCTTTAATTTCCAATTGCCATCATCTGGGGAGACTAGCATTCAGAACACTTGTAATTTATGGGGGACACCTGAATCCAACCGCCAAATTCCGCCCCTGGCCCCCATAAACTGATAACTGTACATGATGTAAAATGTAATGCATTCATGCAAATTTAAAAGTCCCCATAGTTTTTATCAATTCCAATGATGTTCATACATCCCCATAATCCAAGGTCTTTTAACTGAGCCATAATACCAAAAATATCCCCCCCAAAACCCATAATGGCACAGAATAAAACATTCACACTGCAAAGGATGGCATTGGGCAAAACAAAGAAATACTTAACCAATACAAGATTTTAAACAACCAGGGCAAACGTCAAACTCTGTAATTCCAATCCAACAACCAGTCAGTGACAAATCCCCAAGTCCGATACTTCTGAGCAGCAACAAGTCTCTGGAGTTCCAATTCCACCCCTCCAGCTAGGCTACTCACAGTCCTGGAAAACTTCATCCAGGGCCGGCAGCTCTCCTTGGCAGCCATCTCATAATCCCGGCATCTCCACTGGGTCTCCACTGCAACCCACGGTCCATCCTCATGGCCCCATGGGATCTCCATGCAGGCATCCAGCAAACCTGCTTCACACTGCCCATGGCCATTTCCAAAACACAAGACCGCGTTAAAAACTCAATGACCCTCTCTTTCCTGCATTTGTTATACTCTATAATATCAGGTAGGGTGCCAATTTGTTAATCCAGGGGGGGAATAAATCAGACTTTGAAGAACAGGACACTCCTTCAGCATTCAGGCCCCTTCAAAAGAGTCTGCATTCTTCCTGTTGCCCCAGTGCAGGTTAGCTGGCCCAATCTCAAAGGTTGTAATCTCTCAATTGCAGCTGAATGGGCAGAGTTCACCCAAAGATTTCATTTTTTTCTGTGCCTTATCCCTCTGCTCACACCAGTTCATTTTTATGCAAAGCAACCCTGCACATCTTTTCCGGACAGGACGCTTCTCACACAAACTGCTAGCCCAGTCCAAGTAAAGCTCTTTCTCACCCTCATAAGCCAAACCTCACAGTTCATAGTTCTTACTGCATTCAGGTCTTTCAGCTCTGACCAGAATAGTCCATTAAGCTGTACTTACAGCACTGCAAGGCGTCTCTTAGGCCAAGATTTCAAATCCTTCCACATTCCTCTTGAAAATCAGCTCCAAAAGGCCAAAGCCACACAGTCAGGTGTCTAGCAGCAATCCCACTCCTCGGTACCACTTTACTGTTGCAGTCAGGTTCGCACTGCTAGCAGAAATCACCCGACTAAGAGCAGCTTGTGGGAAAAAAAGAGGTTTATTTTGGCTTACAGGCTCGAGGGGGAAGCTCCATGATGGCAGGAAAAACGATGGCATGAGCAGAGGGTGGACATCACTCTCTGGTCAACATAAGGTGGACAACAGCAACAGGAGAGTGTGCCCAACACTGGCAAGGGGAAGCTGGCTATAATACCCATAAGCCCGCCTCCAACAATACTCTGCCTCCAGGAGGTGTTAATTCTCAAGTTGCCATCAGCTGGGAACCTAGCATTCAGAACACTTGAAGTTTATGGGGGACACCTGAATCAAACCACCACACACCGTGAGGAAGCAGGAAGTGACGAACGTTGCTTCCCAGCCAGCTCTCTCCTTGTTATACATTCCAGGAGCCCAGCCCAAGGGATGATGCTGCCCACAGTTAAGGTAGATCTTTCCACCTCAATTAAACTAGGCAAGATAATCCCTCCCCTCGTAGGCATGCTCGAGAGGCTAACTGAACCTATATAGTCCCTCCCAAGGAATTCAAGATCTGGTCCAGTTGACGGTCAATGTAAACCATCACACCCCTCCAGTTTGCCACATGCTAAAGAGTCAGCACTCAGAGCACGGCTGATGTCAGAGATCTCTGCTCCCTAGGGGTTAAGGGTTGGCTATTTAAAAAAAAAAATATTTATTTATTTATTTATTTATTTAAGAGAGAGAGACAGAGACAGAGACAGAGAGAGAGGCAGATAGAGATAGAAAGAATGAGAGAACGGGCATGCCAGGGCCTCCAGCCACTGCCAACGAACTCCAGATACATGAGCCACCTTGTGTGTCTGGCTTGCGTGGATCCTGGAGAATCGAACTGTGGTCCTTTGACTTTGCAGGCAAGCGCCTTAACTGCTAAGCCATCCCTCCAGCCCTGAGGGGTTGGCTATTTATGTCCAGATCCTTTGGAATGCACACTCCTCGGTTGGTCCTGCATGTCTATGTCCTAGCACACTCCACATGTGATCCTGTCCCCCCACTGTCACCCCTTAGTGTGGAGCAACACGATTGCACACGGCAAGACTGTAACTCCCTACCATCACCAGGCTACAGCTGACCCCTAGATGAGAGCTTTGATTCCGAACTTGACACATGAGGCACTGGAGAGACACGGCTTTCCGTCTGTGCGTCACATCCGAGGATGGATGTGAGTGGCCCCGTGTAAAATCAGTTCTTTCCCCTTGCTGGGACAAATACCTATGAGAGGGACGGAGGATTTATTTTGGCTCATGGTTTCAGAGGACTTGTTCTGTGATTGTTGGCTGTTTTCTGGCCCCAGAGAGGCAAAAAGTCTTGCTTCAAAGGTGGGTGGACCAGGGATGATCACTTCAAGGAAGCCAAGAAGCAGAGACAGTGACAGAAAGAAGCCAGGGACAAGGTCTGTCTTACCCCCACAGGGATCAACCCCCTCCAAGCAGACCCCGTGTTTGAATTCCCGCTCCTCCCAAGGTCGTCACACGCTGAATTCTTCTTGAGTTTATGGACTGAGAGAGTCCATGCCCTCTGGATCCCATCACCTCCACACAGCACCATCACCTGGGGACCCAGCCTTCAACACATATGCCTTTTTGTTTTCGAAATATTTTATTTTAATTTATTTATTTGAGAGAGAGAAAGAAAGAGAGAGAGAGAGAAAAAATGGGTGCCCCAAGGCCTCCAACCCCTGCAAACAAACTCCAGATGCACGCGCCACTTTGAGTATCTGGCTTACATGGGTCGTGAGGAATTGAACCTTAACCGCTAAGCCATCTTTCCAGCCCCACAGGAGCCTTTTGAGGGAGGAGGATGCTTCATAGCTGAACCACAGCAGAGCCCAGTGTAATTGTTCCCGCCATCATGCCTGAGACTGTGTAAACAAAGAGGCTAAACCCACGGCCCCTACACCTAGACTTCGAGCACCCGTGTGTTCACTCCTGGTGAGTCCTTAACCGGAACACCCTGTGCCTCTGTCTCCTCAAGATTTATTTTATAGGCTTGTTACAAAGTCAACTGATATGCTGAGGGCTTAGCACACTGTGAAGCTTCCAGTGAGGAGTGTGTCCTGTTACAGGTTTGTTTTTCTTCTTATTTTCTTTTGTTGTTGTTGTGTGTAGTATTGTGGTGTGGTTTATGGGGTGTGTGTGTGTGTGTGTGTGTAGATGTGCCTGTTCCATGCACAGGAGAACGTCGGCCATCTTCTATCACTTATCTATGTGTTTCCTTGAGATGAAATCTCTCACTGAACTCTGAACTTGGGACTACCTTTTTTTTTTTTTTATTGCTGTTGTAGTTCCATTATCCCTCCTCCCCCTATCAGACTGCCTGACCAGCGAGCCCCAGTGATTCTCCAATCTCTGCTCCCCATAGGAGTGGGGTGTCAGGGATGCAGGGCCAGCCCAGCTGTTTCCAGGGCTAGGGAATTGAACTCAGGGCAAACCAGGCCCTCTTAGGCCCTCATGCTTGCACTGCAAGCTCTCTTTCCCACCTTACCCACTGAACCATCTCGCCAGCACCCTCGGTTTGTTTTGAACATGACAAAGAACAGGAGGGCGACGGCACACGAAGTGGAAGGTACCGGGACAGTACATCGCACTCTCATTTCTGAACAAATAAAAACTGTTATTTTCTTTGACCAGGCCAATTCACATTTTTAATGGAATTACACGGAGAACTTTCTGAGATCTTCTAGGCCTTTCCCTCCCATTCATGTATGCAAACCAGCATGTGTTCCTACCTCCCTCTCCTTACTAATCACAGAAAGAACGTGCTGATGGTGTTGCTTCATGTTCGCCCATCCCTAGCTTGCCAAATATGTTCTCTCCCCAGTGTACCGGGGAGTCTCTCGACCCTGTCAACGTTCCTTCTAGAAGGGAAAAGGATTCCTGCTTCTGATCTACACAGCAACAGCGGGCTGCTACATTCCTGATAACCCCCGCCTGTGGGAGCCCCCCTTCCTTTCCTCTTTCACTATTCCCAAGTTCTCTGTCAGTGTCTGTTAGATTTTCATGAGAGAGAGAGACAGAAAAAAATTACTTCCTAAAAATGTTCAAAAGTCTTTCCTCAGTTTGTTATTAAAGCAATTATCTAGCATAACACACCGAAATCGCCAAAGCTATTCTAAATGGGAAACAAATGCCCCAGACAGGCGACCGACTGGACCCGGAATCTTTATTGAAAAATGACGGGAAGGTGATTAGTGGAGAAAGGCAGGGGAGGAAAGATTTTCCACCTGGTCTTGGACAGTACATCAAAAGACCGTCAAACGGATGCTATTTATAACCATTATTGCTCCGTCTTTGGAGTCCTATCCGTCTGTCTTTCCAGCCCATTCCCCCAACACCCCTGACGGAAGGCAGCTTATGTGGCTGTCGTTCATTAAAACTAGCGCACAGGGGCCACATCCCAGAGAAAGCTCAACTGGCCCGAGGCCCAGGTGCCCACCAGACGGGTCCCGTGGGTCTTCACATGGTCCCTTCACATGTTTACAGCCTCACTTTGGCTTTGCAACAGGCAGCTGCCAACAATAAAACTGAAAACCCAGCACCTACAACAGATGCCAAGCTGCCAGGATGCCCAGGTCTGGTAGGAGCTCTAACTGTCTGAATGCATGGGCCAGGCATGGAGTAAAGTTGTAAGAGCCAGGCACCGTGGCAAATGCCTTTAATCCCAGCAGCACTCATTGGGCCTAGGTAGGCGGGTCACTGTGAGTTCGAGGCCAGCCTGAGACTACATAGTAAATTCCAGGTCCGCTTGGGCTAAAGCAAGACTCTACCTCAAAAACAAACAAACAAACAAAACAAAACAACCAAAAAAAAAACACTATAAAGAAAAAAAGCTGAGGAAGAGTGAAAACATCCCCTCCACAATGATTTATCAGACGCTTAGGTGGTATCATTTCTGTGCTCAGGAGGAGAGACATATGGGTGAAAACAGCATTCATCCATGTTGACCCCAGTGTGGAAGATAGGCTTAGTTTTGGGCCAAGTCCCATTGCTTGGCCAGAACTAACTGCAATCGTGGCACAGAAAGACTGCGAGCTCAGAAGAAAACCATTCTGAGGTTGATTATTGATGCCTGCAGGGGCACGGCATGGAGGAAAAGCATCACCATGCATTTTTGGGGCACGGCATGGAGGAAAAGCATCACCATGCATTTTTAAAATTTATTGATTGATTGATTGATTTGCAAGGAGAAAGAGAGAGAATGGGAGCAACATGGCATCTAGCCACTACAAACAAACTGCAGCTGCGTGCATCTGACTTTGCATGGGTACTGGGGAATCAAACCCTGGTCGTTAGGCTTGGCAGGCAAGCACCTTAACTGCTGAGCCATCTCTCCAGCCCAGCACCCTGCATTTTTGACAAGGCTTGTCTAGCATTGCTCTTCTCCAACTCCAGTGTGCATGAGCAAATATTCCATGTGATAGATACTGCAGGTGTGGGGTGGGAGTTGAGATTCTATTTTTCTAGCAGGCTCCCAGATGTTGCCAATGTTACTGGTTCAACCAACACCTTGTAGACTATGTCAATAAAACCACATTTCCAGATCCATCCTTCATGGGCTCAGATAACTTAGTCGAAACCAGGGCTGCTTAACTTTTTCAACTCATGACCCTTTTTCAACCAGGAAATTTTTACATGACCTTGGGCATGTAGATGAACAAAACAGTTCTACAAATCAAAATACAGATAAGAAATCACAAACATTTATTTTAAAGCAATTCTTTCATATAGATATAATTTTTTTAAAAATATTTCATTTATTTACTTAAGAGAGAGAGAGAGAGAGAGAGAGAAATGGGCAGGCCAAGGTCTCTAGCCACTGAAAACAAACTCCAGATGCCTGAGCCACCTTGTGCATCTGACTTTACATGCATAGTGGGGAATCAACCCTGGGTCCTTTGGCTTTGCAGGCAAGTACATTAACTCCTAAGCCATCTCTCCAGTCAAATTTTATTGTATATTAAAAGGAAAGCCAATTTATATACTAATGAGATGGTTACTTTTAAAAAATATTTTATTTATTTATTTATTTATTTATTTATTTATTTAAGAGGGAGGGAGAGAGAGGGAGAAAATGTGTGTGCCAGGACCTCCAACCACTGCAAACAAACTCTAGATGTATATGCCACCACATGCATCTGCCTAACGTGTGTACTGAGGAATCAAACCTGGGTCCTTAGGCTTCGCAGGGCAAGCACCTTAACCGCTAAACCATCTCTCTAGCCCACTTGCTTGTTTTTATATAAAGAATGACATCTTAAAATCCCAGCACTTAGGAGGCCAAGGTAGGAGGATCGCTGTGAGTTTGAGGCCAGCCTGAGACTATCTAGTGAATTCAAGGTCAGCTTAGGTTAGAGGGAGACCCTACCTTGAAAATCCAAAGGCAAAAGAAAAAGCATGACATCTTGTCTGAATATTGGATCTTGTAGAACTGTAGGACATAGAGTATCTCTGACATTTTTCAGAGTTGACTGACATTTTGACTTTATAATTGTCAATGCTGAAAACACCACTTTTCATAAATGTGTAGTCCAGGTTTGCAGTAGTACACTGAGGGCCGTTTCAGAAATTACTGGAGACTCTATTGGAACCCCAATAATAATTTTTCATGAGATTCAAGTCAGCAGCTCAAATAGCAATTTTAAAAATCAAGCATTTTGGGCTGGAGAGATGGCTTAGCGGTTAAGGCACCTGCCTCCTAAGCCTAAGAACACCAGTTCCAATCACCAGCGGTTCCAATCTCCAGGTCCCACGTTTAGCCAGATGCAAAGTGATGCAAAGGCGCAATGCCACACTTGATCACAAGGGGACGCACGCATCTGGATTTTGTTGGCAGCAGCCGAGAGGCTGCTGTCTTGCCCATCTCTATCTGTCTTCCTCTCCCTCTCTCTCTGTCTCTCTCTGTGTCTCTCTCAAAGAAAAAAAAAATCAAGTATTTTAACACAGTAAGATCCAAAGATAAATTAATTTGACACTTACACCCTGGAGGATGGCATCATGGGAAGGCACCAGAAGGCCTTGTTCTCTGTAATTAAACCACTATGTTTCTATAAGAGCAAAAAATAAAAAAATAAAAAAAAAACAGTGTAGAGGGAAACCATTCCACTTCCTTACTTACAGTCAATCCAAGGCACAGTGGTGCGGGCAGCCTTTGTTGGCTGGAAGGCAGGTGCAGTGCCAAGTGCACACACTGTGTGTTCGGAAGCAAGGCCACAGTGACGTTGCACGATGCCACACAGTCCAGCGATGCCTAATTTGTTACATTTAATGTTAAGTTAATCTCTGATGACTGTGCATTCAGAAACCTTTACTCTGCCGAGTTTTTCATGATCTCTACATTCAGTGATGTGACCCTACAGTGGGTGTGGCCCACAGTTTATGAAGCTGTGGTCTAAGTCACTGTGGTGAAGGAGGGATTCCAACAGGCTGATTCTGGAATCCAGCGTCTGAACTTCCCAGTGTCAGAGATCGTAGTCCAGGCAGCTCTCATTTTGGGCAGGGGGGCTTCCACCCCTGGGCCTGGGACACACAAAGGCTCCCTGGAGGCTGTAGCTCTTCTCAGAGCCTCATCCAGAAGTTCAGATGTTTTTCTCCCAATCAACCTCAAGGCTACCCACATGTCTCTGGGGGGAGGGGGAGCTCCTAAGTCCCAAAGACGCATTCCTGGGTGAGCCTTTGGGCAGCACCACCTCCTTCCTGGCTGAACAGAGACGACTTCAAAGGTCTCCTTTCTTGTGGTATTTTAGTACCTCTGGCCTTGGCCAGAAACCATAGACCCAGAGGCATATGAAAGTGAAAAGAAAGGAAAACATCCTTCGCCACCTCCCCCAGGCCCACCCAAACAAACGGTTCTGCCTGAACCAAGCTTGAGTTTGGATGAGGAGCCAACGACACCATCCAGATCTAACTCCCCACTGGTTCGCCGCCCTCTTTCAACCTGATTCTTCCCACCAGAGGCAGAGACTGGAAAGCACCAGGCCAGTAGGTGATGGGCCCTTGACTCAAGAGCATCTCCTAGCTGAGCAGTGAGGAGAATGACACGCACAGACCCAGAGGTCTGCCTGTCGTGACGTCCCTGAGCCTGGATGCAGACAGACAGGAGACTCAGAAATCACATTTCTGAACTGGAGACCCTACCTCACCACAAAGTACCAATTTTCATCCTCTCCTGCTTGGCACCACTATGAGCTACACCATCCACGTTTCTGTCCCCTGGATCTTCACGCCTGCTAATTCCCCAGGTAGCAGGGCCTGCTGAAGAAATGACTGGGCTGTTTAACATGAAAACATCTTTGTATTGCTGGCAGTAACCCTAACACTCTTAGAGGATCATTATCAAAACAAAACAAAGGCAACCTTTCATGTGTTCCCCAAGAGGCACCATGAAGCACCCACATACAGGACATCGACATCTTGAGAGCAATGATTTTCTGAGAGAGTCATGATCAGTCCCAGAGGTGCCTGCACAAGAATGGTTCAAAGAAATTCCTGGATCCTTCCAGAACCTTGTTTATTGAGACTTCCAGAAGGGGAACCTGGACTTTAAATGAACCAAGTTACATACGGAAGCCACGTTTTATAGATCATCATTCTTATCATTATTATCACGTAGAAAATAACTGCTTAAACTGTGCCTGACACGACCTCGAGGGGCTGCACCCAGTCTCCGCTCCCTCCCAGCAGCTGCACTGGGGGGGGGGGGTGAGCTGGAGACAGCCTCTCCCCAGGGCATGTCCCACAGGGACCATTTTCAGGGAGTCAGCGACTGTCTGTGCCCGCCCACCAGCCCTGTGATGTGGTGCTCCGGGTCTCGGGCGAGGCAGAGGGATCACATGTGAGGAATGAACACATGTGGAGTCCGTCCGTAAGTCCCTGGATGGTGCGTTGCCTGCTTTCCTAATTCTGGCTGCAGAGCAGTAATCAGGATTGGGGTTTGCAGCCTTACCCTTGTCCTCCCTCATCTGCCTCTCCTGGGTCCCTCGCTGTGAGAGAAATGTTTGGAAAAGCCTTTTCTCTTTCTCTTAGTTGCCATTGTGACTTTTTTTTAAAAAATAGAAGAGGCAAAAACTTGAAAACTTAAAGAAAGAAAAAAACAAGCCAACTGGGTGTGATGGCGCACACCTTTAAACCCAGCACTTGGTAGGGCCCCCCCCCTCCCGCCCCGTGAGTTCGAGGCCACCCTGAGACTACATAGTGAGTTCCAGGTCAGCCTGTTCTAAAGTGAGACCCCGGGAAAGGATGTTTCCAAGGCACACTCCCAGTGATCAGCTTCTTCCTCTTAGGACACAACTCCCCACACAGGGCCACCTACCTGGGACCAAGCATTCAACACATGAGCAGAGTATAGTTCAGCCTTTAAATGTCTGTAGGAATTTTAAAGAGCCAGCCTAGAATGCCTTGAGTTCTCAATACATATTAGAAGAAGCATTGTCTAGGGATTTTTGCCTAATTTCTCTGAGTCTGTTTCTCAGCTAAATATGGGGGTTCATTCTACCTGATTCATGGGAGTGTATCAAGGTACTGGGGTGATAGTGCATGTTCTGTGTGGCTTGCGCTGAGCCAATGTCACTGTGGATGGGCAGATCATTCACTTCCCAAGGCACAGCTACGATTGCTGGGTGCTGACAAGTTCAGGAGAAAGGATCCCCGTGATTGAATCGGAATTCACAGCATCTGAGACTCCATGAACCACGGTACCGCATGGGGTGACGGCTGGGCAAGCAACATCGCGGACCGGATGCCACAGTGAACCCAGCAGTGCACAGCCTCTGGCCACACTTTCCCTCCCAGGGTGTCGTGCTTCCAGGCCGGCCACAGGGACACAATCCAGTACCAGTGTCACGAGGCCAGAGTGTAACTGTTGATGGGACGGTCGGTTCACACCATGTACTTGTTCTCCTCTAACAGCCTGTCTTCAGCCCTCCAGCCGTGATTTAATGCTCTGAGTCTCTCCTTCTGAGCGCAGCCAAAAATAAAATGGCAGGGAAATCAGACACAGCGGGACACCTTAGATTCTGGGAGCCAGACCATTTGTCTGGATTGCTTCACACACAGTTCCTTGGGTTTCTTTAGGGATAAGTGGCAGAGAAATGAAAGCTTCACAGAGGGCCTCTGGTGGGGGTGGGGGTGGGGGGCAGGAAGGTGTTTCCATAATAACACTACATGTGATTCATTTGGTTATAGGGCATGCGCTGATAACTGTGGCAGAGTGGCAGAGGCTGAAACAGACAGACATCTCTGCTGTCTTGGACGTGATGTCCCAGGGGGCTGGAGAAATCAGGCAGAAGGACAAAGGATGAGATCTCACAGGTCACCTTCTCGGCCTGGTTTTTCTCTAGTTAGGAGCTCCCAGGAGACGTTAGGCCGGTGTGTGTTTGTGTACGATGTGCATTTGCACAAACCCAGGGGGTACAAATTGCACTGAAGACCACGCCCCAGTTAGTAGCTGACCGGTTGGACGAGAAGTTGGAGGATGAAGATGGAAGGTGATATAAGAGGATGTCACAAAGGTGCTGGGTGGAAAAGGGAGGCATAATACAAGCAAGGTGGCACTCGTGGACCCTGCTCGCCCTCATGTTCATTCCATAAAACCGCAAGAGTGACATCCGTCCCTCATCTGCGGGGAGATGGCAGTGCATTAGGCCCTCTGTTACGTGTCCAGATGCACATCTCATTTAAGGCCAGTGCTTTCCACAGGGAAGCGCTAGGTGCATTGTGTCCTGCAGAGGCATACAATAATTCAATATTAGTTAAAATTTGAAAATAATGTTGGAGATCATACATTGTGTGCATGCATGACGTGATCACACTGTGCCCCATCAATTTGCAGAATTTAAACCTGAAAGCAGATATGATAATAAATAAATCCCAGCATCAGTAGCCCCACATGGGAAGAATTCTTTTTCTCTCTGTATACAAAAGCTCCATGAGGCGTGGGAGAGATGGCTTAGCAGTTAAGGTGTTTGTCTACAAAGCCTAAGCACCCAAGTTGGAGTCCCCAGGACCCATGTAAGCCAGATACACAAGGTGGCGCATGCATCTTGATTTCCTTTGCAGTGGCAAGAGAACCTAGTGTGCCCATTCCCTCTTTATTTCTCTGCCTCTCTCTCTCTCTTTCTCAAATCAATCAATCAATCAATACTTTTTTTAAAGTTCAGTGAGGTATTCCTAGCATTTTTACCTATCAGACTATATTCACCTATATCTCTGGATAGGTCTTGGGCTCCCATCTCACCCTGAACTTACCCAGCAGCAAGGAAAGGGAGAGTTTAGAAGGCCTACGGATTTGTGAGAGCCTTGCTCTGGAAGAGGCAGCCATCAGCTCTCTTCACCTTCCATCGGGCAGAAGTCATCACATGTCTACTCTCACGCAAGGAAGGCTGGGAAATGTAGTCTGACCATGGTGTCAGGAAGAAAAGGAGAGAACTCAGGTAGGGTGTGTTCAGCCGGGCTTATGCTTTTCCCTTTCACAGACTGAGAGCAGAGGTTCCAAGATAACAATATGTTTTCACTAGGTCTCATAAATGTACAGGAATTGGGAATCAAATCCAGGTAACTAAGTACTTGACTTTAAGATATTTTAATTATTGACAATTTTTATGCATATTTTGATCACATTTGCCACCCATGACCTTCTTTTGACCTTCTCCCACAGATTCTTCCTTCCAACCAGCCCTCCCCTTCTACTTTGATGTCTTTTTTTAATGATTCTCTGAGTTTACTTAGGGTTGTTTTCGTGAGTATGTGTGGGAGGTTATTTATCAGAGTTTCTACTGACTGGTAGCTACACCACCCAAGAAAATGAGACAAATTGACATACTGAAAGTCCTTTCTGTTTGTGTCTTACAACAAACTTTCCACAGAATGCGCATTCTTACCTTACACCCTCTCCATCTCTCTGCCCCGCATCTTGAGTGCCATTGTCATTTCTGTCACAAAGCAGAGAGCCTGGATGAGACGCAGAGTGGATTCGTGTGCATTCGCTCATTCTCCACATGGTGAGAGGGGTTTATATTTCACGCATCCTTGGACTTTGGTGCCATCAGCATGGTGCCTGACATCAGGTGGAGACTGAAAGGTTTGTTTCAGGTTGAGATCGTGGCAAAAAAGAGAATTATTTTGAATATATGTTACCCAACTACGCTTATCTTTCAAAACTCCTTGTTTAAAATTTTTATTTGTTTATTTATGTGCAAGCAGAAAGAAAGAGATAGAAGAGAGACAGACAATGGGTGTGCCAGGACCTCCAGCCACTGCA
The DNA here is from genome assembly GCA_036365145.1 of Orientallactaga sibirica. Taxonomy (NCBI): domain Eukaryota; kingdom Metazoa; phylum Chordata; class Mammalia; order Rodentia; family Dipodidae; genus Orientallactaga; species Orientallactaga sibirica. The sequence continues at coordinate 16,965,851 of JAEOAD010000026.1, read as the reverse complement.
AAGGAACCCCAGATGCATGTGACACTTTATGCATCTGGCTTTATGTGGGTCCTGGGGAATCAAACCTGGGTCATTAGGCTTTGCAGGCGAGTGTCTTAACTGCTGAGCCATCTCTCCATCCCCCTAACTCTTGACTTTGTTTTTAAAAAAATATTTTATTTATTTATATATTTATTTGAGAGAGAAAGAGAGAGAGAGAAAGAGAGAGAAAATGGGTGCACCAGGGCCTCCAGCCACTGCAAACGAATTCCAGATGCATGTGCTCCTTTGTGCATCTGGCCTACGTGGGTCCTGGAGAGTCGAACCAGGATCCTTTGGCTTTGCAGGCAAATGCCTTAACTGCTAAGCCATCTCTCCAGCCTCTGACACTTCACTTTGTATTATGATAGCGTTCTTTAAAGATCCCCAGTCTTCTGCATCATTCAGAGGTAGTTTAGTTGGGAATGACAGGACATCAAGCTAACAGCAGTTTACAGAAACCAGACATGTCCTTCCTTCTCACATATCCATCTGAAAGGAATACATCCCGAGCTACCTGGAAACTTCTGAGTCTTGGTGGCCCCCGAGTCCCAGGCTCCTTCCAGCTCATTGATCTGCTTGCCTCAGGATGTGGTCCACGCATACTAATCCAAGATGGCTGCTGGGACTGCCACTGTGGTATTCACACTCCAACCAGGAAGACGGATGAGGGAGCAAACATCCTGACAACAAGTGAGGCTCTGGGCTGGTTATCTTTTAAAGCAGGTTTTTATAGCCTACTGACAAGCTTGGATTTATGGTCAGATGGAGTGGGGATGGGGGTGGGATGGCTATCAGCTTTATTTGAGGGGACCGTATGTCCAAGCACAGGGGATCTGTATGCCATGGGGCTTGGGTGAGGTCAAAAGTGCTGGTAAACGGATTTGAGAATGGTGTTGGAGGACAGCCTGTGCATTCAGCCACCTGACTGGCTGCCCTTCTTAGCCCAGGTACCAGTCTAGATTCTTCATAGCCACTCCAGTTTTCTCTCCATGTCATGTCAGCTAAGTTGATGTGTTCCTAACCTAAATAGTCTGTTCCCACCACATTTTTTTTGTCTTTTTTGTTAAATTAACTTTTTATTGACAACTTCCATATACATATAGACAATATACCATGATCATAATCCCCTCCCAGCACCCTTCCTTTTCCCCCTCTTGGATCCCCCCCTCCCTGAATCCCTTCTTCTTTCCAACTGGTCCCTCTTCTGTTTTGATGTCTTCATCTCCCCCCTCCCATTATGCAGGTCTTCTGTAGGTAGTGTCAGCCCCTGTGAGGCCATGAATAGTATGGCCACTTTGTGTCTGGAAGACAGGATTACAAAACACTCCTCCCCTTCCTTTGGCTCTTGCATTCTTTCCATCACCTCTTCCACAATGGTCCCTGAGCCTTGGAGGGTGTGGTAGAGATGTCTCACATAGGGCCGAACACTCCACCGTCATTTCTTCTCAGCACTGTGGTGACTTTTGAGTCACCCCAGTGGTCACCACCATCTGAAAAGAGAAACTCCTCTAACCAAAAGTGGGAGTAGCATGAATATATGGGCATCAGCATAAGCATTTAGAGACCAGTTTGGTGGGCATAATATATCTATTTAGCCAGACAACAGTACTAGTTCCCACCTAGGGCTTATGACCTCCTCGGTCATAGGTTTATGGTTAGGTGTTCAGTCCCCTCCCATGCAGCAGGCCTCAAGTCTGATCAGAGAGCAGTTGGTTTCCCCCATAACAGACATGCCACCATTGCATCAGTTGCCACATTTAGCCTGGCTGGCTAAGCATGAAGCTAGCGGGGTCCACTGCAGGTTAAGACTGTTGGTGACTTTTCTCCCCCAGCAGGCTGACAGCTAGTCAACAAGGAGGCGTCCAGCTCAGTTACGGCCCAATCGTGTGGAACCTTCAACAAGAGGGTCTTACCATCTAGTTCTGGTGGGCACAAGAGCCTTTGCACAAGAGTCTGTTGTGTTTGGGCGACATCAGGGGCCTCCCTGGCCAATTAGCCTTTGGAGGGTATCTTATCCCTGGCACTGAAAATTTTCTAATAACATTCTATGGCTTTGGGACACAACATTATCCACCTCCACATGATACTTCTCCCTAAACTCTCTCTTTTATTAACATAGTTTTATTTTCATTATATTTTATTTATATATTTATAAGTATATAAAGATATATAATATAATTTATAAATATTTATATATTTTTATTAACATATATTATTAGCTAGAGAAGGAATATGTTCCCATATGACTTATTCATAGATCTTAAATTTTGGTTAACCCACCTCCCACCCCCTCCTCTCCTCCATCCTCTCCTCTGACCCCACTTAGACTATTTCACCCCCAGTATTCTGCCCCTCTACTTATATATTTACCCCTACATATCCTTCCCCCGAAACCCTTCCACTCTCTTCCCTCCCACATAGCCTCTTTCTAGCTTCCTGGCCTCTGCTCCTGACTGTTACCTCAACTCACATACAAATCTAAACACTTGAAGCTAGGATCCACATATGAGAGAGAAGATGCAGCATTTAACTTTTTTTTTTTTTTTGAACTTGGGTTACTTCACTTAATACAATCTTTTCCAGACCCATCCATTTCCCTGCAAATTTCATAATTTTATTTTTCCTTGCCCCTTAATAAAACTGCACTATATAAAGACATCACACCTTCATTATCCATTCATCAGTTGAAGGACACCTAGGCTGGTTCCATTTCCATCACCTTTTCTTTGGAGGTGAGCGTACTGGTGAGAACCATTGCTGTCAGCGTGTGCATTCCCTGTGCTCTTCCTGTCTCACTGTGGAAGGCTTCACCTGTGGTGGAGTCTAGATCTCATGCGCCTGCTTGCTTATTTCCCTTCTGTTCTAAATCTTCCCAGGGAAGTAGGTCAGTCTGGGGCTTTATCATGAGGGCATGGCACCATGAAAACTCACTCATGCCCCATGCCCAAGCCTAGAACCCCCTGAACATAAACTATGTTATAGATTTGTTTTGTTTTTTTTCTTTTCTTTTCTTTTCTTTTCTTTTCTTTTTTTGAGGTAGGGTCTCACTCTAGCCCAGGCTGACTTGGAGTTCACTATGGAGTCTCAGGCTGGCCTCAAATTCACAGCGATCCTCCTACCTCTGCCTCCCGAGTGCTAGGATCAAAGGAGTGCACCATCATGCCTGGCAGAGAAAGAGAGAGGGAGACAGAGAAAGAACGGGTGCATCAAAGGTTTCCAGCCACTGCAAATGAACTCCAGCTGCATGCACCACTTTGTGCATCTGGCTTTACATGGGTACTGGGGAATCGAACTTGAATCCGTTAGGCTTTCTAGGCGAGTGCCTTAACCGCTGAGCTGTCTCTCCAGCCCTAGTATTGGTTCTAATAAGGCTTTGGCCCTGTGCTCTCTTAGCTGCTGTACCTCATGTGAAGAGATCCATCTCTCAGGAGACTTAGAAAGCGGAGATGGAAGAAAAAGCTCCACCCCTTCAGCCCTCCATGGACACCTCACATGCACCTGGAATAGGCACCCTGGTGTATGTAGGGCTGCGTGGACCTGCTGTGGTCCCTTCATCACAGAATCCACCGGATGCTGGCTTTTCTCATATTACAGAAGAATAGAGATGCAGCTCGTGGCCCGTCCTTCTAAGCTCACGAAGCCCCCTCAACAGGGACCCACCCAGGGGTGCAAAGAGTGTCTCACCATGGGAACCACTCATTTAACCCCAACCTTTGGTTCATTCTGGCCCCCCGGATCTCTCATTTCTCTCTCGTTTTATCCTCTTCTTAAACTTGAATGCTTTATTTTTGCACTTTATTTAAGCTCACTTTATTTATTGTTCTCGTTCTTATTATTTTTAATCGTCTTATTAAACTCATACCAAGACAATAAAGAAAGTAATTGTCCCTTGTAATTGTGTATTTCCATGTCTTCTTCCCCACCAAGACATTCAAGTTCAGTGAATTCCACAACCGAGTCTTCATTTCTAGACTCCCGATTCTACTTCCCAGCCTTGGCATACTTTCAGTTTCAGTCCTCAAGGAAGAGAGAATGCAGGGCCACCATCTCCTTCCCTCCAGAGCCAGCCAGATCATCAGAATCCCTGTCCCCAGGGGAATAGTGGCCTGTTGAAAAACCTTTGGTTTCCTCTGATCTACGTGGGTGTTCATGGGGATAATGAAGTCAAGCTGGACCAGGAGCCTCTAGACCCATAATCCCATGTGACACTGGAAGCAAGCGCCACTGCAACTTTTCCCACCATGCACAGCTATCGCTTCATGATTGAAATTGAGTTTCCAGAACATCACCTCATGACATGTCCTGCCATCCCTTTGAGGGGACAATGTCAGGTCAGTCTCTCTCACGCACATGGTGTCCAGCCTGGGTGGGATGTCTCACAATAACTTGTGTTTGGTATCATTTAATCCACCCTTTGCTTTTGTGTGCACATCCACATGTGTGTGTGTGCATGTGGAGGCCCCAGAACCTTCAGGTGTTGTTCCTCAGTTAGTTGTGCTTTTTTTTACTTTTTAAAATTTTATTTATTTTTATTTGAGACTGAGAGAAAACCATTTTCTTCTGGCCAGCATCACCAAGTCCTCCACCCAGTTGTTGGATGGGCTGTCAGAAGACGTCGTCTGAAGCAGACTATGGGCTGGGCCTCCACACACGATGGCAGCTAAGCTGGTAAAAGGTCAAGTCCAGGCATCTGGACATGGAGGCAGGAAAGGAGTCATCTTACCTCTCAGGTCTGAATCTGCAGTAGGTGAGTTTGGTGGTACTCATCTCTGAGCACTCACTGTAAGACTTGGGGCCTGGATGAACATGAAATCAAGGAGCAGAGGAGAGAACATAAGGTGCATCTTTTCTTTTCTTTTGTTTGTTTTATCTAGCCCAGGCTGACTTGGAACTCACTCTGTAGTCTCCAGGTTTGGCCTTGAGTTCACAGCAGTCCTCCTACCTCGGCCTCCTGAGTGCTGGGATTAAAGATGGGTGCTACCATGCTCGACTATAAATCACATTTTTATAGCCTCTCATTCCCACTCCTTCCCTCAAGACCCACCCCCATGTCCTTGTCTTTGGGGGGTGGTCACCATAGTGCTTTGTTTTGACCTTGCCCTAACTGATGGATTTCACTATTTCTAATCCAAAAGCACCTATCTCTGTTCCCTCCACTTGCACTGAGGGCATCATTTCCTCAGGATTTTTATTTTTTTATTTTTTATTTTTTTTTGCCATTGGCTACATTTTTTAAAATTATTTTTTGTTAAAGTCCTTCAAGATTCTGAAACCCATTTTTCAATTTTTTTAATATTTTGTTTTTATTTATTTATTTGAGAGAGAGAAAGAGAGAGAGAATGGGCTCGCCAGGGCCTCCAGCCATTGCAAACGAACTCCAGATGTATGTGCCACCTTATGTATCTGGCATTCATGGGTCCTGGGGAATCAAACCGAGGTCCTTTGATTTTGTGGGTAAGCGCCTTAACCACTAAGCCATCTCTCCAGCCCACCATTGGCTACTTTAAAAATTTGTCTCTCCTTCATAATTTATGTCACGTTCTCGGTATGTCATAATATTGAATACATGAAAGGGAATGTCATGCCTAAGATCACATTGAGAAGATTCTTTCGGGTCTTTTAGTCTTGGGTTCCCCAGTTGGAAATGGCAGAACAGAAGGCCAATTTACCAAGGTGTCTGGGAGAATTTAGGTGAGAAGAGCAAGGTGCCATGTCCATGGATGGGTCTCCTTGAATGCCAGTCCTACCAGCTGGCAGTGGCACCAGCACCCATAATTCTGGCATCTCTCCTGAGAAGCATTTGGTTTCTGCTTCGAGCAGTGTCACCTTTCTATGTCCCGACTCACATCCCAGCAGGGTGAAACTGTGGAAAGAGAATCATCTGAAATTAGCTTTACTCCTAAGCCTCTGAATTAGAACCCATTTTCAGTTACGGTCTCTGTGTCTTTAGCAGAGCAGCTGTGCTGGGGCTTAAATGGGGAGCACAGATCAGCCTTCTGAGCGAAAGAATTTCTGCATTTGGTCTGTTAAGATGTCCTTTCTTTGTACACGTCTTCTCCACCATTTGCTTAGGATGTAGCCCACACCCTCCGTACCCCTGACCAAATATTAAGCATCAACTCATGGGAGTGAGAAGAGATACAGGAAGGCATTAATGGTGAGATTTCCAGGATATATCCACAAATAAATATAGTTCCTGTCTTCCCATCCCGCATGCCCCACGCTGAGATGGCACAGTGTTGATTTCTCAACTGTGCCAGCAGGTCCGGGAGAGAACACCACAGAGGAAAATGGATCAGGCTGGTGTAACATATCATGGGAGGAAGTTGAGGGCCCATCCGTCACTCAACGAGTAACATGTCCACAACCTCCGTCCTTCAGGTGTCCCCTGTGGGAGCCCCATCACCCCATTTCACAAGAAACTTAATCCAACTGTGTAAAGTCAAGAAGATCCCAGGGCTCATCAAAGACGGGCGCTGAGTAGAGTAGCCCGTGAAAAACAATTCAAGCATTTGGGAGATTTGCAATGAAAACAGCAGTGGAGGATTTATAAAATGAACCATGCTGGGCGGGTGATCACAAGTATGTAAGGTGCCAAAGGAACTCATAGTGAGTGTGCACATGAATTTTATTCCTCTTTCTTTTTTTTTTTTTTTCCATTTTGTGTTTTTTTTTTTTTTTTTCAGGTGGGGTCTCACCATGTAGCTCTATATGGCCTGGGGTTGGTAGTGTAGCCCAGATTAGCTTTTTTTTTTTTTTTTTTTTGAATTTTTTATTTTTATTTATTTATTAGAGAGAGATATAGGAATAGGCAGGTAGAGACAGAGAGAGAGAGAGAGAGAGAATGGGCATGCCAGGGCCTCCAGCCACTGCAAACGAACTCCAGATGCGTGAGCCCCCTTGTGCATCTGGCTTACGTTGGTCCTGGGGAGTTGAACCTCAATCCTTTGACTTTGCAGGCAAACGCCTTAACCACTAAGCCATCTCTCCAGCCCCCAGATGAGCTTTTAGTTCATAGTGATCTTCCTGCTTCTGCCGTCCAAGTGCTGGCATTCCAGGCACACACCGTCATGCCCGCAAACTATCTCTTCCTTGTTCCATCTATTTTGCTCTTTTGGGTGAGCTGGAGCCTAGAACATGGTGCCGAGGGGACCCTGGATTGGAGTTAACTTGTCGTCTGACCATGGCTCACTTTTACCTGGACTCGGGTGGATCTGGAAAATAAGACAATTGAACTGTAAGAAAGAGAAAGTGTATTTGGCTCTCTGCTCGTAACCACCTACCGTCCTACCCCCCAGCAGGCATCTCTAATTCATTCCTTTTTTAAAAAAAAGAAAAACTTATTTATTTATTTTCAAGGAGAAAGAGAGAGGATGAGAGAGAGAGAGAGAGAGAGATAAAAATGGACACACCAGGCCTCTTGCCACTGCAAGTCCACTATGTGCATTTGGCTTTATGTGGGTTGCTGGGGAATTGAACCCAGGCAGTCAGGCTTTGCTAGCAAGCACTTTTAACCACTGAGCCATCTCTCCAGACCACGAATCCTTTCCTGTGGAGCCTATATGATTTGTCTGAGCCCAAGTAGCCACTCCCAATCAGTGAAAGACAGGCTTTGAGAAGCAATTCATCTGTGGGTTCCTAAAACAGATGACCCTAGATCTTTGACGCATTGCATGCAGGCAGAAATGCAGGTCACCACTGCCCTACATAAATGTGTGCGAACCTTTTTATTTGTAAGCCTCCAGCCAGGTCCTATAAAGTGCCTTCAAAGGAATGGCATTAGGAGTTAAGATTCCCAAATGGTGACTGATGGTCAGATACTGGGGGGGAAAAATTACATCAGGGCTTGGGAGACTGCTCAGTGTGTAAAGCACCCATGTAAATGTTAGCCAGGCATGGTGGCCACCTGTAGTCCCAGCAGGTGGTGGACAGAGCTAGGTTATCCCTTGGGGCAAGCTGGCTAACTAAACCAGCCCAACTGATAAGCCCTGGGTTCAGTAAGAGACATTGTCCCAAAAAATGAAAATGAGAGAGATTGAGCGGACACTCATCATCAACCTCTGGCTTCTACATGCACACATGCACATGGGCACTCCTGTTCTGTGTGCCCAGATGCACATCTCACACACACACACAGACACACACACATACACACAAACTTGTGTCAAATCACCCATCCCATAAAACCTCCAAAGGAACTGTAATTAGGTGCCCAGAAGAACGAAACAGGGATAATCTCTAAAGAGTTCAGAAGACAATTCTGGACTCTCAACAACATCCACATTAAACCCAGAAGTAAAGGGAGCCAGGCTGGACTCAGACTGACATTTCTTTGCAGACCCTAACTGGATCCTCCTTCACAGGCTAATGAAAGCATCTGGCTGCTCCTCAGAAGTGCCCAGAAGGAGACTATCAGATTGTGGCTACATCTGCGAAGGGGTTTTGCACACACTATGAGGTTGGCAAAGCCCTCTTGGACCCGGCTCAACTGTCAAAGCTGATATACGGCAGACCCAGCACTACCCTAGAGCAAATGCACTGTGGTTGAGGAGAATCTTTGTTCCAAATGAGAATAAAATGAGAGCCTGACTCGAGGTCCCACGACCATGCAGATGTTACTGGACACTGCTGTTCCCGGCCTCAGGGCATCTCCATCTTACATGTATGAGTTCCTCCTCCTCCAAAGTCAGTGTTACAGAGGATGGAACTAGAGTCCTCACAGAACAAGGGGGAACAGCACTCCACTTTATTATTTTATTTTAATTTATTTATTTGAAAGAGACATATAGACAGGTAGAGAGAGAAGGAGAATGGGCACGCCAGGGCCTCCAGCCACTCCAAATGAACTCCAGATGTGTGCGCCCCTTGTGCATCTGGCTTACGTGGGTCCTGGGGAGTTGAACCTTGGTCCTTTGGCTTTGCAGGCAAGTGCCTTAACTGCTAAGCCATCTCTCCAGCCCCCAGCACTCCACTTTAGAGATAGTCTGTGAAACATCCCAGCATCCCAGAGTCCATGGTGCCGAAGCCTCTATGATTTGGGCATATGCTCTCCAAAGCACAGATGTTGCCATAGAGCTCATGGCTGTGACAGGAGCAAGGATGTGGTCAGAGTGTGAGGTGCAAAGTGTTTTGAATCTTGCTTGCTTTTTTCTTTTACCTAATGCACACAGAAGTCTGAGGGTTGCCACCTGAGATCCTGCACTTAGCGTGGCGCCTGGCAGGTTGGAAAGGGCGCGGTGATGGGAACTACTGAGCGGGTAATTACTGTAGCGTCTTAAATAGGCTCCTTTCCTCTGACTCCGTCTCCCTTCCCCTGTAAGCAAGAGCGAGGATGACAGCGAGGATGATGAAGATGACGGCAGAGAGGGTGGTAATGGCTTTCCCATCACCCAGTACCCACTGCATGCCAGTAAATGTTTGCCTCCTCCGTCAATAGACGCTGTACTTTCAGTGGTTATAAATGTCATTGAACCAACTTTCCAAGCAGCAGAAAACTAGGCTCAGAGAGGTTGAGTTCGCTTGCCAATGTCTTACAGCTGTAAAGAGCAGGAGCCAGGATTTCAACCCCTGCCTGAATCGCATTGCTACCCTGCCTCTCATCCATTGGTACAATTATTACTTCTTTTTAAAATATATATATATATATTTAATTTTTTGTTATTTTTTTATTTTTGGAGAGAGAGACAGAGAGAGATAGAGAGGGAGAGGGAGACAGAGATGGGAGCACCCGCAGTCTCTCAGCTGCTGTGAACGAAATCCAGATGCGCGCGCCCCCTTGAGGTCAAGTGCGGCATTGCGCCCTTGCATCACTTTGCATCTGGCTAAACGTGGGACCTGGAGATTGGAACCACTGGACATTGGAACCAGCATTCTTAGGCTTAGCAGGCAGGCGCCTTAGCCGCTAAGCCATCTCTCCAGCCCTAAAAAAAATATTTTTCATTAATTAACTAATTTATTTATTTGAGAGAGAGAGAAGGAGATGAGCAGAGGCAGAGACAGAGAGAATGGGTGCTCCAGGGTCTCCTAGCCACTGCAGATGAACTCCAGATGCATGTGCCACCTTGTGCATCTGGCTTTATGTGGAGACCAGGGAATCAAACCTGGGTCCTTTGGCTTCATAGGCAAGTGCCTTAACCATTAAGCCATCTCTCCAGCCCCATAATTATTACTTCCCAATACTGCTTTATTTTAGACATACAGTTACCAGTTAGAGGACACAGAAAGAAACAAGATAAAGCGAGTTCTTATTTGTATGAAATTTATATTTTAGTCAAAGAAGAAAGATAAAAAGGTAGAAAAAAATCTGGATGTCTTCAAGAGTAATCAAAACTAAAGCTTAAATACTAGCACTATAGTGCAGTATGTTATAGAGTGATGGGAAGGGGAAAGAATTAAAATATACAAGAAAGTTGAGTCCTACCTCTGGGTCATCTTGGGCTGGAGAGGTCCGAATCTCTCAATATGTGATGAAGATGTGAGCCCGATGCTCAGTGCTGTGTGGCTGGTGGTAGGGAAGGTTGATCTGAGAATGTCCTAGACCTGGCTAGAAACCTGGGTCTACCACTGTCTCAGACAATTCTCCTGAGCTGGCCACTTCACTCCTTGAAGTTTCTGTCTTCGTACCTGTTCCGTGGAGGTCAGACTCATGTAGAGAGGCAGTCTGCTCTTGTCAGACATTCCGCCTGTCTAGGCCTACGACAGGGTGCGTCCTGATAAGAGGGTAGGCGTTACTCATTATTACTTTATTGTTCATTACTATTTTATTTTTGAGGCTGACCTTGAACTCCTGATCTTCCTGCCCCAGCTTCACAAGCATTGGGATTACATGGAAGAAAAGAACACTTCACTAAAAGCAGCTAATGCCAGCTCCCAGCTTGAGCTCTGCTCAGACTACATGCTATGTCATCTTGGGCAGGTCATTTCCCCAGTCTGGCTCTGGGTACCATAGTTTGCTTGTCATCCCAGATGTCCAGGACCCCTTGCAGCTAAAGGAAGCATCAATGCCAGACAAGACTAAGTTCCCTCAACCTGCCACGCCTGTCCTAGTCGACTCAGAGTCCAGTAACAAACCCAGCACGTTGGCACACACACAGCTTCCATATGAGAATGATGGAGTCAAAATAAAGCTTCCCCCAATCCACGGTCATCCCCCCGATCCCATTCTACAAAGCAAGCAGCTGGCTGTAACCAGGCCTAAGGATGGTGGGAGTTGGTGTCCAGAGCAAAAATCTGCACCATTCCACGGTGATGATACCCAGGGATGGAAGAGCCAGCTCCTTGATGGGAAGGGGGTGCTCGCAGGTTGGGGTGACCTTCCTAGCAATGTGTTTATTTCACAATCTGAGGAGACAAAGTGATAGAGAAAAAGGGAGATAAGAAAAGGAGAAGGAAATAAAAGAAAGGAAGGCTATTTAAAAGCAAATGCAGCCGGGCGTGGTGGCTCATGCCTTTAATCCCAGCACTGAGGAGGCAGAGGTAGGAGGATCACTGTGAGTTTGAGGCCACTCTGAGACTACAGAGTGAATTCCAGGTCTGCCTGAGCTCGAGTGAGACCCTACCTCGGAAAACCAAAAATAAATAAATAAAATAAAATAAGAGCAAATACATCTTCTCTGTCTGCCAAAAGTTCGTGAAACTGTAACTACAGAAGATCACACAAACACATTGAGGTGGGAAATAAAGTTACCCAGACCCAGGAAGGTCCTGGGGAGGTAGGAACACAAAGAAACAGGCCCTTCCTCTGTCTTAGTACATAGGCTCATTCATTGCTATTGAATGCACTTGGTACAAAATAAATACCCAAGAAATATCTGAGAAATGAAACAAATGGCAAGCAGAAACCATTGTGGATATTAGCAAAGGTGCCCCAGACTGATGGATTGTGGGGGAGACAATGACCCAGGAAAGCATCCACTTTCCAAAGATGCTCATGACAGTGCTGTGTGGGGAGATGGGTTAGTCACAGGAGAGTGGGCCATGATCCAGCCAATTTCCCTGAAACTTTAGTGACTCAGTGTCATAAAGGGTGACTTCTTACTCATGGTATATGGAGCCCAGGACCCATACACAGTACTGATGGTGGCACTGGGAATTATGAGCTGTGAGAGAAGAGGGAGGAGAGTCCAGATTGACGTTCTCTCATCAGTGGCAACATGGTTAGAGCTTGAGATCACTATCTTAAACAAAATGTACCAAATGCAGAAAGACAAATTCCCATGCTCTCACTCACGTGGAAATTTAAAACGGCAATGTCATGGCAGAAAAAAGTAGGACTGAGCTCACTAGAGGAAAAGAATCCAAAAAGAAGGGGGCAGATACAGAGAGATTCCAAAGGACAGTTAGTGGGGAGGAAGGTTAACATGGCTATCACACAATGGAGTGACGACAGTTTACCACAATTCGTTAGCTGTTTGATAAATCACCAGAGGAAAGCAGTGTGATGTTTCCCAACACAAAGAAATGTGAATGCTTAAGGAGTACAGCCTTACTCACCCTGACTAGACCATTAGCTAAAGCATATGTATTTATTTAATATCATACTGTATCCTGTAAAATAGTCTGTGTGTCAATTACAAGTAACTAAGCTGGGTGTGGTGATAGACACCTATAATTCCAGCATTTGGGAAGCTGGGGCAGGCAGAAGGATCAAGAATTCAGGACAGCTTTAGCTACATAGTGAGGTCAACCTGGGCTGTGTGAGGTCCTGGTTCAGAAAATCAGGTAGATAAATAGGTAGGTAGATAGATAAATCAGATAGATAGATAGATAGATAGATAGATAGATAGATAGATAGATAAATGATGTATTATAGATACATGATAGATAATGACAGAAAAATAGATGATAAATAGATGATGGATCAATGATGCTAGATAGGTGATAGATAGATAGATAGATAGATAGATAATAGAAAAATAAATGATGATAAATAGATAGATGATGGATCAATGATGCTAGATAGGTGATTGATTGATAGATAGATAGATAGATAGATAGATAGATAGATAGATAGATAGAGGGTTGGAATAAACAACTCCCCAAAGGAAACACACAGGCATAGGAAAGATACTCACCAGCCATGGGGGACACACACATTACATCCACAGTGGTAGGAGGGCTATTATCAAAAAGATAGTAAGTGTCTAGCCTAGCATGGTGGCACATGCCTTTAGTTCCAAATCCCAGCACTTGGGAGGCTGAGGTCGGAGGATTGCCATGTTTCAAAGTCACTCTGAAACTATAGAGTGAATTTCAGGTCGGCTTGGGCAAGAGTGAGACCCTACCTCGAAAAACAAACAAAAAATAGGCCAGGCACAGGAGGACAAATGCCATCAGATCTCTCTTGATGATCCATCAGAGTCATCAAGTTCATAGAAGCTATGTAAGGTGACGTCCCAGCAATCTTGTGTTCAGTCTAGTGCTTGAAGTTAACAAAACGGTGTTCTATTTTAGGTGAAGCATTATTTAACCTTTTTTCCTTTTATTTATTTGGGTGTATGTATATGTGTGTATGTGTATATGTGAGTGCATGTGTGTGTGTGTATGTGAGTGTGTGTGTATGTATGTTTGGGTATGTGCTTGCCATGGTGTGTGCATGGAGGACTAGCTCAGGTGTTTTTCTCGAGTCTGATGTATGGACCACTATGTGTCTGGCTTTATGTAGATGCTGAGAAATTAAACTTGGGTCAGCAGACCTGCAAGCAAGCGCATTTAACTGCTGAGCCATCTCCTCAGACTCTGTGAAGTTTTTTTCTCCCCTTACCACAATGATGATATTAACCAAAGAAGACAGCGAAGAAACTTTCTGTGGCAATATGCATGTTGACGACCCATCTGTGGGGGTAGTTTCGTAAATGCACGCTTAGCTCCACGCTCCGGTCACAGACCTTAAACACACGTCTCTGGCATACTCAACACACTGCTTCTGGAGAAGCTAGATGGACTGATGGGCTATAAAGCAAGAAAGATGAAGCTTTTTCTCACGGTGCAGAGTTCCCCAGAAGAAGGGGAGTGTCTGGAGCTCCCTCTTTTTAAATATTTTTATTTTATTTATTTGCAAGCAGAGAAAGAGATAGAGAGAAATGGGTATGCCAAGGCCTCTATTTTAGCCACTGCAAACAAACTCTGGATGCATGTGCTACTTTATGCTTCTGGCTTTACATAGATACTGGGGAACTGAACCCAGGTCATTAGGCTTTACAAGCCTTAAGTGCTGAGCCATCTCTCCAGCACTGGGGCTCCCACTTTAAAGTTTCAAAAAACAGTAAAGATATTCTCCTATACCCTCAAATTTTATCCAAGATATGTGGGAGCCTCCGAGGAAAGCTCAGAAACTACCAGAAATCTATTCCCACCACTGTTCACCAGCTTCCTCCAGACCAACTGAGCACACCTTTTCTAGAAAGAAGCCTGCAGTAACTTGTTGATTGATTGGCTTTTTGAGACAGGCTCTTGCCAACTATCCCAGGCTAGACCAGTACTCACTATGTAGGCCAGGATAGTCACAAACAGGTGGCAATCCTCCTGATATGGCCTACTGCATGCACTTTGACACCTGGTCATTTATTCATTTGTTTGTTTTTTGAGAGCTTCCCGTTGTAGCTTAAGCTCACCTTGAACTTACTATATATCCAAGAAGTTTGGTCTCAAACTTGCCATCCTCCTGCCTCCTTAGCCTCCTGAGTGCTGAGATTGCTGGAGTGTGCCACCACCTCTGGCTAGAACTCAGAAATACTTACTATACCCATGAGGCAGTGCAAACACTCCTGAGAGCATCCAAGTTCCAGTCCATTGAACTCAGAAAAAGGGGGGAGGGGACTGGAGAGATGGCTTAGTGGTTAAGGCACTTGCCTGCAAAGCCAAAGGACCCAGGTTCAATTCCCCAGGACCCACGTAAGCCAGCTGCACAAGGTGACACAAGCTCCTGGAATTCATTTGCAATGGCTGTATGCTCTGGCGCACCCATTCTTTCTCTCCCCCTCTCTGCCTCTTTCTCTCTCTTTCTCTCTCTCTCTCTCTCAAATGAATAAATAATTTTAAAAAAATGGAAAAGGACTCAAGAGGATAGAAAGGCACCCTACATGATGATAAGATTTAGGAACTACGGCTAAATAAACATAGCTTGCCTTACCAATCAAAGCTGGTATGAAGGAGAACCAGGGACTTACCATGGTATATGGTATATGACATGGTATATGACAGATCATGGCGACTGCCAGGTTGCTGTTTCCCAGCTATCACTCTAGTCTTGTCACTTATTCCTGCCCTTGACTTAGAAGAGCATGGGGAACCCCTTTCTTTGAATCTGGGTAGGCTTATGAGACGACTGGACATAGGATCCAATCACTGCTATAATAAAGCGAGAACTATGGAGGCCTTGGGCAGCGTGACAACCTAGCAGTTTAAGCCAGTGGTTCTCAAAGTGTGGTGTCCCCCCTCCCCCGATAGTCACAAAGGCATCACGCAGGAAGAGGTTAGAATTGCCAGTTTCTAAGATCCTCCAAGATGAGCTTGTGGGTTTGCCCAGCCTCAGGTTGGCTGGAAAGTGCAGTAAGGGAGAAGGCGTGTGCTAGGACCTGGCTTCTCAAAGTGTGTTCACTTGTGTGACAAGCGTGACACGTTCATCACCTGGAGTCAAACAACTACAGCATCCCGGATGCCCCGTCCAGAGGATTCATTTGCAAGTTAAACTTGGAGAAGCGCTGGTCCCAATCATTGCTTATGAATGCTTCTGCTCACAGGAATCCAGACACTCCCCACTGCCTGGATCCGGGGATTTCAGCTTAGTTGCTTAGGGGTCTGGCTCAGATATTAGAACTTTAAAAAAGGAAAAATTCCCTCAGTTGATTCTACCATGTAGCAAAATCTAAGAAGGCAGAGGAGGCAACATCTAAACTCAGTCCTCACCCCCAAGCTTGGGCGTTACCTGGGGAGAGACACAGCTTCACCCCGCTGATGTTGGCATCGCTGCTGTTTCTACCTGTCTTTAGTCAAAGAGGGAGGCCTCCCAGATCCAGGGCTGTCAATCCATCTCCTGTCAACAGCCTCAGATTCACAAGAAATGCTTCGGGCCTGGGTTCAGAGGGAGGGCAGGGCAAGGGAGAGGCTGTAATACATAAAGCCTGCATTCTCCCAGCTGGGCGTTAATTAATTTCAAAGTCGATTGAGTGATGGCGGAGGGTGGGGAATGGGTTGTATAGCTGTGTGGGTAATAAAAAAATGGGGGCTTTCAAAAGTTCCCGCTTGCTGCCTGGAATGTTTTCCACCAGCCCCATCCACTGCATTGCACCATGACCAGGGAGGGGCAGGCCAGCCAGGGAGCATCTCACCTTCCCAGCGTCACCTCTTCACTCCTGTGTTGGATCCTGACCACAGAAGACATCCTGGCTTCTCGTTTTTGTGCAGAAGGAAGCTGTGGACCAGTCATGGCTTAAGTGGCAACATCCTGAGCAGGGCCACAAGTACAGAGGGGGAGGCAAGGGACTTAGGGTGAGGAAGGCAACAGTGAGAAGCAGACAGAGGTGGCCTGGGAAAGAGGGGGCCGCTGCTGGAGCAAAGAAGGGTCCAGTTTGCTCAGGGTCAGCCCTCTTACCTCCAGCACTGTCTCTCTTGTCCTCCTTCTTCTCCTCTATCTGATCTTCATGTCATCCCATGTGATTTTGACCCTTTTCCCAACTGAATGGCAATATTTCAAGCTTCTGTCACAGCTTCTAGGCACCCATAAGTCAGATGGCTCTGGGCAGTCAGGAGCCAACATTGCCACCGCCAGAGGCAGCAGTGTGCGTGCCCAAAGGGGGCTTCTCCAACAATGCTTGTGGGCATGATTCTCCCTTCTTGTTCCTGTAAATGATTTTTGTCTCCTTTCCAGATCTCTCTCTCTCTCTCTCACCTTCTGCTCCTTCTTTCTAAGTATTCACCAAAGGTGAAACAAGGCCAGGCGTGGTGGCGCACGCCTTTAATCCCAGCACTCGGGAGGCAGAGGTAGGAGGATCGCCATGAGTTCGAGGCCACCCTGAGACTCCATAGTGAATTCCAGGTCAGCCTGGGCTAGAGTGAGACCCTACCTCGAAAAACAAAACAAAACAAAGGTGAAACAAGAGGCAAAGATCAGGGGCTTGCTGGGACCGATCCAGAAGCCTCGTCCATGCAGGCTAGCTGGGAGAATACTGGGTAGTGCTTTGCGGGATGCTGGAGGGAGAGAATTCATCCGTGGGCTTAAGCAACTGTGGACCAACCCTTGTGCTGCTCTATTGACTCGCCAGCCAAGAGATGCCCACTGGGGCAATAGTGGCATGACTGGCATATGGGCAACCAACTGCTCACTGATTGGGTGTGAGACTGGCTCCAGAGGCAAGAACACATGCCCGGCACTGAAAACTTGATCAAAAAGTCTACACTTGCAAAGGTCATAGACCCTAAGGAAGCCACTACTGGTAACTGATTAAATGAATATGCTGTTCCCATCAGATTACCTTCTAAATATTTATATTATGTTTGTCCCTGGAGAATAGTGCGGCTCTTGCCTTTGTTCAAAGAAGCTTCCTGTTGCATGCGGCGGTAATGACTGGGAGACACGCCCAACTTGCCTAAGTGCTGAGGAGTAAGTGAAGGTGGAGCGCTCAGGGCTAAGCGAGACATCCATGACACCTCCTCCAGGGCTCAGCACACACTGGAGGAGAGCAGGCAGAAAGAGTACAAGAGCCAGGGCCTGGGGAGAAGTGCTTGGATACATTGTCTTCAGGACACGAAAGAACCGTTCCATTATGACCGCGTAGTGGCTGCCACGACCCCACAAGACCTCCCCCAAATTGAGCTTACCAATAGGTTGACAGGGATGATGGAGGAGAGTGTAAAAGAAAAGAAATCATCAAAACAGCCAGGCGTGGTGGTGCACGCCTTTAATCCCAGCACTTGGGAGGCAGAGGTATGAGGATCGCTGTGAGTTCGAGGCCACCCTGAGACTATATAGTTAATTCCAGGTCAGCCTGGGCTAGAGTGAGACCCTATCTTGAAAAACCAAACAAAAAAAAAAAGAAAGAAAGAAAGAAAGAAAGAAAGAAAGAAAGAAAGAAAGAAAGAAAGAAAGGGAAGGAAGGAAAGGAAGGAAGAAAGGAAGGAAGGAAGGAAGGAAGGAAGGAAGGAAGGAAGGAAGGGAGGGAAAAGAAATCATCAAAACAGAAGAGGGCTTAGTTGGAAAGAAATAGGAGTTCAGTGGAGGAGAGTGGGTCAGGAGAGGACAAAGGAAGGTATTGCGATCAAATTACACTATCTTTATGTATGAAAACTACCAATAAAGAGGTTTTTTTTTTTAAATAAACAATAAAGGAACCTGAGGACTGGTGAGATGCTCAGAGGGTGAAGCGTTTGCTCCAGGCAAGAATGAGGGCCTGAGTTCAGATCCCACTCCCCATGTAAATGTCAGGCATGGCACATGTATCTGTTGATACCACCAGCAGCCCTCCTTTGTTGGATAAAGAATTAGGAGATGAGGGCTGGAGGGATGGCTTAGCTGTAAGATATTTGTCTGCAAAAGCAAAGGATGCAGGTTCCCCAGGACCCACATCAGCCAGATGCACAAGGGGTGCATGTGGCTGGAGTTCATTTGCAGTGGCTGGATGCCCTGGCATGCCCATTCTCTCCCTCTTTTTCTCTCAAATAAATAAATAAATTTAAATTTTTTTAGAAGAATTAGGAGATGGAGCCTGGCATGGTGATACACATCTTTGGTCCCAGCACTCAGGAGGCAGAGGTAGAGATCACTGTGAGTTCGAGGCCACCCTGAGAATACAGAGTGAAATCTGGGTCAGCCTGGGCTAGAGCAAGACCCTACCTTGAAAAACAAAAGAGAGAGAAAGAATTAGGAGATAGGAACACAGATGTAGCAAGGCAGAAGTGAAGTGAAAGGTTCTTGGTAGAAAAGCTTCTCTGGATGTAGGGAGGGGTCCTGACCCAGTTACTGAGGACTACGGAAGGAGATGTGTTTTTATAGGAATGTCCTTAGACTGGCCTTCAGAACTGCTTGTGCTTCTTGCATTCAGTTTCTGGGCTAGCAGTTTGATCCCTGGCCTGGGTTCATGTTCAGCTCAGGTCCAAGTTCCGCCTGGGACTATATCGGGAATATCTGGACCCAGTGTTATCTCAAGGAAATGGCAACCATGTGGAACCCAGGCCCTGGACTCATCCGGGAACAAGAAACCATGTGGGGGAGGTGTGACTCTGGCAGGGGTCCCTGGTGTCACCCTGTCCTCCCATGGCACCTGCCAACCTGAAGCCCCCAAGACTCTGGGTCCACTGGTCTCAACTGTTATCCCATCCTTGGGTGGGCAGAGATAGGCGATTCCCGGAGCAAGCTGGTTAGGTAGATTAGCCAAATCCATAAGCTCTGGGTCCTGTGAGAAATAGGTAAACAAGGTGGAGACACCTGATGTCAATGTTCAGCCTCCACACGCACTCAGACACACACTCACAGGTGCAGCCCCCCACACATACAGACATGTCTATATGTGTGCACATACAGAACACACACGTATGCATGCAAAGAGAGAGCAAGAGAAAGACAAAAAGAAAGACAAAACGCCCGGTGATCAGCTATGTTGGGGGATACCTTTCCCAAGTGAATCCACCACATGGTGACATTTTCAGGCGAGACCCTCAGACAATGATTGCTCAGAGCAAATGCGATGCCCCCAAATGCTGGTTTTTTTTTTAAAGAAATAACAGCTCTGTTGTTTTTATTTATTCATTTATTTGTTTGTTTATTAGAGACAGAGAGAGGGAAAGAGAGAGAGAGGAGAGGGAGAATGGGCGCACCAGGGACTCTAGCCACTGAACTAGCAAATGAACTCCAGACGTGTGCACCCCCTTGTGCATCTGGCTTACGTGGGACCTGGAGAATCAAACCAGGATCCTTAGGCTTCGCAGGCATGTGCCATAACCGCTTAGCCATTTCTCCATCCCCCCAAATGCTGTTTTAAATGTGGCCCTTGGAAATGCCTGTGTGAGCATTTATACGAGACACGGCATGCTGTGTTGAGAAGGGGTCTGAAGCCCATTCTCAATGGGACAGGGCACATATGACCTCATCTTATATATTTGAGTAGACACACAAATGTTGGATGGATGGACAGATGGTGGAAGGGAGGGAGGATGGAAGAGAAAGAGGGTAGAAGGAAGGGAGGGTGGAAGGGAAAGAGGAAGGAAGGGGGAGGGAGGAAGGAAAAATTAGGTAGGTGAGTGAGTAATAAGCCCAAAAGCTTTGAGACCCACTGCCTGGACAAGAGGAAATGAATCACATTACGAAGGATCTCCCATGAACTTTTAGAATAATATCAAACCAGATGGCTGTGGGTACACACTTTCCCTCCTGTTTTCACCCCATTTTAAAAGCCACAGTGTAGGTCTGTGTGAATGAAACTGTATACAGTTCTGCTAGAATCCATTGGCTACACCGGAAGGTCAGTCAAGTGAAAGAGGAAGAAATTGTTAACTGAAGGAATCTGCAAGAGACCTGAAAACTGGAGGGTACCCAGGACCCTGAACTGCAATGTTTGGCTACAAATAAGTGATTGAGACAAAGGGGGACGTTGAACGGGATCTGAGTAGATGTAGCAAAGTATCAGCGCTGATTTCCTAGTGTTTAAACTTTATTTTTTTAAATTTAATATTATTTATTCTGGAGTGAAAGAGAAAGAGGCAAAGAGAGAGAGAGAATAAGCACACCAGGGCCTCCAGCCACTGCATCTGGCATCTAGATGAGTACTGGGGAATCGAACCCGGGTCCTTAGGCTTTGCCAGCAAGCGCCTTAACTGCTGAGCCATCTCTCCAGCCCTCATGGTTATTTTTTAATGACTGAGGTAAACTTTTAAATAGCTGCGTTGAGGTTAAACATCTCTTTTTTTTTTGTTTTGTTTTGTTTTTTTTGTTTTTCGAGGTAGAGTTTCACACTAGCCCAGCCTGACCTGGAATTCACTCTATAGTCTCAGGGTGGCCTCGAACTCATGGTGATCCTCCCTACCTCTGCCTCCTGAGTGCTGGGATTAAAGGCATGCGCCACCACGCCTGGCACTTGCTAGTTGTTTTTAATGTTGTTTGTTTTGTTTTGTTTTTGCAGCCTCCCAAGTGCTGGGATTCCAGGGGTGTGCACCACCATACTTGGCTTGCAAAAAAAAAAATAAATAAAATAATAATAATAATAATAATAATAAAATCTTGCACACAAATGTGAATGTAATTGTCCCCTATGAAGACAGTATTTATCTCCAGTGACCTCCGAGTTTCCTAATAAATGCTGTCTCCTACCACCAAGAATAGCGTGGCAGCACATGCTTGTAACCCCAGAGCTCAAGAAGCTATGGCAGGAGGATTATGAGTTCAAGGCCAGTCTGAACTACATCGTAAGACTGAATGAAAAAAAAAATCAAACCAACCAAACAAACAAAAGTTATAGAAAAGTTGCATTCATCTCCTGCCTTCTAGTTAGATGTCCTTTAGAAAAAGTCCCCAACCTTCCAGAACAGGCTCCAAAAGGAGAGGGGGCTTCTGAGAAGGAGTGGAATTTTGTGACCAGTGAATAGCTACAGAGCATTATGAGGTGTTAGGTCTTAGGATATCATGACGTGTTACATCCTGGGTCAGTCAAGGAAATTTTATGACTTTTACCTTAGTTCAGGCCCCATTTTTAAAACAGTAGCCCTGGTGGAGCACACCTGTCAGAGTTCCTGAGTTCTTTGAAAGATGTGCTTAACCAAAAATCCTCCAGCAGAAGAGACACTCTTGACTCTTAGTTCTCAGGGCCAGGTTTGCATAAGGAAGTTTTCGGCGGGGGTGGGGCGGGGGACGGACGGACAAATAACTTGTACAGATGCCGGAAAACCGAAGACTTTCATTTGAGTAGGAGAGAGGGATTTATTAGACCACTAGATTAAAATTCCTGTATTTAAGACATATTTCACAAACACTTAATGGGGTTTTCCCACCCGTTAAGAGCCAACCAAGGGCACAATGTTCTGTTTTAATAGGAGCAGGAGCTCCGTTTCATTTATAGACTGAACTGACAAAAAAAAAAAAAAAAAGGTCAATTCTCGCCAGAGAAAACATGACTTAATACAAATGCTCAGGCTACGGACAGAAATAAAGACCTGTCTGTACCCCGGGCGATTGCTTTTTCTTTTTTACTATGTTTGAGAGGGGTGGTGATTCGGAGGGGAAACTCCTGTGGTTGATATCCAATGAAGTTAACACTTCAGGGGCAGGACCCCTATTACATGCAGACGTCACGGAGTTCAATTACAGCGCGGTCTACCCACACGTGAAAGTACACCGGGTCAAGTAGAAAAATCTTGCCCCGAAATCTCAACTTGCAGCTGAGACATATTGGCAATTGGCATGGAGCAAAGGATTCTGGGATAAGACAAAGCCAGGAGGCACCATGAGAACTACGTTTCCTTCTAAGGGACAATGAACAATGCAAGAGGTTAACCCCAGAGAACCCCAGAATCCTGCCAATAAAGAAACCTCAAGCCAGGTGTGGTGGCACACACCTTTTTAATCCCAGCACTCAGGAGGCCAAGGTAGGAAGATAGATTGCTATGAGTTCGAGGCCAGACTGAGGCTGCATAGCGAATTCCATGTCAGCCTGGGCTAGAAGTAGGAAACAGCCTAAGAAAAACTGCCTCAAAACTTTAAAACATGTAAGGACCTACCTCTAGTACTATTTCCTAATGAAATAATTAAATGATATTCCTAAAATTATCTGCTTAAGTACAAAGATGTTTATTGTTTATTGTATTGTAGTGTCCCTTGTCAGCCATAAACTATTGAAAATTCTCTAAAATATTTATTATATGGGAAATTAGACAAATGAGGAAGTAGCCGGGCATGGTGGCACAGACCTGTCATTCCAGCCACAGGAGTGGCCGAGGCAGGAGAATTGCAAGCTCAAGGCCGGCCTGAGCTACAGAGTGAGCTTAAGGCCATCTAGACCAACCTCACAAGACCCTGTCTCAAAGTAAAAAAATATTTAAAAGGAATAGGGATATAGCTCAGTGGTAGAGTGCCTGCCTAGCATGGGCAGAGCCCTGGTTCAAACCTCAGTATGTATGTACATACATACATACATGCATACTTATATGCATATAGCATTTGAGACCAAAAAATGTAAGTGTGACATGAAAATAGAGTAAGGTAACAGAGTAAGGTAAAATGGCAATATATGAAATGTGAAAATTGAGGCTAGAGAGATGGCTCAGCAATTAAAGGTGTTTGCCTGCAAAACCCAGAAACCTGGGTTTGATTTCCAAGTATCCAAATCTCATTTGGAGTTTGTTTACAGTGGTGGTAGGCCCTGTAGCACCCAAACTCTCTCTCTCTCTCTCTCTCTCTCTCTGTCTTTCTCTCTATTTCAATCTCTCTCTCAAATAAATAAATAAAATATTTTTTTAAAAAAACCTTAATTTCATTGTGTGTGTGTGTGTGTGTGATGAGTATGTGTATCCCAGCATGGGTGTAGAGGTCAGAGGACAAACTTGGGGTGTTTGTCCCCTCTTTCCCCCCTTCTTAAGACAGTCTCTAGTCATTTTGCTGCAGTATTTGTGCCAGTCTAGCTGGCCAAGTAGTTTGTAGATTCTCCTGGCTCTGCCATCACAGATGTAGGCACCACTTTGCATCTGACTTTACATAGGTCCTGGAGAATTGAACTTGAGCTGTCAGACTTGCAAACAAGTGATTTTTAACCACTGAGTCAACTTCCCAAGCTTATAAAGTAGCTCTGTAAAACTGCAGCACGTTCTAGCTCTTCTAATAATCCGAACAGTCCAGAAATTGAGCGTGCATGGCAAGTGCACATTGATTTCTCTAGAAACTACCCACCAACAATCACTGTTTTGGGGAGATTTATATGTTTTACTCAAAACTTTTGTTAATGTGCATGCTAAGACACACTTGCATTCATTTTCTTCTTCCTTAAAAATAAAAGAATTTCCATATTTTTTGTATTTTTTTTTCGAGGTAGGGTCTCACTCTAGCCCAGGCTGACCTGGAATTCACTCTATACTCAGGGTGGCCTTGAACTCACAGCAATCCTCCTATCTCTGCCTCCTGAGTACTGGGATTAAAGGCGTGCGCCACCACACCCGACTAATTTCCATATTTTTAAAATATTTACTTATTTATTTAATTGCAAGCAGAAAAAGAAAGAGAGCGAGAGAGAGAAGAGAGAAACAGAGAAAATGGGCACACCAAGGCCTCTTGCCATTGCAAACAAACTCCAGAAGCAGGCACCACTTTGTATATCTGGCTTTGCATGTGTCCTAAGGAATCGAACTCAGACTGTCAGGATTTGCAAGCAAGTGCCTTTAACCACTAAGCCATCTTGCTAGCCCCAAATGTAGGTTTTTAAAGCTATCGATCGTATTCACAAAACTAATTGCAGAAAAGACCAAAGACCAGTCTAACTTTGAAAGCCCGTCTTGTCTTTTCTTGCCCCCAGGAAAAAAAGAACTACAGCGTTCAGACACACCCTCTTTGTAATCTCAGCTCTGCCATTGGCCAGCAGTTGACACCAAGGAAGCGTCTCTGTGTCTGTCCTCCAAACTGTTACATAAGGACATGACTTTCTTGCCAGGCTGGTGAGGAGGACAGAGTGTGGTCATGTTTGGCCAGGGCCTGGCGCACACATACACAAGGAATTCAGCTAAACATAAGAGCTAGAGGGAGCCATGTGCTTTTAACAGGTGCAACAGACTGGATCTAAACTTGACTTTGGATGGCGGATCTTAACCCGCGCTGGGGGTGGGGAGGCAGGAGTGCCTGCTTGGAATCTGGTCTGCTCCTGGGCCCTGTGTGGAGAAGCGCCCTGGAGGACATGGTGTCTCTTCCTAAAGCACGTATCTTCCAGGTGGGAGACTGATGATTGTATCCAGCAACCCCCTTCAAGTACCCACTATGTACTGGGCAGTACTTGGCTCTTAAATATGATGTGATACCTCCCTGTATTTTTTAAAAAATTTTTTTTGGGGGGCTGTTTTTCGAGGGAGGGTCTCACTCTAGCTCAGGCTGAACTGGAATTCACTATGTAGTCTCAGGGTGGCCTCACGATGATCCTCCTAGCTCTGCCTCCCAAGTGCTGGGATTAAAGGCATACGCCACCACGTCCGGCCATTTTTTTTTATTTTAATTTTTATTTATTTGCAAGGAGAGAGAGAATGAGAGTTCCAGGGCCTCTTGTCACTACAAACAAAGTCCAGATGCATGTGCTACTTTGTGCATCTGGCTTACATGGGTAGTGGAGAATCAAACCCAGGCTGTCAGGCTTTGCAAGCAAGTGCCTTTAACTGCTGAGCCATCTCCCCAGCCCACGTTCCTGCATCGTGTCACCACCACTGTGAGTAGATATCGGTGTGAGTCTCCACATTTGGAAAGCACTGCAAAGAAATGATGTAGGGTCTAGGGAGACAGTTTAGTGGGGAAAGTGCTTGCCCACAAGCTCATGTAAAAACATCAGGTATGTTCACATGTATCTGTACTCCCAGTGTATGGGGAGGTAGAGACAAAATCCCTGGAGCTCTGGTGAGATCCATGCCAATGAGAGACTCTGTCTCACACACACGCACACACACACAAAAACAAAGGTGGACAATGGGCTGGAGAGATGGCCTAGCAGTTAAGGCATTTGCCTGCAAAGCCAAAGGACCCAGGTTGGATTCCCTAGAACCCACATAAGCCAGATGCACAAGGGGGCACATGCATCTGGAGTTTGTTTGCAGTGGCTGGAGGCCCTCATGTGCCCATTCTCTCTCTCTGCCTATTTCTCTCTTTCTCTCTCAAATAAATAAATAAATAAAATATGTTTTTAAAAAAGGTGGGGACTGGAGAGATGGCTTAGCGGTTAAGGTGCCTGCCTGCTAAGCCTAAGAACGCTGGTTCCAATCTCCAGGTCCCACATTTAGCCAGATACAAAGTGACGCAAGGGCGCACGCATCTGCATTTTGTTCACAGCAGCTGAGAGACTGCTGGCGCACCCATTCTCTATCTGTCTCCCTCTCCCTCTCTCTCTGTCTGTCTCTTTCTGTGTCTCTCTCCAAAAATAAATTAAATTAAATTAAATTTAAAAAAAAGGTGGACAATATTCTTGAGGGTGACATCTGAGTTTGTCCTTTTGCCCTCAACACACATGCTCAAACATGTGCATGTACTCGGGTGTAAGGAACTTACCTGGCGTGGCTATGGTTGCCCAGCTGGTTAGCGTGGAGACCAGCACCCAGAGTTTGAACTCCCCCAGTTACGAGCGCAAGTACTCTAGTGTTTAGAGTGAGAGCAGCAGCGGGGTGCTTCTATATTCTATGTAGACAGCCACCCCAACTTTGTGAAGGGATCGTGGCTCGCCAGTCTGAGTGACTGGTGGCATGTCTTGTGCTATCTATCCATCCACCATGGCTGGGCCTGCCTGGGGTATTCAGGCCGACCGTCGCAGGTCTGAGATGCAACTCAGTGCTGTGAGCATCTGGCAAGCTGTCAGGCACTGCTGATACTGCCCGGCCAGACACTCCACACTGTGAACCACTGTGCTAAGGTTTTGAACTAGACAGAATTTGAACAGACACGGAGCAAAGGCAAGATAGGCCCTGTCGCCAGGAACCCGCCACCTCATGAGTATGGAATGCCCTCTCTCCTTCCTGGCCATAGTAGAGCCACTTAGATTTAACATAATGCCAGGTGGTCAGAATATTTCTAAAGAGGCGTGGAAAAGCACTTGCATATTAATGTAACCCCACCTTTGGTTTCCAGCTATGCAGTGTTTAAGGAGCAACCTGAACAGCCAACCCACAAAACGAAAGAAAACCAATTTCTGGTCCTCTGGTGTTACTTCCGGTCACTCCTTCACTGTCCTCACTTGTCTTCCATTCCACTCAGGAATTTTCCTCTTCCAAATGCCTCCAAAGAGCCCCTTCAAGCCTGGTGGAAATGTGCACTGTGTTGCTTCATTATCCTCCATTTAAAATTCTCTCTTGGGCTGGAGAGATGGCCTAGTGGTTAAGGCATTTGCCTGCAAAGCCAAAGGACTCAGGTTCAATTCCCCAGGACCCATGTAAACCACATGCACAAGGTGGCGCATGTGTCTGGAGTTCATTTGCAGTGGCTGGAGGCCCTGAGCCGCCCATGCATTCTCTGCCTGCCTTTCTCTTTCTCTCTCTCAAATAAATAAATAAAAATAAAAAAATAAAATTCCGTCTCAATAAAGCTTTTTCCTGTCTGCTTTCCTTGGAGAGTTTTTTTACGTTAGGGTCTCACATTGAAGTCTTTTGCCCACTTTCACTCATGCAGGTTGCACGAGTGCATACAGTTTTCTAAATTCATCAAATTGCATTTAACACGTCAAGAGTTCTCTGCTATTCCTCAATAGCGTTAATAAAAGATGCAAGTAGCAAAAGGACAGGGTTAGTAAGAAAAACCCCTAAAAAACATAGTTTTGTTATTCTAATGATGATTTCCACTAAAAGCACTCTTACTAAGTAAGTCAAACACTACATTTCATCTTATTTTTATTAGCTGATTTTGTCAGTAATTCTGTTCTAGCTATTTTTTTTTTTCTTGCAAGCACAAAAGTAGCGTACACTAAGCATCTGTTGTGGCCGCCGCTGCTGTTGGGTGGTGACATAAGACAGGTCTAAACTCTACCAAAACCCGTGGAAGCCATGTCCACAGAAGTTTAAATGATGCAAATTGAAGGGAATTCTAAAACTTCAAGAGAACACGCACATGCAATTTCTAGTCAACTCAATTCACTAAAACAAGTCTAATCCGAGATATTCTATAAGGTGGAAAACTTTGAAAGTGGGCTAGGAAGATTGCTCAGTGGCTAAAGCCACTGCTTGCAAAATCTGCCTGCCTAGGTACCATGGCCCGGTACCCATGTAAAATCGGACATGCCAAGGAAGGTGAATCTAGAGTTCATGTGCAGTGATAAGAGGTCCTGGTCCACCCAATCTCTCCTCCCTCCGCCTCAAATAGATAAATAAAAATATTTTTTAAAACCTTGAAAGTGACTGTCATGTCATGATTAATCATATATTCTTAGATAATAACATTTGGGGAGGGTGTTAACAATGCTGATCTGACGCGTTTTTGTCTAAAAAGTAGGTCATAGGTTTCCCACTCTTGTTCCCATTGCCTCCAAAACTGAATGAGACAGCTCACTCGTGTAGAAATCAGGTCCCTCTTCCTCTGCTCTACATGAACACTAAGGCTTCCCTGGAGAAAAAAAGATTTCTGCAGTTAAAAGTAGCTTGAAGACCACCAAGACAGACCGATTCAGTGATAATTTTTTTTTTCTTTTGTGGGATTCAATAAAACTATTTCTGAGTTTACTGGGGGAAATGGGCACTATATATTTTTTTAGAGTTTCCCTGAATTATCCTTCTTGTCACTGATTAAACCCTGATTTTATATCATTTAGGTTTATCAGATATTAAGCATGTCCTTCCTCCATGTCACCAACCCATCCCTGAACCAAACCCTGATTTGGGGTTTATAGGTAAAAATTAAGAATTTCGTGTCCCACATCTCCATGCCACCACCCCCCTAGGCAAAACCACAGTTCAATTTCACCTGCTGTGGACTCCAAGGATGATATTTTTAAAAACCTGGCTGTCTTAGATTAAGTTGTTTTCAAAGGCTATCTAGGTGTGCCTGGTTTCCATACTTCTCATAGTATTCGGTTACATAAACACCCTGTGCAGACTCATTGAAGCCAGTGGCTTTCAACCCTCAGGAACCGTGCAAAGCTCCCGGGAGCTTTTATAAAATCTAGATGCCCAGGCCTCCTGCCAGATCTACGAAATTAGCGGCTCTGGAAGTAACTGATGCGCCAAGCTTAGAAACAGCAGCGTGAGGACGGCTTTTTCCGACCTTTACCCTGAACTGCCACCACAGTCAGTTTCATCGGCTGGACGTCACTTTCGTGGACTGGAACTGAGTGTGACATACAGGTCATCCCCCACTTGGGTAGCAGCAGGAAGGAATGTCAGGAGTTTGCATCTTCACAGAAGGACCCTTGAAGCTCAGCGTACTTCATTGAGCACCAGGGCGGCTTCTTGACTCTGCACCACATGCTGTGGACAGCGTAGAGGCTCGGGGACGAAAAAAATCAACATCTCCCAAACACGCTCATCCTATGTTCACGCTCAGTTGTGGAGACTGGAGTCCTAAGGTCAAGTTCAGGACTTTCAGAGGCACCGTGTACTTGGACACTGAAAAGCCCTGCAGTAAAGAAATCTGTCTGCTCAGTGTTCCTCCTGTGTTCTGGGTGATGGTATCTCATCCTAATGAAGACCCCGGCCAGTACGTGCAGACAGAACTGGTAGACGCTGATCCACTCTGTGAGCAGGAGTCCATCCCCCCCCTCCCCCCGCCATTCCACCTCCCCGAGTTTCCTCATTCATAAGGCTAAGAAGCAATCGGAGAACCAGAGGAAGGGAGGCAGCGCACGAGGGACAGGAAAGACCCAGGTTGGCCAAGGGATTTAACAGCCTGATGGTAATCAGAGAAGTTGAGTGTAATTGCTTGTGTTGTTTCTGAAAGCATCGCAGCCAGGCTGGTGGTCTGACGTCCTAATTAGTTAATGGGCACGGAGGGTTTTACATGTTTAGAAATGAAGGCTTATTGGATCAGCACTCAAAGATACTCGCTTTTTTCCTCTTTCTTTCTTTCTTTCTTTCTTTCTTTCTTTCTTTCTTTTTTGGTAAATTGACATTTTCCTTTAAGACAGTGATTCTCAGACTTGAGCATACATCAGATTCCCTGGAGGGCTGATTAAAACACAGCTTGTTGGGCCTGCTCCCCAAGCATGTGTGTGTGTGTGTGTGTGTGTGTGTGTGTGTGTGTGTGTATCAGGTCTGCCTAGTGAGATTCCAAGTGATGCTGCTGCTGCTGCTGGTGGTGGTAGTGGTGGTACTCTGGAGACTTGAGATCAAGAAAGAATGTTCTAGAAGGAAACAAGCAATAGTAGAAGGAAGAGAATAGACAGGGAGGGAGGAGAAGCAATGATAACAAAGAAAGATAGAGGAAATATAACATGGGGAGGGGAGAGAAAAAAGATGGAGCGATGGGGAGAAAGATGTGGATGAGAGAGAGAGAGGAATGAGACATACAGGATGAGAGGGTGATCCGTGAACTTGAATATATATGCTCATGTTTGAATAGAGGTAACAGCAAAAGAAAGAAGATGGGTGAGACAGAAGGGGCAGAGGGAAGAGGTTGAGTTAATGAAGTGTGGAATGAAGGCCACCCAAGCCTCAAGGTTGATGTCTGGTGAGGAGAGTCTTGGGCCCTGGGAGAGCCCCTGCTAAGGTCCCAGCTCGAATTTTCCCACTGGCCTGCCCGCCTTACCATCCCCTGGCCTCCACTGGGCTGCAAGTAGCCCTTAACGGAGAAAACAGAACCAAGTTCGCAGAAGTCATTTTCCACTCTAAGCCCTTCCGCCTCCTGGGCCTTGTTAGATCCTGCCTTCCCTTCCCAACATCCTCCCCACCCTACCCGGAAGGAGGCAAGCTGAAACCTACTCAGCTCCCCAACCTTTCTGCTCACTGCTGTTGGCCTGACTCTATCTTCCAGCCATTCTAAGGGCTCTTGGAACTTGACCTTTTAGACCCTGCTGGTCCCCAACCCCCAAGGCCAGGCAAACAGGTGGGTCT
Organism: Orientallactaga sibirica; assembly: GCA_036365145.1. Classification (NCBI taxonomy): domain Eukaryota; kingdom Metazoa; phylum Chordata; class Mammalia; order Rodentia; family Dipodidae; genus Orientallactaga; species Orientallactaga sibirica. The sequence goes on along the minus strand of JAEOAD010000026.1, from coordinate 16,935,143 downwards.
TGAGACTTGGAGCAGGCCTTTGGAAATTGTCCCTAGGGGTAGGGGAGGGCGTGCCTTCCCTGGCTAAGGGCATGCACTCTCACATCAGAACCCAGAGCCGCTGCTGTGAGAGGAGCCAGCGCTGGGCTCTGCCATGAGATTCGAGAGAGACACAGCAGGGCCCCTGGAGACCCAGTCTGTTGTCATGACGAGCAAAGTAAACAAGCTCAAGCCTGGGAACTGGATTGGGGTAGCCATACCTCTCTGCCCTGGAGGTGCGAGAAATCCTCGCTATAAATCAAGGAAATTAAATAGAGTGCAGGGCTTAGAGGCATTGCTAACATCCTAATCCGGATCCCAGGGCTGCTGAAAAGCCCCGCTCCACCCAGCGGTCCCTAAGAAGTAAAGTCCTGTAGCGCAGCCTCCTGGTGCCCAGCGAGTAGCCCAGCTTTGGTGGCAATGCCGACCAGGGAACTTCAGAACTAGAGAGAGGCCCGGGATTGTCCCCTCTTGCCTCTTCCTTGCAAAGGATGGGGAAACTGAGACCCACTGAAGCAAAAGAGTGCACTGTCTACAAATCTGAGGGCAAAAAAAAGAAAAAAAAAAAAAAAAAAAAAACTTCAGGTGCTCTTGGGGGAAGAGGGAAATCCCTCCAGGAGCAGATTACAGATGACTGCCTTTGAGAACCTGTGATTATATAAGATTGTATAAGAATAAGGGGAGCTCAGGATGGGTAGCGACCATCTTTAAATATTTATTTATTTATTTATTTATTTATTTATTTATTTATTTATGTATTTATGAGAGAGCGAGAATGGATGTACCAGGGCCTCTAGCCACTACAAACGAACTCCAGACACATGCGCCACTTTGTGCATCTGGCTTTACTTGGGTACTGGGGAGTCAAACCTGGGTCCTTTGGTTTCGACAGCAAGGGTCTTAAATGCTAAGCCATTTCTCCAGCCCACACCCATCTTTAAGACAAGAAGAGCAGGTGGCCGGTGTAATTCAATGATAGGGAACTTGCCTGGCAACCATGATGCCCCTTTCCCCTGAGTTTGATCCCCAGCACTACAAAAACAAACAAGCAACAACAAAGAAAACGAGTATGGGATCCACCTCCGCTCCTAGCAGGCACGTGTGCAAAGCCGGGCTCAGAACTGGTGAACTTCCGTCCAACGCTGAGCACAGGCAGACAGATACGTGGAGAAGTGACGAGCCCAGGGGTCAGACATGGCACCCAGCCCTTTCTGCCCATGCTGGTGCTCACAGATGCCAGAGGAGGGTCCCCTCGAGGCAGTCAGGTCTCGGGTGAGGAAAGTGAGGCACAGGAATGAAGAGAGAAATCTGATCACACAGTGTACGCCTTTCTCTTTCTAATTCTGTGACGGGATAGGTAAAGAGATGATAGGAAACTAAGGAAAACACATCTCTATGTTGGATGTCATGTCCTCTGAGGGTCAGACATGCCCCTTTGTGGTTAAACATCCTCAAAGCTGCATCAGTTTCTTTATTTTATAATGTTTTATTTATTTATTTATTTGAGAGAGAGAGAGAAGAAAGCCTCTAGCCACTACAAGCAAACTGCAGATGCATAAGCCACCTTGTGCATCTGGCTTACGTGGGTCCTCGGGAATCGAACCTTGGTCCTTAGCCTTCACAGGCAAGCTCCTTAACTGCTAAGCCATCTCTCCAGCCCCTGCATCCATTTCTATTAGAGACTATGGTGCCAGGACACTTTCCCAATTGCCACATGTGTGTGTTAACAAGGGACCTGCATCTTTAAGATACCCTGATGGCACTATAATGCCACTCCCATTGTGGTTTTGAGCCCTTTGTGGGTTCTTCAAGAGGATCATGGGAAGAAATACCCTAAAAGGTATCCAGTCCACCATGATTTGATTTGTTTTTCAATGCAGGGTCTCAGTATTCCAGGCTGACCTGGAACTCACTCTGTAATCCAGGCTAGTCTCAAACTCACAGGGATTCCCCCTGCCCCAGCCTCCTGAGTGTCAGGATTACAGACAATGGCTACCATGCCTGCCTCTATCATGATTTTTGAGGGGAAAAGGGTCCCCTTTTTCTAGGACTATGCCAAACACTGCATAAATGTTCATTAAAACACTTCTTTAAAATCCACAGCGCAGAACCCAACCTGCCACTACGTCTTCTTTCCCTTCGGGGCAGCCCATCCAACCTCTCTCCAGTGTAGGTGTGCTTTGCTGATTAAACTTCTGCGGAAACTGTCTCCGTACTAAATTCTTTTCTTCAGGAAGATGAGAACCATGAGGAAACCTTCACTCTGTAACAATGAAGACCATTTTGTCAGTAGCATGAAGTAGTTTTCTCTCCTCAGTAGAGTGGAGACCGTTTGTAGGCAGGGACTGCAGGCTGTTCTCTCATAGAGCAAAACTGTTTTCTGAAAATCCTAGAGAGAGCCGGCATGGTGGTGCACGCCTTTAATCCCAGCATTGAGGAGGCAGAGGCAGAGGCAGAGGCAGAGGCAGAGGCAGGAGAATCACCCTGAGACTACAGAGTGAATTCCAGGTCAGTCTGGGCTAGAGTGAGACCCTACCAAAACAAAAACAAACAAACAACAAACAAAAAACCTACAGTGGAAAATAGTCCTGGATGGCTCAGTGATCTTTTGGAGTCTCTGTTACAGCCTGGGAATGGCACCATAGAGTCCAGAGACCCGCTGGATTTGGCCCTGTAGCTGACAGGAAGTGCTTAATAGGGACCCTTGTTAATATTGTTAGTATTGTTATGCACTCCAAATAACTTTCACAACATGTGACCAATTAACTCAACTTCCTCGGGATAGACCACGTTCCTGTCCTGGAGAAGAGATGCTCCAACGTGACATAGGCATTGCAGTTTTGTGAGCCAGGCCTGGTGGCGCGTGTCTGTAATCCCAGAACTAGGGAGATGGAAAGTCACAAGTTTGAGGCCAGCCCGGCCACAAAGCAAGCCCCTGCCTCCAAAAAAACCAGCCACAGAGATCAGAGGTGGGCAAAGACCCTGACAGTCAGTCTGAGTGAGGATCTCTGTCTGGGCTCTTGTTTTAAATCTCAAGTTTAAATGCGCTCTCCCAGGCGGGCTCCAGTGTGGGGACTGGATGACCCTGGCGAAGGAGCACTGTGTGCTTAGAGGATTTGTGGACTGAAAAGGAGAGAGCATGTCACTATGGGGAGGGGGGAGGGTGGAAAGCTGGCAAACAGTTGGCGGGTGTCCCCACCTGGACATGGAGTCATGTTAAGAGGTCTTCTGAAGGGGCAGCAGATACACTTGGTTGTATGTTAACAGCAGAGCCCTTTAAGAAAACACCTACTATGTGCGATGTGATTCCCTGGGTTAATACAAATCTCCCAGCTATCTTCCTCTCTCTTTTTAAATCTCTCTCTCTCTCTGTGTGTGTGTGTGTGTGTGTACTGGCATGCATATGCCATAGCATCAGGTGGAGTTCAGAGGACAACCTCACATTCCACCATGTTTGAGGCAGGGTCTCTTTCTATTCACTGTTACTGACCCTTGAGCTTCCGGAAGTTCTCCTATCTCTGCCTCCCATCTTACTGTTGTGGCAGGGCTTGGATTACAGATGCTGCGAACTACTTTGGGCAGCTTTAAGTGGGTCCCAGGAATCTGAACTCAGGTCCGCGAGTATTTCACCCGCTGAGCCATCTCCCCAGTCCTCGCCCAGCAACTGTTAAACCACTCCTCCTTCCACATTAGACAAGGAAACAATCTGAGATTGCAGAAGGCTACTCAAGGCAAAAATAGATCTGCAGGGGATATGGGGGATGCTGGGTGCCAGGCAAGCTCTTGAGCCTGGGGACAGGCCAATTTCTCAATAGCCCCCTAGGGAGGTTCTAACATTTGCAGGTCTAGGCAAGAGAATAATGGGTCTTAGAATCAAGGTTTCGTGATCCCACTCTACCCACAATGCCCCTGCACTGGGCTCGACATCCAGCTGTACCCTGACTGAGGCAGCGACTCGCTGCTACCTCATGTCCAGCTGAGTAGCCACCCTAAGTCTCCAGCTGGCACTCAATAAATGCCTGCTGAGTTTACCTGGTACCCAAATCAGTTTTCTTTCTTCCTTTTAGTATTTTAACACTGATAGCAAAAGGCAAACATGCGTCCATTTTCTAAGTGGGCACTTTCTCCTCTGAAAATAAAGCAATCCTCATAGCTTCCCCGCAACATCAGGATAAAATCCCTGTATATTTCTTGCAAATGTTACAATCACTTTAGAGATGTGGAAACTAACACTGAGGAAGGAGAAATGATTTTTCCTCCCAAATCATATACGTTGTAAGTAGAAGAGGTAGATGTGAAGAACATCACGGGGCTCTCTGGGACATCATTCATTCATTCATTCATTCATTCATTCATTCATTGTGCTGCAATGGGCGGGGGAGAAGGGGTGAAATCCAGTGCATTATTATTATTATTATTATTATTATTATTATTATTATTCTAGGTCAGTGCTTTACTACTAAGCTACATCCCTGACCCTTTTATTAAATTTTTCTTTTGAGATAGGATCTTGCTGAGTTGCCCTGGTTGGCCTCAGATTTGTGATCCTCCTGTCTCAAACTCCCATATGGCCAGAATGACAGGCCTGTGCTACCACTCCCAACACTAGGCCCCTTTGGTTTCAAAGCCCTCTACCCTGGGGGATGTCTTCCCCTTACAGCAACCAAAGGCTTTTTACATAAGGCTGAGCTGCTCACAAGCGTGGCTTTGGGCAGAGGATCACAGCCCTTGGACTTGATAGAAATACAAAGTCTTAGGCCACCTCTTGGACCTAGGCACTCAAAACTGGTGGTGAGAGGGACCCGGTGACATAAGCACTCCAGGTTACTCTGAAGGCTCATGCACTTCAGTTTGAAAATGAACATGTGGGAAATGATTTTTCTCTATTATAGGTGAGGAAGCAAATGCAATGGGGAGGCTGAGCAGTGGGACCAAGGGTGAAGAGACAGGAGATGGGGAGCCGAGCTCGAAATCCCTCATTCAGGTTTCTCATGGCAAACCCCTTGGGAGATGTATTAAAATGCAGGTTTCCTGGCCCCCATCCCTCAGATCTCAAGATCCCCAGGATATGTATTTTTATTTTATATAGTTATTTGTTTATGAGAGAGAGAGGCAGGTAGAGAGAGAGAGAATGAGAGAATGGGAGTGCCAGGGCCTCTAACCACTACAAATGAACTCCAGACATATGTGCCACCTTGTGCATCTGGCTTTACATGGGTACTGGGGAATCAAACCCTGGGTTCTTAAGCTTTGCAGACAAGCACCTTAACTGTTGAGCCATCTCTCCAGGATGTGTATTTTAACAAGCTCCCAGAAGACTGAACAATTGAAGAAATTTTAGCTCCTGTTGGACTTTAAATACAAGTGGAGGTTTATTTGGACAATTTTATTTATTTATTTTGCAAGCAGAGAAAGAGTAGGTGCACCAGGGCCTCCTGTCACTGCAAACAAACTCCACATACAGGTAATCACTTTGTGGATCCGGCTGTACCTGAGTACTGGGGAATCGAACCCAGGTGGTCAGGCTTGCAAACACTTTTAAGCGCCAAGAGCCATCTCTCCAGCCCCATTTTGACAATTTTATACATGCATGTAATGTAACTTTGATAATACTTACCCCCCCATTACCTTCTTTTATCCCCTCCTGCTCATCTCCTTCCTCCTCTACCCAACGAGACCCCTCCTCCTGTGTCCCTTTGTTGCTGTGACCCAGGGAGTTTAAGTAGGTTGCTTGCATTAGCACGGGCAGGGGCTTAGTATCTGGAGCATGTGTAACTTTCCGCTGGCTACTCCATTGAAGAAAATCGCCCCCCTTCCGTCAGCACTGCTAACAGTTCCTCAGGGAAGAGTGGATCCTCAGGAGCTCCTCCCCCACCCATGGTAGAAGGTTGAAGGGCGCAGTCACGTCTCACACAGGTAGCCACAGCTGCTGTGGTGTGGGTTCGTGAGTGCAAAGGCCCGCGGTGTTTTTTTACTTCTTTAACCTCTTTTGGGGCCTCAGTCTTCTTTCTCCCTTACTCCTTTGCTCCACAAGTGTTTAGCCGAAACTGGCTTGGGTTTTTGCAGAGAGATCCTAAGCACTAAGAGAACCCAGCCTTTTGCTTCTCAAACCTTAAGCTGCCTACGGAGAAAATGGCCAGTCATCCACAGTCCTGTTAACAATAAGCTTTTCTAACACAATAGAATTTTATCGATTTTTTTTTTAAGGCAAAGCTGTTTTTCTTCTGATTTCTCCCAACGCCAGGCCCACCCTCCCTTCATTGCTAGTAAGGGTTCAGCGTATGACTTTCCAGAAACCTGGAATTCTTACTGAAATTCATTCGCGAACACATACACTTCACTGATACTTGGATACAGAACTTGAGCTGTGTTATTCTGGCTACACGGTGACATGACTGACGGGGTCAGCTATTGCTATGCCTCCACGTGTGGTGGGTTTTCAACACGTGGCAGTGTGGCCCATTCTTGTACAGGGCTGTAGAACGCTCCACTTTGAAAAGCATCCCAATCCGATTTCATTAGGTTCATTGATGGGGATTTTTTTGTAGCTTGTGCTTTTCCCCAATTACAAAGAGCATGGCTCAAAACACCCTCCCACATATAATCCTTCGAATGTGCATGGTTTGAAAAGGTGAGTTGCTCCAGAGAGGGAATGTGAAAACCCCTGGCTTCTTTGCACTTGACAATCCTAGTCTGTCCTATTCCAGAAGAAAAAAAAAAATTTGTCTTATGTCCAAGAAGGAGATTGACACTGAATGCCAGTTACTTATTTGAAAGAGAAAGAGGGAGACAGAGAATGGGTGTGTTAGGGCCTCCATTCCACTGTAAATGCCACCTTGAACATGTGGTTTTAAATGGGTACCAGAGAATCGAACCTGGGTCCTTAGGCTTTGCAGGCAAATGCCTTAATCACTAAGCCATCTCTCCAGCCCTTGGCTGTTGTTTTGTTTTGTTTTTGCAGTTGGGGGTGAGAGCCAAGGCTTTAACCATGCAGGGCCAGAGCTCTCCCACTGAGCCACACCTCCAGCCCTTGGTACTTCCTTTCCTGCCTGGTTCTGGGAGTGGTATTGTAGACTGAAATGGACGTGTTTTTGCCTAAGGCGGAACAACTGTTAGAACAACCAATCAGAGCTTCAAGCTAGAAATGATAGACAGACTCCTGTTCTTACAGAGGAGAAGGTGCTGGTGTTTGGGTAGGTCTTTTCTATAGGAGGATTTGGGACATGTTCGCAGTTCATTCGGTAGCAGATCTGGGACGCTGTCTGCCCCTCTTGGTCTCTTTGGTCCTGTAAAAACTGAAAAGTGAGCAGCCCCCGCCCCCCGCAGCCCTGGGTGACTTGAGTGTAAACACCATCCAACTGCGCCCCACCCGGCTCCCCTCTGTGACTCAGTCACACTCATCCCCGAGTCATTAGAGAATGGAGACGATGAGTCAACCTGGCGTGCACCCAGCGAGGGACAAAACACGTCCAGAAAATCAGGGATTCCCTGCGCTGCCAAGGAGGCGCGAGTGGAGACAGACGATTCTCCATGGTGGGGGTGAGGGGATGCCTGGGAGCTGGGGGCTGCTGGGGAGGCCTGGGCTCTTTGGGGGTGGGGAAGACGCTGGGATTCTAGACAAGAGAAGAAAGAGAGCTGAAAGACATCCTGTAAAGCTATGAACTGTTGCCACCTAGGTAGGGTTTTGAACGTGGAATGCTCCCCAAACCCAGCCCCGCAGGCTCGTGTGTTTGAACCCTTGATCCCCAGTGGGGGGTGCTGTTTGCGGAGGTTGTGGAACCCTTTGGACATGGGGACCTTAGCCTGTGGACAGAGGGATAGAGAGCTGAGGCTAAAGGATTAGCATCTAGTTCTCCCTCCAGCCCCAAGCTCTTTGCTTCCTGTGTATCCCTGGGACGTGACCAGCCACAAATTCCCACCAGCCGCCGTGCCTTGCCCACCATTATGGACCCTATTACCATGAACAATAAGCTCAAATAGAGGCCTCCTCCCTGCAGTTGCTTCTGTCTGTGGGGCATTTGGTCACAGCAAGGGGAAAAGTAACAGAAACTTACATCCTGTTATGCACAGTATCTGAAACTAATTTCTCTCCCTCGTGAATGACAAGAGCTAACTGGGTGTCTGAGTCAGCACCATCCTCGGGACCTGGAATGATTTATTCCATTTAACCTTCAAGGCCAGCCTTTGACTGATCTCTCCCAGCATCTTTGTTGTCCTGGGGTGGGTGAGGTGAAGCACTGTGCTATGGTTAAGAGAGGGTGGTCCCTGGGATTTATGAATAATTGTGATAAGCAAAAAAGAAAAATAGGGCTGGAGAGATGGCTTCGCGGTTCAGGCGCTTGCCTACAAAGCCAAAGGACCTAGGTTCAATTCCCCCAGAACCCACATAAACCAGATGCACAAGGTGGCACATGCATCTGAAGTTCGTTTGCAGTGGCTGGAGGTCCTGGCGTGCTCATTTTCTCTCTCTGCCTCTCTCTCTCTCTCTTTCTCAAATAAATAAATATTTTTAAAAAGAAAGAAAAGAAAAATAAAATCAAAGCTTCCAGGGGGCTGGAGAGATGGCTTAGCAGTTAAGGTGCTTGCCTGCAAAGCCTAGTGACCAGAGTTCAATTCCCCAGTACCCATGTAAAGCCAGATACACAAGGTGGTGCATGCGCCTGGAGATCGTTTGCAGTGGCTGGAGTCTCTGCCATGCCCATTCTCTCTCTCTCTCTCTCTCTCTCTCTCTCTCTCTCTTTGAAAATAAATTTAAAAATTTTTTAAAATATTTTTAAACTTGCAGCACACATTCACCCACAAACGCGCCTGGCCTCCATGTTTGTGTTAAGAAGTGGGTGCTGTTTCAAACAGTCCCCAACGTTAGTGTTGGCTTTAAGACTATGACTGTTATCTCATAGCTTCCGGTGGCCAGGGCCCTTGGAGCAGCTTCACCATGGGGTTCTGGCTCACGGGCTCTTATGAGTTAGGATGGGAGGTGGAGGGACATCCCACTCACTCATCCAGAAGCTCATGTTGTGAGGCTGTGGGTAGGAAGAAGGCTCAGCCCCCCACCAAGTGGGTCTCTCTGGAGGGCTGCTCTTCCTGAAGCAGCTTCTCCCAGGAGAGAGAGGGCTGGAGAGATGCCTTAGGGGTTAAGGCACTTGACTGCAAAGCCTAAGAACCCAGGTTCAATTCTCCAGTGCCCACATAAGTCAGATGTACAAGATGGCACATGCATCTGGAGTCTGAGGTAGCTAGAGACCCTGGCATCCATTCTGTATTTCTCTCTCTGTTTCTCTCTCTCTCTCTCTACACTTCTCTCTCATAAATAAATAAATAAATGAATAAATAAATAAATAAATAAGAAAAATGAGAGAAATGAGGAGTGGAGGAAGAAAAAGGAAAAGGAGAAATGAAGGAGAGGAGGAAGAAGGCAAAAATAGAGGTAAAGGAGAAGAGAGAAAAAAGACACAGAGGGAGGAACAAGGAAGAGAGAGAAGAAAAAGCAAGAGAAAGGATGTTGAGAGAAGGGAGAGTGGGAGAGAGGACAAAAAGGAATAGAAGAGGGGAGAGAAAGGAAAAGCATGGAGGAAGAAGGAAAGCAGGAGTAAGCAAAGAGGAAGAGGGGAGTAGAAGAAAGAGGAAGTGTGGGGGAAGAAGAAGAAAGGGGAAGAAGGAAAAGATGGGGGAAGAAAAAGGGAAGAAGAGAGGAAGAAAAAGGCAAAGGAAGAGAGAGGGAGAAAGAAGACAGGATCAAAAGAGATGGAGGAGGAGGAAAGAAGAGGAAGAAAGAAAGAGGCTAGAAGAGAAATGAAGTCAGTTTTCTCTTCTGTTGCCTATGTCGGGAGCAACACACCATGATGCCTGCTGTAAGTTACTGGTCACACAGTGTCCCACCACACACACCGACGTCGGGATGCATCTCTGCTAGCATCCCTTTGAAATCTTATACGACACTGCAGGACGAAGCCTCAGTGTCTGTTCTTTCTCTTCAGCCAACATGCCAACCATCAAGTGTTAACTAGAAGGGGCCACCTCTCTCCAAAACAAGGGGTTCTTCCATCTTGATTTCACACAAGAGCATCACCCAGTCAGCTTTGCAGGGACCCCAAGTGGCACCATCCTATCCTTTGCCCTCTTGGACCAAGGATGTGAGGTATCCTGTGTTGTCTGCCTATTGCTAAAGAAATTTTCCGTCCTGCTCTGTCCTCCCTGTGGTCCATATGAGCCTGCTGTCCTATACTTGCTTCCCTGACTGGTGGCCTTCAGTTGGGTTTGGCCAGTGGGAATCACCAAGGAAAGACTGAACATGGCAAGATAGGGGCTACTGGGACAACAGCCACCTGCACTCCCTCCTGGCTTCCACGTCATCCCGGTGAAGGTGGCCGAGCACCATCTATACCTCCCACTGGTCACCCATCTCCCTGACCTTAGTTCTTAGTGGACCCTGGGAACTTTGGTACCTCCCATCACCCCTATGTTCCAGAATTGGTCACAGCTTCCTGTGAGCAGTCCCCAAGTGCCTCACCAGCTATTTTCAGTTCTCCCAACCCACTCACACACCTCCATAAATAACCCCTTGTGTAAACATCTCTCGCTTTAAGTCTTCTGAATGGAATTCTTTCCTCTGCTGGGATCCAGAATCCATAGGGAATGGAGCGGGCTCTGGATCCCACACCTTTGTGTCTTCACACTGCAGTCAGTCAACCATGTGGATGTGTCATTTAGGGCAGAAGTCTGGGATGTCGTAGAGAGATGTGTCCTGTGGAGTCATTTAGCTGGGTTATCCCACCACCTACAGTATCATTTGGGGGGGGGGGCACTGAACTGTTCATATATTGTCCATGACAGTAAGCATGGCTGGAAAAGAATTCCTATCACATGATTACGGGGAGCACTGAGAATTGAGCAAGTCCTTTCTCACCTCCCAAGTCCCACCTCCTTACCCAAACCAGTCATAGATTGCTCTTTGGTGCGTACTATCCATGACTTTCTCTCTTACGATGTCTTTGTAAAGCTGTGCATTCTTTTCTTTTCTTTTCTTTTCTTTTCTTTTCTCTCTCTCTCTCTCTTTCTTTTCTTTTCTTTTCCTCCCTCCCTCCCTCTCTTTCTTTCTTTCTTTCTTTCTTTCTTTCTTTCTTTCTTTCTTTCTTTTTCTTTCTGTTGTTGTTGTCGTTGTTGTTGTTGTGTTTTTTGGATGTAGGATCTCTCTCTAGCCTAGGCTGACCTGAAACTCACTGTGTAGTCTCAGACTGGCCTCAAACTCATGGCGATCCTCCTACTTCTGCCTCTGGAGTGGTGGGATTAAAAGCGTGCACCACCCTGCCCCTGTCTGGGGATAGATGGCCAAATAAATGTAGCTCCTAACACAGACTTTCCTCAAGGGAATGAATGAGACAGCAAGGCTGTGGAGGAGTTTGGAACTCACTCACTCATATCTTCCTTTATCTATCTAGTCCTAAGCTGGGCATGGTGGCGCACATCTTTAATTCCAGCACTTGGGAGGCAGAGGTAGGAAGATTGCTATGAGTTCAAGGTCAACCTGAAACTACATAGTGAATTCCAGCTCAGCCTGAGCTACAATGAGACCCTACCTCAAAAAAAAAAAATATTGCTACTGCAGAATCTATCTAGTCCCAGATCCTTTCCTGGTATTTTGGAAGATTCTGTGAGTACATTTAAAAAAAAAAAAAAATCAAATAGGACCTTTGCCGGCAAGGAGCTCACAACAAGAGGAATTAAGCAGGCAAGCCAAACAGTCCCGAGCAGAGTAGAATTTTTAGCTGGTTTGTTGTTATTGTTTTCAAAACACCATGAACCCATTTTATTAGTCAAATAGTTGGATTCCACTCAAGTGCACTTAACACATTACTGTATTTTAGAAATTGACTTTCTTCTTAATGTGCATCTTTGTGTGTGTGTATCGATGTGTGTATGTGTGTGTGTACGTGCACACACACACACAGATCAGAGGACAACCCCGGCTATCAGTCTCAGAACTGCCATTTGCCCATTTTTGAGAAAGGGCTTCTCACTGGCCTGAAGGTCATCCATTAGGCTAGTCTGGCTGGCCAGCGAGCCCAGGGCATCGAGCCGTCTCCGCCTCGCCAGTACTGGGATGACAGGCATGCATCACCACACTGTGCCTTCTTGGAATTCAGGGCCTCGTGCATGCTACGTGGTAAGCAGTTTCCCCAGTGAACCATCTCCTCAGCACAGGAATTTTGTTTTGCCGTCTGTATGTGCACCCTCCTCCTGGACTGCAGTGGGTCACGCTTGCTGAGGGAACACCCTCCTCCTGCGCCCCTTGTCGCTCAGAGGCCAGATCAGACCACTCGGATATTCTGTTTGTTCACATGTAAGTGCAAGTGTTCTCGGGTAGAATCTCTGCAGGAAAGATGGAGAATGAGGAGGGAAAAGCCAGCAGAAAATTCTCCTAATTAAACCCTACCTCCAAGCTATAGGAAGTCTCTTTTACAAAAAAAAAAAAATAATAATAATAATAATAAATAAAGAGAGAGAGAGAAAGAAAAGAAAAGAAAAAATAGAAGGAAAAAAAAGCCTCTCACTTCCCCACTTCGACAAATCCTTGCTCAAGCCATTTCTGAAGTCACAAGGACCCAAGGCCATTAGTCCAATCATAGCTCACAGCTCTTGCAGGGACAGACAGATAAGGTCTGCCATTCTCGCTCCCGTATGTCTCCAGTGCCATAACTACAGGCATACACATGGGGGAGAGAGGGTTCTCAGAACTGTTGAAGCCATGGTGTCTGGTATTTGCACTCTGCTGGAGATCCTTGTTGTTCTTGTAATTTAAAAGATCTAAACCAGGCATGGTGGCACACGCCTTTAATCCTAGCACTGGGGAGGCAGAGGTAGGAAGATCACCGTGAGTTCGAGGTCAGTCTGACACTACATAGTGAATTCCAGGTCAGCCTGAGCTAGAGCTAGACCCTACCTTGAAAAACAAAAAATAAATCTAAAGACATTGATCTGGAGTGATGTTTGTGCTTTATCACCAAGTGCAAAAATCTGCTCCATAGACCCAGCTTCATCACAGCCAGAGCTGTGCACATATATACACAAAGGATGGTTTTAAAAAAAAAAAACTGTCTCTCTGAGGTGAATGTTGAACAAATGGTTGGAAACAAGGGTCTTCTCATGCAGCTGAACTGACAAAGAGTGTGTCAGGCCAGGCGGAGGACCAGTGTAAAGGGCCTGAGGTCAACACCATGTTCATTTGTGAGCAACAAGAGTGGAACTAGCCTGTCCTGTGATCAGGGGATGAGATAAAGACCATGTAAGAAATGAAAACATGAGGGCTGGAGAGATGGCTTAACAGTTATGCCACTTGCCTGCAAAGCCTAAGGACCCATGTTCAACTCTCCAGATCCCACGTAAGCCAGACACACAAAGGTAAGGCAAGCACAAGGTCACACATGCCCACTGGGTGGCAAACGCACCTGAAGTTCAATTGCAGTGGCTGAGGCCCTGGAGTGCCAATTCTCTACCCCTCCTTAAAAAAAGAAATGTAAAGATGAACTTAAAGACAGAGCAGGTGGGAGTGAGCATGTTGACCCTTTGGATTATATACTTATGCAAAAGAATATGTCACAGAGCACTTTCAGAAAGTCCTCTATGCTCACACGTGTACGTGCTACAGGCAGAGAAGGTCTCCAGTAACTTGTTTGAAAGAGAAGAGCTCAGGTCAATGCAAGCTAAAGCAAAGTCCCAGCTTTGGGGCATCTGCAAATCCGCACACCTATCTGTGCACACATGCATGCATGCACCCGCGCAGCACCCTCTCCAAGCAGCAGGAGTGACAGGAATAGAGAGATGGTGCCAGTTGACAGCCTGGAGCCTTGGGCCGATGTCGAATGCAGCCGCAACACGAATGCTAATGAATTCTGATGATTTGAGCCGTTATTAAAGTAATAAGCCCATCTCCAAATTAGCACGGGCCAGCCAGCGAACATTTAATCGAGCCGCCTTCATTATTTTAGACATGACACACTTGTGAAAGTGAGTGTGGGAGACAGCATCGGGACCCGCATCTGATAATTTTATCACCCGCCTGCCGGAGCGTGAAGGAATCGGTGTGATGAAGAGGCCTGGTTGGTTTTTTTCCCTGCCGGGAGGGAATTCAACATGATGCTTGTCTTTTAAAACGAAATCTTGGAATGTGTTCATTATTTGCTGTTTTGATTTTGTTCTTAAAGATTTCATTAGTGGGTCAACATCTTGGAAAGACTTTCTCTGCCCTGGTTCTACCCACTCACCCTGCCACCTCCTCATCTGGTCGTTGGCTCACAACCCTGAGCTCAGAGGCCTCCGCTCTGGAAACTCAAAGGAGGAAGAGGGTGGCAGGTGTTCACAGAGGTTCGCAGTGCCTCCTCTGAAATCCTTCCTTTCCACCTTCCTGTCGTTCCCTTCTTAGCTACCTTTTCCAGCCAGCTTTGTGGCTTCCTCTGATGGTCTGAGGTCGCCTGGAACTTGTCTAGTTTCAGCATCAGAAGTCTCATGTCAGGCCAGAGAGATGGCTCAATGGTTAAGATGCTTGCCTGCAAAGCCTAATGACCCGGGTTTCACTCCCCAGTACCCACATAAAACTGTTGGAGTTCATTTGCAGTGGCTGGAGGCCTTGGTGTGCCCATTCTCTCTCTCTCCCTCTCTCTCTCTTTCTCCTTGTAAATAAATAAATAAATAAATAAATAAATAAGTAAATAAATAAATAAGTAAATAAATAAATAAATAAACAAACAAACAAACAAATAGTCTCATGTCCTGAGACTCAATTTGCCTCATGTCTAGAGGCAAATTGAGACCATTGGTCCCTATACCAAGGGCTCATGATCACCTCCGTTCTGCAGTAAGCTTCCGTTTCCCAGGTGAGGTTTGGCTTTATATCATGATTACTTATAAAGGGAGAATGCTCAGTATTTTTTGTAAGTCTTTCTCTCTCCCTGTCTGGTCCTTTTGTGTTTTCTTTGCTCTCTCTGATGCTATTTCCATTTCTTCCTGTTAAATGCCCCCAGCATGAGAAAGTTCCCATGAGACAACTGCATCCAATCTTGAGATTTTTATCGAGAGATGAATGCACAAAAAAAAATGTGGTATATAAACACCAATAGAATATTATTTGGCCATAAAGAGGAGCTGGGATCATACCGTTTGTGGGAACATGGGTGGAACCAGGGAATCATCATGCTATGTGGGAAATAAACTCACAGAAAGACAAATATTGCCTGTTTTAGCCAGGGTGGTGGCGCACATCTTTAATCCCAGCACTTGGGAGGCAGAGGTAGGAGGATCGCTGAGAGTTTGAGGCCACCCTGAGATTACATGACTACATCGTGAATTCCAGGTCAGCCTGAGCCAGAGCAAGACCCTACCTCAAAAAACTAAAAGAAATAAAAATAAAATAAAAAAATAAAATAAAATAAAAAATGTTGCCTGTTTTCTCTCATGTGGAATCGAGAAAAACAGTCACGAAAATAAGAAGAGAACTATTAGGAAAGAGGACGCAGACAGACAAGACAGCGGTGAGGTGAGTGTGGTCCAAGTGCATTATAATGCATGCTTCGACAGAAATGTCATAGTGAAGCCCATTACTTTGTGTCATTAATCTGGAGGAAGAAAGGGAACCCAGTGGGGGGGGGGTCAAGGGATATGAGGGAGTGCAGTAGGAAGAGGGAGGAAGAACGAAGTACTGGGCCCACAAACGTACGAAAATGCTGCGCTCAAACCCTCGCTCTGTATGCTCACTTACAACTTAAGCAGCTCTTTGCTAATAGAAGGGAAACCATATTAAGATGCTGGAACCCTGACGGAAGGACTCAGAATGGACTTCCTGGGTGGCATGGTGGGTACCCAGCTGGGCGGGACACTGAAGCTTAAGAGAAGCTAAGGATGCACACAGGATGCCACCGGGCTCAGCCTGGCCAGTCCCTTGTCTCCTCCCAGGGCCTGTGTGAGTCCCACTGCTACCTTCGAGGAGGGCATGGTTCCCCCAGGGCTTTGGGGCAGCTGCTCAGCTTCTGTTTTTCCACAATGCCAAAACAGCCAAATGTCCTTGCAGTTTCTTCCACACAAGAAGATTTAGGATGGGATGAATGAGCACAGAACCATCTTCCTAGGCAAAGGAACAGGGCAAAGAGACAGAGAGATTGTCACTGTTACCCAATTCAAAGACGTTCCCTCTCCCCAGTATTTCCTTTTTTCTTCATTGCGTGAGTGCATGCGTGTCTGCGTGTCTGCTTGCATGTGCGTTTGTACATGCATGCCTACATATATGGGCATTCCCTTGGTGCCCCTCTGTAGGTATGAAAGGGACAGAACTTGATCCTCTCCAAAACTGTCTGGGGCTGAAGGGATGGCTTAGCAGTTAAGGTGCTTGCCTTGAAAGCCAAAGGACCCAGGTTTGATTCTCCAGGACCCACATAAGTCCGATGCACAAGGTAGCACATGCTTCCCGAGTTTGCAGCAGCTGACGGCCCTGGCATGCCCATTCTCCCTCTCTTTCTCTCTAATAAATAAAATATTTTTTTTTATTCCCAGCACTTGGGAAGCAGAAGTAGGAGGATGGCTGTGAGTCGGAGGCCAGTCCGAGACTACATAGTGAATTCCAGGTCAGCCTGGGCTGGAGCGAGACCCTAACTTGAAAAACACCAAAAAATAAAAAGAAAAAAGAAAAGACTGACATAAGCTGATCATAACCTCTGCAAACGCTTGCTCTGGCCTGCATGTATCTCCTGGGAGGATCAGGGAGTCAAGGCCACCAAGATGCATAAACAGGACAGAGGAGGGATTAAGAAAATCAACACTCCATTTCGAGGTGATTACATGGCTGACAGAACCACCACTCGGGCGGGCGCATGGATCAATATTTACTGAATTCTTACCTTAGATGCCACCCTGCCTTTCTAGACTTCACTCTTACTGTGGGGCCCAGAGAAAGGATCGTCAGAAAGACAAGTCGGCAGTGAGGCATGCGACAAGCTATTCCTGTGACATTCTAGAATGAGCAGACATTCACTGAACACCTGGACGAAAGAGCTGAATCTACATGACAGGTGGCCTCTTTAGCCATTCTTGTAAGTTCAGGACCTCCTATGGGTGCCTAAACAGCAGATGGACCCCCACCCATGTGGATACTCTGGGTTGTTTCTCTTGCACCTACACACATACCTGTGATAAAGCTAATTTATAAATTAGGCGCAGTGAGTATATCAATGTCACTGTAAGAAGAAAATAGAATCCTTACAACGATATAATGTGCTTAAAGTTGCAGACCCCAGTGTTCTCATACTTCGGGGTCATTACTATGGATAAGAGTTGCTAAACATAGGTGTAAGATACCCAGACAGTATGCCAGCTGAGATCATTACTAAATGACTAACGGTCAAGAGTGCGTACAGCATTAATGTTCTGGACAAATGAATGAGTCACATCCTGGGTGGGAGACAGCAGCACAGCATGAGGTTTTATCACTCTACCCAGAAGAGAATGCAACTGAAAACATAAAACGTGGGGAGGGGGAGGCTGGAGAAATGGCTTAGTGGTTAAGGCACTTGCCTGAAAAGCCTAAGGACCCAGGTTCAATTCCCCATTACCCACATAAGCCAGATGCACAAGGTGGCACATACGTCTGGAGTTCATTTGCAATGGCTAGAGGCCCTGGCATGCTTATTCTCTCTCTCTCTCTCTCTCTCTCTCTTTCTCTCCATCTGTATGTCAATAAATAAATAAAGGGACTGGAGAGATGGCTCAGCAGTGAGGATGCTTGCTTGAAATGCCTGAAGGCCTAGGTTCGATTCCTCAGTACCCACGTAAAGCCAAATGCACAAAGCGGCGCAGGCATCTGGCATTAGTTTGCAGTGGCTGGAGGCTCTGGGGTGCCCATTCTCTCTGTGTGTCTCTCTTCCCCTCTATCTTTCTGTTTGCAAGTAAATAAATATTTTTTTAAAAAAACTGATAAAGGGTTTATTTCTGGAATTTTCTCATTAATATGTTCAGACTATAGTTAACCATTGGTAAGCAAAACTGTGGGAAGGGAAAATGAAGATAAAGGAGCTGGGCTATTATGTTTCATTGAATTGTCTTGTCCAGCTCAATGAGACCCAGAAAGGCAGAGCAACCAACCTGTGGGAATTCAGACTTCTTGATCTTTGGGTTCCACCACGTGCCCTCTCCTGAGCATGCAGCAGGATGGGCTAGGACAGAACTGTGTGACTTTTAATGCATCCACACACTTCTGAAGAGCCTTGTTCTCATCTAGATTCTGATTCAGTATGTCAGAGAGGGGATTCAAGATTCCTGAGTCTCCAGTCAACTCCAGGCTGGTCATTAGGGGACACGGGGGCGAGCAGAGGCTAAGCTGTATTCCTGTAACAAGCAGCCTCAAGTGTCAGTGTGTGGACTAATATGACTTATTTATTATCCCTGCTACGTGTTCACAGGTTAGTCAAGACTGCTTTGTGCTCTCCTCATCTTTGAAAATAAGGATGATGAAGGAGCCAACCACAGGGAGACAGCTGGCCCTCCATGGCTGCACTTCCGGCATCTGCAGATCCCACCCATATTAGTTCAGAAAAGCTTATGAAGTATTGCATCTGTACTGAATGTGTAGAGAAATGCTTTTTTGTTTGTTTGTTTTCTTTCCTAAATGTTACACAGTAATTAGCACCAGAGCCTTCACATTGTTTAGGGAATTATAAATCATTTAGGATGATTGAAAGTATACAGAAGGTGTATATAGACTCTATACAAATACAAAACCCTTTTATTGATCTAACTTCATTTATTTACAGTTGTTTTAGATATAGTAACTTATATATAACTTGACTATCTGTCTATAGGTTTTGGTGTCTGTAGTCAGCCCTGGGCCCAGCCCTTCAAGAATTCAGAGGCAGGAGCTGGAGAGAGTGTTTAGTGGTTAAGGCATGTGCCAGCAAACCAAAGGACCCAGGTTCAATTCCCCATTACCCACATAAAGCCAGATGCACAAGGTGGCACATATGCCTGGAGTTCATTTGTAGTGGCTGAAGGCCCTGGTGCACCCATTCTCCCTCCTCTCTCTCTCTCTCTCTCTCTCTCTCTCTCTCTCTGTGTCTGTGTGTGTGTGTGTGTGTATGTGTATGTTTCTTTCTCTCTCTTTTTTTTTTTCAAATAAATTAGTAATTTTCTTTTTATTCAGAGACACAACCAACTAGTGTTCACAGGTCAGAAGAGAAAGATTTCTGAGCCTCTTGCCAGAAATTAAGTTCTCCAGTCAAGATGTTCAAGACTCAGTCATGTGACTTCCCACTAATCACAAAGAGGTCAAAGATCACCTACTTTTATCTTTGTGATAGAGAGCCAGAACTATTTGGTAGGCAACAACAGAGATATCACACCCTCTCTGCAAATAAATACCTCAAGTGTTTAACATGCAACTGACACAGAGCATGGCACCCCGAGGCATGGTCAAAACTTTTGCTCTCACTTATGTGGATGCTGGACAACTAAAAATGCTTTTGGAAAAGACAGTGAATGCACACACACACACACACACAAACACATCCACAGTTTTGCAACTGTAAAATATGCAGAGATTGCAGATGGGCGCTATGACTTATGTAAAATTTGAATTGCACAAGAGTCTGCGAAGCAAGAACAATTGTGTAATGGGGAGTGACTCTGCATTCTCCGTGGGGAACATCCTCAAGGCGTTCTGCATACTGCCCTGCTTGGCTTGTGCTTTGATGCCGACACCTTTCTGTATATTTGGTCTGATAGACTGCATCATTTTCCAAGGCTAGAATTTTCTATGAAGTGTTTAAACATTCATTTTGTTGAATATTTAATTTGACTCCAATGTTTCATTTTCTCTTTCCTTCACTCTCTTTCTAAATACTTGATTTAAAGAGAGAGAAAGAGAGAGAGAAAATGGGTGTCACAAGACCTCCAGCCACTGCAAATGAACTCCAGACACATGCACCACTGTGCATCTGGTTTGACGTGGGTACCTGGGTGGGGGGAGATCGAACATGGGTCCTTTGGCTTTGCAGGTAAGTGCCTTAACCTCTGAGCAATCTCTCCAGCCTTATCTCCTTCTCTTACTTAGCTATTATATCAGTCACTTTTCTCATCACTGTGACCAGATACCTGACAAGAAACAACTTAAGTGGGGGGGTGGATTTATTTTGGCTCACAGTTTTATGACAGGATTGCACAGTGGTGGGATTAGCTTCTGTCTGTGATGGCAAGAGTTTGTGACATGACTTGCTCCCATCCTGGTGGACCAGGAAGAAGAGAGTTTGACCAGAAGTGGACCATAGTTGGCTATAATACTCAAGGCCCCGCCCCTAGCAATCCAAGTCCTCCAGCTGGGCTCCACTTCCTGAAGGTTCTCCGAACTCCCAGCTGGGGAACAGGTGTTGGAATCTATGAAGCTGTGGGGGACATTGCACATGCAAACCATAACGTGTGCTGGTGAGATGGCTCAGTGGTTAAAGGTGCTTGTTTGTTAAGTTTAACAGCCAAAGTTCAATTCCCAGTCCTGTGTAAGGCCAGATGCACAAAGTGGTACCTAGAGTTCATTTGCAGTGACAGGAGGTGCTGGTACATCCATATTTTTTCTCTCTCTCTCTCTTTGATAAGTAAATAATAATTAACTAATTAACCAAATAAATAAACAAACAAATAAATAAAATATTTTAAAAATCATAATGCCCTTACTTCTGGTCCCCATAAAGTCATGGCTGTCTATAATGCAAAATGAATTCGAATTTCAAAAGTCCCCGAAGTGTTACCGTTCCAACATTGTTCAAAATCCAAAGTAACTTCAGAGATTGCAGGTGATCACTGAACTGCAAAGTCACAAAGCAAGTTACATACTTCTGGAGTCAGACACGCTACTGTTACATACTTCTAACATAAATGTTCCTAGTCCAAAAGAGGAAATAAAAAACAAAAAGAAAGACAGGAAGAAAAGATTGTATCAAAGTATAACCAAAAAGCAGCTCCGTGCTGGGCTTCCATAGCTCCTGGTGGCATTCTCCACTCTCCAATGGGCTTGGGGAGTTCCACTCCTACAGCCTTCTCGAGCTGATCCTCCTCTGTGTTTGCTGCATCCCTGGTGAGATGTCCCATGTTCTTGGAATATCTGATATTTTTGTGTCTCCTTTGGGGTTCATAGCCTTCACAGCTTCATGCACAGGCCACACAGAAGTTGTGGGCCGGACTTCTCTGTGCTACATATTGCCATTTGTGGTTTTCTGGAACCTTGGTGCAAGCCTCCATGACCCTGTAACTCTTGAAATCTGCAGACCTGTAAAACCAGCACCACGTGGAAGGCACCAAGTATGGCTGCCAGTTCAAAATGTAACCTGGTCCTCTCAGATCATGGTTGCTGCAGGGGCCAAGTGCCTGCATGGTTCAACCAGGAAGAAGTGTTGTTTTGTTTTTGTTTTTGTTTTTGTTTTTCCAAACAGGGAGCCACTGTGGAAATATAGTTTGTTCAGTCACTTGTTTCTCAAGCACTCTCCTTTCAAATGAGCGTTTTACAGATGAGTCTTCAGTTTTACCACCTGGAGTCTCAGATGGGTGAGATCCTGTTTGAAGTGCTTGCTTCCTACTGAATAATACTAATTTCTTTAATGATACAGCTTCTTTGCCCACAATTTTAGAGCCACGCCCACTACGTTCCTCACCACACCGCATGTTCCACATCTTTCTGCTGTTTTCCACTCTGACCCCGCAAACCTGGCCAAGAGCAGTGAGCAGTCACTGTGCCACAGCCTGAATGATACGACGTTTTGAAATCTTCTTACCCAAGCAAATTCATCCACTTCTTTTGAACTGAGCTTTATTCAAAAGTTCAGGACACTGACAGATGGTAGCTGGATTCTCTGCTAGAATGTAATGTGAATGGCCTGCAGCCCAGCTCCCCAAAGATTCCATACTCCCCTCTGAAACCTCATGACCAGTTCTTACCATCCTCCTTCCCCTTGGCATTCTGGTCTTCTGAACTCTCACCAGTGTGTCTCTGCTTGGGGCATGCTACAGGATTGCTAGCCTGCAGTTCCAAACTCTTACCAATGCCTCCCGCACATGTACTCCAAAGGTGTGCAAATCACACAGGTTTGTTCACAACAGTGATCCCAATTCTCAGAACCGATTTTCAGTTTTGTTACTTTTCTCATCAGTGTCATTATACAGCTGGCAAGGAGGAACTTAAAGGGAAGTAGGCTTTGTTTTGTCTTACGGGGTCCGCGTGAGGAAGGCATAGTAGCAGAGCCTGCGCTGTCTGTGGTGATCGGAGCCTGAGTCACAGCATGTTCAACTGTTGTTTTCCTTTTTTTTTTTTCAAATATGCAGCACGTAGCTGATTAATTATAGTCATCATAATGTACAATAGACCCCTTGAAGTAGTCCTCCTGTCTATATGAGATTTTGTGCTTTTTGACCAATATCCCCTCACTGCTTCTGTAAGTTTGACTTTGTATAGTCATGAGAAAGTGGCAGTGTACCACACTGGCCTTCCTGGGACTGGTTTATTTTACATGCAGTTTCATCTTCATTTAGTGCCAATGACAAGATTTCATTTCCTTTGGATAGATAACCAGTGGTGAGATTTCAGGGTCCAACAGTAGTTCTATTTTTATTTTTTTGAGGAACTTCGACACTGTTTCCCATAATGCCTATACTAATTTTGCTATTTTCCAATAGCACAATAAATAAGCTAGTAAAAAAAATAGTATTTCTGCATATTTGTTTCTTTTTAAAAAAATTCTCATGTAGCGAATTGCCCATTGAAGGAAGAGGAATGCTTTTAAAGATTTTGATACAGTGTCAACCTTCTGCCATTAAGCTCATGGCAGCTCAGATTCTCATCAACATTACATGAATGTCCATTTCACCAGAATGGAAAATAGGATTTAATTGTAAATTTATGAGCAAAATATCTTATTGCCATAATGGCTGTGTTTCTTTGGTAACTAATGTGTGTGAATACATATGTTTAAAATATTCATTAATGAATTTTGTATTCTGTCTCATTTATTAGTTTATGTTTCTGTTCCATTTTATCTTCCTTTTGAGTTTTATAGTTTTGCTAATTCTATGATGGAAAAGATCACTTCACCCTTTGTTTAATGTGTGAGAAGCTCAAACTCCTCCCAGTGTTCTGTTTTTTTTTCTCATGCTGTTTAGTTGATATTTTCTTTTTCTTTCTTTTGTTCTTCCTTTCTTTTTCTTTTTCTTTTTCTGGTTTTTTTGTTTTTTTTTTTTTTGAGACAGGGTCTTCTTATCATCTTATCAGGCTAGCCTTGAACTTGGCATATAGCTGAAGATGATCTTGAACTCCCGATCCTTCTAAAGAGCTAGGATTACAGGCATGGTCCACCACACTTTTTTAAAAAAATATTTTTATTTATTTATTTGCAAGCAGAGAGAGATAGAGAGAAGAGATACAGACAGAGAATGGGTGATCCCGAGACTCCAGCCACTGCAAAGGAACTCCAGATGCATGCCCCTCTTTGTGCATCTGATTTTATGTGGGTACTAGGAAATTGAACCCAGGTCTTTAGGGTTTTCAGACAAGTGCCTTAACTGCTGAGCCATCTCTCTAGCTCCACCATACTTTTTTTTTTTTAAGTGGATACTGTTGGGGAGAGATTTAATTCAGTGCATGCATTATGAGAACAAGTTAATAAATATGCATTAAATAATTTTTAGCTGAATGATTTGACAAAACAATCCCACACCTGTTGATTCTCCCAAACAAATCCACGCAAGGGGCAAGCAATAGCTAAATGTGTGGTTATTTGTTCTAGCATTCCAAATAATAGCAAAACCAGGCCGCTGATCAATTCAATGAAATCTGTCCATTCAAATATTCCCTGTGTGTGGTAGCTTGGGTATCAGATGTCCACGGCCTCATGTGTTTGTGAATAAACTGCATACTCAATCCTCAGCGACTGGAGCCTTTGGGAGGTAGAGCCTTGCTGGAGAGGGTGTGATGCTTATGAGCTCAGCTCCAAGCTCAGGACTTAAATTACTTCCACCCAGCTACGTAACAACATATGATGCCCAGTGTTGAAATTATCTTCACATTGCTGGCCAAACATATGACCAGAAGCAGTTTATGGGAGGAAAGGGTTGATTTCCAGCTTACAGATTCCAAGCAAGACATTATCATGGCAGAAGAAGTTGGCTTGGGCTGAAAAGATTGCTTAGAGGTTGGGGCACTTGACTGCAAAGTCAAAGGACCCACGGTCGATTCCCCAGGACTCATGTAAGCCAGATACACAAGGTGGCGCATATATGTGGAGTTTGTTTGCAGGGCTAGATGCCCTGGCATGCCCATTCCCTCTCTCTCTCTCTCTCTCTCTCTCCCTCCCTCTTCCTCCCCCTCCCCCTCTTCCTCTCTCTCTCTGTCTTTCTCTTTCAAGTAAATAAATAAAATAAAATGCTATTAGAATTAAAAGCAAAAGAAATTTGTTGGCTCACTTCCATACATCCCTAGCAGGGACAAATGCCAACACCAGTAAGCACAAACATCAGAGCTCAAGCTGGCTCTTGAAACACTTAACAGGGCTGGACTCAAGATCCATCCCCAGTAACACACCTTCTCTAGCACAGCTCCCCCTGCTGAAGACTGAGTAGGAAGCTTCTGGGGAATATATATTTAAATTTAACCCACCACATTTCATCCGTGGCCCCATAGATTCATGACCATCTCACAATGCACTGAGTCCAACTTCACAAGTCCCCATGGTCTTCACTGACTTTGCCATTGTTTAAAAGTCCACAGTCTCATATGAGATGCAAGACTGTCTCTTAACTGTGAGCCATGTAAAATCAAAGCACAAGTTATATACTTCCAACACATAATGGCATAGAGTAAGCATTTCTATTGCAAAAAAGTCATAACAAGGAGAGATTAGGCCAATACAAAATCAATAATCAACAGGTAAACATCAAACATCTGAAGTTCCAAGTCCAGCATCCATACCTGTGACAAAGAAGTTTCAAGGTTTCCAAATCCACCCCTCCAGCTAGGTTGCTCACAGCCTTGGAAAAAATTCTATCCCAAGCTGGCAGCTCTTCTTGGCAGCTGTTTCATAGCCCTGGTATATTCCAGTCATCCTTGGGTCTACACTGCAAACCATGGATTTTCTTCATAGCTCCATACTTTGGCCTTACATACAAGAATATCAATCCTGCTTCATCTTGTCACACCTCTGCAGCTCCTGGAACCAGTTTAATCTTCATACAGTAGCCTTACTTGGCCTCCATAAGAGGATTTTCCTCCTTTTCTTTTTAATTTTATTTATTTATTTGATAGAGAGAAAGAGGCAGAGAGAGAAAGAGAGAGAGAGAGGCCTCTAGCCACTGCACACTCGAGACACATGTACTACCTTGTGAATCTGGCTTAACCTGTGTTCTGGGGAACTGAACCTGAGCCCTTAGGTTGGGCAAGCACCTTAACCACTAAGCCATCTCTCCAGCTCTATAAAGAGATTTTATTCCTGCTTCATATCATCACATTTCAATAATGCTTAGAACCACTTCAACTTCATACAATGGCCGTACTGGGTCTCCATTCAGGGATTTCAACCTTGTTTCACTTTGCCATATCTCAGCAGCTCCAGGAACCCTGTACACTTCATGATCCACTTACCTGCATTGTTCAAGCTTCCAAAACCAGTACCAGCTGGGTGGCATAGCCAAATTGGTAAATCCAGTGGGTAAATAAAGCTTGACCTTGAAGAGCAGTGTACTCCTTCACCAGTCTCCCTTCAAGCCTCCTCCTTTCAAAATAAATTGCATTCTTACTAGCTTGAGCCTTCCATGGGTTGCTTTTCACCCTCAGGACATCTTTGTCACTGCCCCAGTGCAAAACATTTGGTCTAACCTTTAATGGCGTTGATCTCTGTAGCAGACAGCTTCAGGTTCGCTGAGATGAACTTCTAGACCGGGCACAGTTATGGAGGAAGGGATATTATTTATTGAAGCTTACAGATCCAGGGGAAGTTCCATAATGGCAAGAGAAGCAGCCTGCTCTCCACAGGGCCAAGCAGAGAGAGAGAGAAACCAACCAGCCACCACAGCACACAGAGCAAAACTACCGCCAAAAGGTCACACAGCATACTTCAGGAACTCCTGCTAGGCACATTTGCATATCTTTACAATGGAATCTCAAACCCACCATTAACACCTTAAGACCGGCCCCCAGTGACCTTGCCTCTAGCAAGGTGATTGCAGATGCAAACTATAACTAATAAAACACGGAATATATTGGGGGACATATATTCAAACTACCACAATCTCTTTAACAATTAGTTTAAATTGAAAGCCAGTATCTGTGCCTACACACTTCAGACTTGCTTGAATTTTTCTGCGATAAACTGTGTCCCTTTCATATCTTTCTGTTCTAATTTCCACTAAGCACACCAGTCCATAACTTTTAAGTTCAACCTTGACTAAATGCTCACGGCAAGGGCAGAAGAACGCAGCCATCCCTTTTGCCAGTAGCCCAGTTTCAACGAAGTCCTTTCCTTTCCCTTTGAAAGTCCATAGGCAGGCCTTCACAGTCCATGATTCTCTCTGCATTAAGAATCTTCAAATTCTTGGGCTGGAGGGATGGTTTAGCGGTTAAGGCGCTTGCCTGCAAAGCCGAAGGACCCAGGTTCGATTCCCCAGGATCCACGTTAGCCAGATGCACAAGAGGGCGCATGTGTTTGGAGTTTGTTTGCAGTGGCTGGAGGCCCTGGTATGCCTATTCTCTCCCCCTCCCCTCTTTCTCTGTCAAATAAATAAATGAAAAGAATATTCAAATTGTCAAAAGAATAACCCATAAAGCTCTGCTTATAGCACAAAGTACCAAATCCTTTCATATTCTTCCTGCAAACAGATTCCAAAAGACCAAAACCCAAATGGTCAGAGTTGTCACAACAATGGTCTTGCTCTTGATACCAGACTTTGGGTTGCTGTCATCTTCTTGTTGCGGGAACAAAAACCCAACCACAAGCAGCTCATGGGAAGAAAGGGTTTATTTCAGGCTTACAGATTCCAAGGGAAGTTCCATCATGGTGGAAGAAGTTGTCTCACTTCCACACATCCACAGCAGAGAGACAAAAGCCAGTGCCAGCAAGCACAGATGGCCAGAGCTCAAATTGGCCTTCTACACACTTAGTAAGGCTGGATCCAAGATTTGACCCACTGACGTGTCTCCTCGACCAGCGCTCTGCCTGCTGAAAACTAAGTAGGAAGCTTAATTAAAAATACTTAGCTTGGGGCTAGAGAGATGGCTTAGTGGTTAAGGTGCTTGCCTGCGAAGCCTAAGGACCCAGGTTCAATTTTTCAGGTCCCACGTAAGCCAGCTGTACATGTTGGTACATGGGTCTAGAGTTCATTCGCAGTGGCTAGAGACCTGGCATGCCCATTCTCTCTCTCTCTCTCTCTCTCTCTCTCTCTCTCTCTCTCTAATAAATAAATAAAAAGAAATATTTTTTAAAAGAACTAGCTGTGTGGTAGTGCATGCCTTTAATTCCAGAACTCAGGATCCAGAGATAGGAGGATCCCTGTGAGTTCAAGGCCACTCTGAAACTACATAGTAAATTCCAAGTCAGCCTGGGCTAGAGTAAGACCCTACCTCAAAAAAACAAAACAAAACAAACAAAAAAAAAGCACACTAAAGTTAAGGGGGAACATACATTTACATTTAAACCACCACATCCAGCCTCTATTCTGCCCTGCTTTTCCCCACCACGATGCAATTGTAAGCCGAGTAAATCCTCTCCGTCCACCAGCCGCTTGTGGCCGGGTGTTTTGACCCAGACACTAGAAGGACGCTGCTATACCCTGTGTTTCGGTGTGGTTATAAATGTTAAGTTTTGGTTGCTATGCTGAGAAAAGAGAGTTTTATCTTAACTATTCTTTGGGTTTCTTTTTTTGTTCTGTTAAAAATGGGTAATAGATAAGTAGGTGATAGGGAATAGATAACAGATCAATATATATTCGTAGGTGGCAAACAAAGGATCCATGTATAGATTATAGGTATGAAAGATGATAAGCAGATGCATGGATTGAAAGATGGATAGATATATAGATTATAGAGATGCAGATAGATGGTAGATGCATAGATTATAGATGAACAGATAGAGATGGACTGATAGATTATTGACTGGTAGATGATAGATAGATAGATAGATAGATAGATAGATAGATAGATAGATACATACATACATACATACATACATACATACATACATACATAAACAGGTCAGGTCCATAGATGGAGATACACACACACACACACACACACACACATATATATATATAGAGAGAGAGAGAACAAGAGAGGAGTTCTACAAGCTCTCCACATTGAATGTGTACTTAAACCACACATGCATCCTTAGTAACCCACCCAACTGCAAGCTCCTCCCTCCCTCGAGTGCATGATCCATGCAGGGCTCGGCCATGAAGGAAGACCGCAAGTGGTTATACTGAGAACAGAAGCCAGGAACCAGAGAAAAACACAGTGATAGTTGAGCCAACCCCAAAGCTGGAGTGCAGATGCGTCAAGTTCCTGTGTAACTTTGAAGGGAGCCCGCACTCGATAACACGGCCCATGAGGTTCCGTCACCTGGCCCTAGAGGCCCCTCTGTGCCCCTCAATCTCAGGCTCCCCAGCCTCAACCCACCAGCTCTACTGGCCTTGTTTCTGTCTAGGAACATGCCAAGCTGGTGCCTGCCCCTGGGGCTTTTGCTCTTGAAGTTCTCTCTTCCTGGGACACTCTTCCTCGAAATGTGACTGTCCCATAATTTAACACTGAGTTCTAAAGTTTCCACCTAAGAGACATCTTCCCTGGCCCCTCTATTCTCTACTTCCCCAGGGAAAGTTCTACTGCTCATAGTCATATCCTTAGTTCCACTCCTCTTCCTCCCCCATGACGAGGTTCTTTCCTCTCATACCTCATGCCACCAGGGTCCCTTCTCATCTCAGCAGTCTCTGTGTGGCAGTCAAGCCCTCCAGATCCCTGTCTGGGTGGGACTATGGTGGGTGGTAAGACACGACCTTTGAAGCCTGGCTTCTGGTTCCTTTTATCCTATCCCCAATGTGCTGTTATGCAACACGGATGCTGGGCTTTCTCTGGCTTCATTTGTGTTACCAAATGTTCCCTTTATTGGCCTGACATCCATGTATGCCACCCTACAGTGAGTAATGGCATGCTGTACTCCATGCAAATATATATATATATATATATATATATATATATATATATATATATATATGTCACACAGACCCTTTGAGGATGCAGAGACCTTGATCTTTGCTGTAACAAGAAGGTCCGTATTTAATAGGAATGCATATGTGTCAGGTACAATGAGGAATAGTGACAGCAAAGGCACCCTCCCTCTCTCCTGAACTTCTCAGGTACTCTGCCTTTTGCCGTAATCCCTGCCACTCTCTAGTGGGGCCTTTAGCCTGCTTTACTTATTTCTTA
This sequence comes from Orientallactaga sibirica, assembly GCA_036365145.1. Lineage (NCBI taxonomy): Eukaryota > Metazoa > Chordata > Mammalia > Rodentia > Dipodidae > Orientallactaga > Orientallactaga sibirica. The sequence continues at coordinate 16,905,649 of JAEOAD010000026.1, read as the reverse complement.
CTATCCTGTAAGCATTTGAGACTCTACTGTTTGTTATTGAATTTGTTCAGGAGTTTGGAACAGGGTTTAAGCAGGGAAGAGAGTGGATCTGTTTTGTTTCTAATGAGGGAACCAGTCAGCTAAATACAATTCTGGTAAATGTGAGATCTCTTCACTCACTCTTTTCTAAATCCTATATGTTTCTGTTAAGCTGTTCCAGGCGCTAAATGGAGGGCAAGGTAGAAAGTCTCAGGAATGTACTGGAAAGTGCCTTTAATCACTTAGAAGGTGAAGCAGGGGCTTCCCGATTGAAGAGTGTGAGTCTATACGGGGCAAAATGTTTCAGGAGAACGTGTAGAGTGAGTGTCTGCTCCGAACAGTCTGTCTGCAGTTCAAGCATAGCAAGAGAGAAGAGTGGGGAAGGAAAGGGGAGGGAATGAGAACAAAGTGGAGGGAAGGGAAGAGGAGAAGGGAGGGAACCCTCAACAGATGACTTGGGACCACACACACCTTTTAAACATGTAGTTTGGGGATGGGGTGCATATCGTATTTAATAAATACTTGAGAAATAGTCAACATTTTTTTAAATGGGCAGGTGTTGCAGAACATAAAATGGGTCGATTCATTTTCACAATGGGAATGACCTGGCCACACCAGAGCCTTCATCTGCGTACATCAGCGTTGAGCTGGGGGCCAAGTTGTTGCTATTTTCTGTCTCTCTAGTTTGCTACAGTCTCCACCTGACCCTGTCATAATCCACTTATCTTCTGCTTTCCTCATTTGTAAAGCCCCCGCCCCTGTGCCACAAGCCCCTGCAGACAGAGGTGGCTCCATTATGTTTGGAGGACAGAGCCAACAGAGAGCAGTGCTTTGCACTCTGGATGGCTGCTGGATCTCTTCCTTCAAAACAATGAAGAGCCACAGAGGCACTGGATGGAGGGCAACATGTGGATATTTGCACTCAAACTAGAACTCTGGTGCAGACTTCTGCTTGCCAAAAGATGTAAGCTGGAGGGTCCATAGCAACAGTGCTTACAGAGCCTCCCAGTCCAACTAGTCAAATGTTTGTTGTGGGTGGGCTGGGAAAGTGAGACGTGTTCACAGGATGCATCTTTGTTTTAAGTGTGTGCGCATGTGGCATATGTGTGGCATGGTGTGTGGGGACAGATGTGTGTGCACATGATGAGGAGAACAAATGAACACATCAGGTGTCCTTCGGTAAGCTCTCCTACGTTGTTTCCTTGAGATGGAGTCTTACTGAACCTGACTGCCTGTTTTGGGCAGACTGATCGAATAGTGAACCCACAATCTTTCTGTCGACACCCTCCCCTCCATAAGGCTGGGGTTACAGGCACGCATGGCCACACCTGGCTTTTACTTTTCTTTTCTTTTTGCATTTTATTTACTTATTTATTTGAAAGAGGGAGACATAGAGCAGGGGAGAGAGAGAGAGAGAAAGGGAGGGAGAGGCAAATATACAGAGAGAATGGGCACACCAGGGCCTCCTAGCCACTGCAAACGAACTCCAAGCGCATGCACCACCTTGCGCACCTGGCTTTATGTGGGGACTGGGGAATTGAACCTGGGTCCTTTGGCTTTGCTGGCAAGCACCTTAATTGCTAAGCTATCTCTCCAGCTTGCATTATTTTTTATTAAGTAGAAATTTTGCATGGACACATCATATGTTGGTACCATCAATTTCCCTCCGCTCTGTCCTCATTCCACTGAGGCCTTCTTTAGTGGGATGGCTGGTATTCACCATGGAGTGTGGATTATGAGCTGTGAGAGCAGCAGTCTGTCATTGTTGGGGCGGGGGGGGGGCAATGTCTCTGGATATACCCTCCCAACCTGTGACTCTTATATTCTTTTCTTTATATTCTTCTCTTCTGTAAAATTCCCTGAGCCTTGGTGGTGTGTTTTAAGTCTACTTTAGGGTTGAGCTGTCAGCAGCGTCTGGCTTTCTGCTTTGGTGTGTGTTGAGTGTCCTCAGTGTCTGTCTCCATCACCCTGGCCCAGGTTGTCAGGCTCGCCATGGAAGCAGCACTCTTGCTCATCTCACCAGTTCCTCTGTGGTTTCACCTGGGCCCTGGCTGCTGTGTGAGGGGTTGTTCATCTCCTGCCAGGGAGTCAGCTACCCTTGTCTTATTGATAGATTTTGGTTGTTTCTGGTTCTCGTTGCTTTCTGAAAAAGACAAACAAAAACAGATTCTTGAGCCAGGCGTGGTGGCGCAGGCCTTTAATCCTAGCACTTGGGAAGCAGAGGTAGGAGGATCGCTGTGATTTTGAGGCCAGTCTGAGACTACATAGTGAATTGCAGCTCAGCCTGGGCCAAAGTGAGAGCCTACTTCGAAAATACGAAAAAATTTAAAGATAAATAGATAAATAAAAAGCAACCAGATTCTCCAATGGAGAGATAAGGGTAGGTTAAAGGAGGTTAGCATTGTTAATTTAAAGACACATCTGGCTTTTTATGAGGATGCTGGGGATCAAACTCAGGTCCTCACATGTCCTCATGTTTATGCAGCAAGCACTCTGGCTAGCCTGATCCATCGCCCCAGCCCTGTGACTCTTACAGTGATTAAAATGAATTACTCACAGCTACCGACCGTAAGAGGATCTCACAAAAATAAAAGACACAGGAATATGGGCATGTAAAATTTCACTTACTTAAAGCATTAAAAAAGAGGTGAAGCCGGGCATGGTGGTGCACGCCTTTAATCCCAGCACTTGGGAGGCAGAAGTAGGGGGATTGCCATGAGTTCAAGGCCACCCTGAGACTACATAGTTAATTCCAGGTCAGCCTGGGCCAGAATGAGACCCTACCTCGAAAAACCAAAAAAAAAAAAAAAAAAAAAAAAAAAAAGAAAGCTACTATAGTGGTAGAAATGCAGAATCTGATTGAACTTGGACAGACAAAGAGATGTAACAGTGGTGATGCTGTCTCACATGGACACCGCTTGTAGCTTGTTTTGGGCATGTGACAGCTTAGCATGTTGGGCTATAGGAACCAGCACCCTTTTCTGCCTACACATGGAGCTAGAACATTTTAAAAATCACCCATTTGGGGCTTAAGAAATGGCTTAGCGGTCAGGGCACTTAGCAGCAACTCCAAAGGACCCAGGCTCAGTTCCCCAGTACCCACATAAAACCAGATGCACAAAGTAGAACGTGTGTTTAGAGTTCTTTTGTCTGGGGGCCCTAGTGCACCCATTCTCTCTCTCTTTCTCTCTCTCTTTCCCTCCGTCCCTTTCTATCTCTTTTTTTTTTTAATTATTTTATTTATTTTTGGAGAGAGACACAGAGAGAGAGAGACAGAGAGGGAGAAGGAGACACAGAATGGGCGCGCCAGCAGTCTCAGCTGCTGCGAACGAAATCCAGATGCGTGCGCCCCCTTGTGGGCAAGTGCAGCATTGCGTCCTTGCGTCACTTTGCATCTGGCTAAACGTGGGACCTGGAGATTGGAACCGCTGGAGATTGGAACCAGCGTTCTTAGGCTTAGCAGGCAGGCGCCTTAACCGCTAAGCCATCTCTCCAGCCCCCCTTTCTATCTCTTAAATAAATAAGTAAAATATTTTTCAAAACTCACCCATCTGGGCACCATTTAAAGGGTGACACTGGCTGAGCAGAACAGTGGCCATCCACCTTGAAGTGGGCAGGATAAAGAGCTACTGGAGAAGAGATGAAGCCTTGGAAGTGCAGAGAGAGATGGGGTCAGAGGACACCTGGGGGCAGGACCAGCCTTCAGGGAACCAGCCCGGCACTAGAGGGATCCAGGCATGTTGAGGCATAGGGAGGTGCTTTTAATTTTTATTTCTGTGTGTGTGTGTGTGTGTGTGTGTGTGTGTGTGTGTGTCCACGTGTTTGTAAATGTGTGTACACATACTTGTGGAGGCCAGAGAATAGCCAAGTGTTTAGGAACACGATCTTCTTTTTGTGGGAAAGGGTCTCTTGTTGGCCTGAAGCTCTCTCAGATTTGTCTAGACTGGCTGACCAGTGAGCTCCAGGGATCCAGCGGCCTCCACTTTGCCGGCACTGGGATTGCAAGAACATGCCAATACATCTGGCTTGAAAAATATATTTATTTACTTATTTATTTATTTATAGGCAGAGAGAGCTAGAAGAGAGACAGAGAGACTGGGCATGCCAGGACCTCCAGCCACTGAAAATGAACTCCAGATGCATACACCACTTTGTGAATCTGGATTTACATGGGTACTGGGGAATCAGACTTGGGTTGTTTAGCCTTTGTAGGCAAGAGCCTCAACCGCTAAGCCATCTCTCCAGCCCATTCGGCTTTTTCATGTGTGTTCCAAGAGGTCCTCCATATTAGCTGTAGGTAACATGGAGGGAGAACAGCAGAAAGTCACACACACATTCCTCCCCATTCTCTGGGACTAGGACAGGGTTTCAAAGGAACAGAAAGAAAAAGGAAATCCAACATTGGCTGCCGAAATTTTTTTTTTTTTTTTGCCTAAAGAAAAACAAGAAAGAAAAGCCCCATGATTAGAAGAACAGATCAGAGCCGTGGCATCCTTTCATGCAATTGTTCACAAGATGTGGAAGCATCCCTTCTGTCTAGTTTCCATCTGCTCTGAGACTCTCCTTGCTTCCTCCATCCCTCCTCCCCCCACTCCACTCCACCCCACCAATATCTTTATCAAATTCTTGTTGAAACCCGGAAAGAAAATATCTTTCCAGCACTGAAAGCTTTAACTTGTCGCCTCGTGTTCTTCTCGGATTTCTAAAGCACACGGGCCAAGGGAATGTGTTTCCAATATCCTCTGTCTCTCTCTGTTAGTGTTTTGTTCCCTTTCACCCCAAAAAGGTTCTGACCTCCGGCGTCTCTTGGGGACCTGGCTTGGGAGCGAGGGGTCAGGCTTGTCAGAAAGGGAGAAGCCGCTGCCGCCTGGAACAACAGCCCAGGTCCCCAGGCTCCCTTAATACATTTAACCTGGAAGAGGCATTGCCGTGGCTGAGATTAGATTACGAGGCTGGCCAAGGTGCTCTAACGAATGGCACATGGCTGCGTGTGGGCTGAGCTAATCTCTGTTGACACACTTCTAGTGTGAGGCCCGTGTTGAAGGCAGCGGGGGGCTTCCGTAGCTCCCTGGCCCTGATGACCGGAGGGGGAGGTGAGTCCCAGCCAAAGCCACTTTCATGCCTGTCTCTTTCAATCTGAGAGCGCCCCAAGTGTGCATGTCGTGATGTAAAGGTCTCCCTGGTACCAGTTAAATGTCCCGGCTTCCTGTGGGCGATGAGGTCAATTTCATCTTTTCTGGGAGCAAGCTTTTGATGGTAGGTAGGGAACTTCTGAAATGTTCAACTCCCTGGAAGTCCGCCCTCAACTGCTCTATCCCTGAGCTGTTACAGCCTCTCCCTGGAAGTCTGTAAATGCTAGCATGCATGCAAATGCATGTGGGCTCCTTCTGCCACTGGGCAGGATTCTCACAAACCTGCCTCATGCATCAGTTCTTCATTCTCCATGGGACATGCATAGAAAGGGACATGTCTAAGTATACCACCTCCTGGAGACAGATTTAAACTCCCCTCACCTCGGACCTCTAACTGTGTTGAAGGGGCATGAGGGTCCCCACATGGCAGCCACTCAGGGAACATTTGTAGCAGCCACACAGGAAGCGCGGTTAAGCTGGAACACTCGCGTGATGGACTTGGTGGATTTGCTAGCCAAATGCAATGCTGTGTCCTGTATCTGATGGCAAAACATGATTATTTGTACCCTCTCTGGCTTCCATCCCACCAGTTCAAAGGTAAGATTCAGAGGCAGGACACAGTATGAATGTGCAGGTCAGAGGAAAATTTGAGTGTTGGTCCTTGCCTTCTACCTGGTCTGAGACAGGGTTTCTCTTTGTTTGCCACTGCCCCGCCCGTGTTCTCCAGGCTAACTGACCCTCAAGCTTCTGAAGGACTCTCCTGTGTCTACTTCCCTTCTTTTTTTAAAAAAGATTTTTTTTTATTTATTTATTAGAGAGAGAGAGAGAATGGGCACAGCAAGGCCTCTAGCCACTGCAAACGAACTCTAGACACATGCGCCCTCTTGTGCATCTGGCTTACATGGGACTTGGAGAATTGAACCTGGGTCCTTTGGCTTCTCAGGCAAGTGCCTTAACCATTAAGCCATCTCTCCAGCCCCCCCCTTCTTTTTTTTTTTATAAATTATTTTTATTTATTTGCAAGCAGAGAAAGATAGCAAGAGAGGGGAAAGAGAAAGAGAATAGGCATGCCAGGGCCTCCAGCTGTTGCAAACGAACTCCAGATGCATGTGCCACCTTGTGCACCTGGCTTACATGGGACCTAGGGAATCAGACTGGGATCTTTAGGCTTTGCAGGCAATCACCTCTCTCCAGCCTTCCATTTCCCTTCTTGCTGTAGGCATGCTGGGATCACAGAGGCTTGTACTACAATGTCCAGTTTGGGGTTTTATTTTTTATTTTTTCTAGGTAGTGTCTCCCTCTAGCTCAGGCTGACCTGGAATTCACTATGTAGTATCAGAGTGGCCTTGAACTCATGGCGATCCTCCTATCTCTGTCTCCTGAGTGCTGGGATTAAAGGCATGCGCCACCACGTCCCCAACAACGTCCAGTTTTACATGGGCTGGGGGCTCTGAACTCAGGTACTCACGCTTAAGCACTTTATCCACTGAGTTCTCTCTCCAGTTCCCCCTTAGCAAACGCTTAGGTAGTAGACATTACAGTACTGTTAGCTAGGCTATTTAGCTATGAAGACATTCTACAACTTACCTCAGAGCCACCCCACACCACGACGTGGTTCTCTTGTGTAACTGAAACCTTGCGTCCTTTGGTCAAGGTCTCTTTGTTACTGACCCCCAACCCCAGCCCCGGCATTAGCATCTTCTCTACTTCTGTGAAGCGGGCTCTTTCAGACTTCTCATGTAAGTGGGATCGTGCAGTATTCCATGTCCAGATTATTTCCCTGAACACAATGTCTTCCAGATTCATTCACGTTGGCACAAATAGCGAGACTCTTCTATCTGGGGCAACGTGATTTTTCCATTGCATTCATGGGCCATATTGTCCCCATTAACTCATCCATCAATGGATAAGAAAGCTGCTTCTACATCTAGGTGACAGTAAATGATGCCACAGCAAACATGGGCATGTGGGTGCCACAGAGGACCTCATCTAGACTCCTGTGGGTCCTTACCCTCCTGTGGAATGGCTGGATCTTATGGTAGACCTATTTTTACTTATTTTTTAAAATGTATTATTATCATAATTTGGGGAGGGGTTGAGATAGGGTCTCACTATAGCCCAAGCTGACTTGGAATTCACTCTGTAGTCTCACGCTGGCCTCGAATTCACAGTGATCCTCCTACCTCTGCCTCCTCAGTGCTGGGATTAAAGGCATGTGCCACTATGCCCAGCTTGGTATATCATTTTTTTTAAAAAAATTTATTTATTTGATTGAAATAGAGAAACAGACAAATAGAGAGAGAATGGGCATGTCATGGCCTACGCCAGCCATTGCAAATGAACTCCAGACGCATGCGTCACCTTGTGCATCTAGCTTTATGTGGGTCCTAGGTGATCGAACCTGGGTCATTAGGCTTTGAAATGCCTTAACCACTGAGTCATATCTCCAGCCCCTAAAAGTTTCTAAAAAGATATTTGGGAAGTAATTAATACTCATCTCCTCCCAATCCTTACAAAACATTTGAAACAGAAGAACAGTGTAAAATGAAGATACTCTTAAAGTTCATCTCACAACTCTGTGCAGAGCAATACTTAATTGGTGACTGGCTGCAAGTATTTTTGCTGGAAATGGAGTAAGACAATGCTGAGAACATCATTAGCATCTGTCATGATGTCAACGGTAACATTTTTTTTTTTTTATTCTGACCATTCCAGGCAATGTGAGGATTCTTTAAAAATAGGCAAAGGGACATGAGAACGGAGAAAAAGTATCGTTTGCAGTTCATCCAGCGTTCTATCTATGAAACACAAAAGACCATTGGAAACCATCAAAATGCCATGAAAAGTTCAGCTACGCTGCCAAGCACCCAATAAAACACTCACAAATCATTATCTTCCCTCAGCACAACAGTGGTCACAAACCAAAAATAGACTCAATTTCAATGGCAACAAATTTCATAAAATGCCTCAGGGGGAAAAAAGCTGAACACCAAATATATAATTCCCACATGCGGAATATTACTAGGCATTCCTAAAGTGCACATGAAAAGACTTGATTAAATGAAGAAAGTCAACGTGGTTGCGACGTCATTTCCTCTCAATTGTTTAGGAATAATACAACGTTGAAACAAAATGCCCGCGATTATTTTTGTGAGGTGCCATTGAAGGGGGAGGGAACATACCAAAGTGGTTTCCAAATTCTTCTGGATGACTAAACTGCGCGTGATCAGCCAAGAATTCCTTCCCAAAGGTGAACGTATTTGCCTTTTTGGATAAGGGATGTGATGTAGCTGTAAGAATCAAATGGCATGCCCTGGAGGGAGAGCTCCCTGCACACGGTCCTAGAGACAGAAGAGTGCAGGTAAGAAGAACCTGCTGGCACAATTTGGTGCATGACAAAGATGGCAGCAGGACCAAGGTCAGTCACCAATAGGTGACCTTGGGTACCTAGAGGGTCACCAACTTTAAAGGATGCCTTTGACCTTCAGCTTATATCTCACTGCTCACTGTTGTACTTCTTGCGAGATGACCACCACCACACTACCATCCTTGGGACGTTCTGCAGTCATGGGGAGAGGGAGGAGGATGAGAGGGAGGAGGAGGGAGCCCCCTGCCACCTCCACCCCACCCCCAGCCTCATGTTCTCTGCTACTGCTTGCCCCAGACACCCTGCCACAACATATGTGCACAGTGCTAAATATCCTTCCCATGGCACCAAGAGCTTCCTCAGAGGAGCTACCTGGAATCTAAGGAGGTTTCTCCGTATCCGTCCAGGCAGCCATCTCTCAATACAAGGCAGCCTAGAAGCAAGATGGTACCCTGCCGGGTGAATTTGATGAATTGAACTTCAAACTCCACCCATGCTACTTTGTAACTGTCTAAGTAATTTTGAGCAAATGGTATAGCCTCTTGTGTTTGTCTATTATTCAGATAAATACCCGGCTAAAGCAACTTAGAGAAGGATTTATTTTGGCTCACAGTTAATGGTGAAGAAAGCATGACGGTGCTGTTCCATGGTGGTAGAACATGTGGTTGGAATTCCTTGCCTCTCCGGTGACCAGGAAGCAGAGGACTGGGACTGAGCTGAGCCCTCAAAGGCTCTCTTCCTGCCACCCACTTCCTCCAGCTGGGCCTCACCTCCCAACCTCCCAAATCTGTGCCACCAACTGGGGACCAAGTGCTGAAACACACGAGTGGGTGGAGACATTCTGTGTTCCAACCACAAGTTTAGCAGTGAAGCTGTGGGTCACGATGAGGGCTCCATTCAAGATGACTTGGTGTGTCCTGTGAGCCTGTGTGTGCCTCTGCCTTCTCACCTACAACATGGAGCTATTCATTCTATGTCCTTCCTACGTGAGGTTGCTCTGAGGATGAAATGATAAATAGCAAAGGTCTTAGAAAACTTCTGGAACCTTGCAAGTGCTTCCTGTATGCTATCAAGTATTATTACAGTTAAGATTATTGGACTGGAGAGATGGCTTAGCGGTTAAGGCGCTTGCCTACAAAGCCAAAGGACCTTGGTTCAATTCCCCAGGACCCACATAAGCCACATAAGCCAGATGCACAAGGTGGCACATGTGTCAGGAGTTCATTTGCAGTGGCTGGAGGCCCTGGTGTGCCCATTCTCTCGCTCTCTCTTTCTCTCTATGCCTCTTTCTCTCAAATAAATAAATAAAAATACTTTTAAAAAAGATTATGTTAGCTGGGCGTGGTAGCACACGCCTTTAATCCCAGCACTTGGGAGGCAGTGGTAGGAGGATTGCCGTGAGTTCGAGGCCACCCTGAGACTACATAGTGAATTCCAGGTCAGCCTGAGCTAGAGTGAGACCCTACCTCGAAAAACCAAAAAAAAAAAAAAAAAAAAAAAAAATTATGTTAAATATTTAATTTATAGCAGACATAATTATTATAAGAATACTATATTATTATTGGCATTTTTATTTTTTAATATTTCTCTTTTATTTATTTATTTACTTACTTATTAATGAATTAATTTGGAGAGACAGAGGGAGGGAGAGAGAGAGAGAATTAGTGCACCAGATGTAATATTAAGCAACCTTAGCTCTTAAGAAAAATACTAGCCGTGCATTAGAACTATTCAGCTTCAAGTTCAAGGAGCTTCTCCCGGCTTCTTCAGACAGGCAGAGCCCCCCCCCCCCGTGCTCTTGTCAGCCAATGGCATGCAAAGTCGACCATCTGAAAGCTGTGTATCTCTTTGTGCCTTTGATGCAGAAGTCTGTCATGAAATATCCTGCGTCCCTCAGCCATGGAGTTCTGCAGAACACAATGGCTGCACTCACCTGCACGGGCTTCCACCATCAGCGAGGTGGGCACTGCCTTTGGATCGTTGTCATTGAAGCCCCTTCCCTCTCTCCCTCCCTCTTTCTTTCTGGTCATTATCTACTTCCTAGAGCTTCTTTTTGTAAAATAATATTTTATTTATTTATGAGAGAGAGAGAGAGGCAGATAGAGGAAAAAATAGGTGCATCAGGGTTTCTAGTCACTGCAAACAAACTCCAGACACATGCATCACCTTGTGCATCTGGCTTACGTGGGTCCCGGGGAATTGAACCTGGGTACTTAGGCTTCACAAGCTAGTGACTTAACTGCTAAGCATCTCTGCAGCCTGTAGAGTTTCTTTTCTTCTTCCTTCATGTTTATCTATGAATTTGTTTCATTTGGATGCTCTTAGTGTACATCGAGTATTCTTTCGTGGGCCAGTTAATGGAGTGGACAGACTTCCATTACAGAAGCAGGAGGTGAAATTCCACCTGTCTTTTGCTGTGAGAACCGAAGCCCCAAGTCCTAGATTCAAGGTTATCCTCCAAGACTTCCTTGTTCTATGTCTCCACGCAGATCATTCATTCCCCTTAGCTTAATGTAGTCTATAAAATGAGTGTGAAAATTGTTCCTTTCTCTCACATGAATATCACGAAGTTTACAATGAGGTAAGGTGTCACAGCCACCAACAAATACTTAAAATACATGATGTCACAGAGATAGCTGGATTGTTGCAAATAGAGTCAAAAGGGAGAAACCATCCCCCCCCATAAAAAATCATATTAATGGAGAGGAAAGGTTTCCAAGAACTGCCGTCCAAGAGTAGTAGAAGGGTTGTCTCAGGTGCCTTTAATATAAAATTGTGTGGTTTCTTTTTTTTAAATTAAATTTAATTTAATTTTTATTTATTTGAGAGCGACAGAGAAAGAGGCAGAGAGACAGAGAGAGAGAGAGAGAGAGAGAACAGGAGAAAATGGGCACCCCAGGGCCTCCAGCCACTGCAAATGAACTCCAGATGCATGTGCCACCTTGTGCATCTGGCTTACATGGGTCCTGGGGAATCTAGCCTCGAACTGGGGCCCTTAGGCTTCACAGGCAAGTGCTTAACTGCTAAGCTATCTCTCCAGCCCCTCAAATCATGTGGTTTCTATAGCTATGTCTCTCTCTGGTTGTCTCTCCAAGACCACGAAGGCTGAGTAGAAGAGCTGGGAGTCCAAACATTTCCCTCTCTTCTAAGGTATCCTCTGTATGAGGGACTTCAACACAACAGCTGGGAGAACCACCCACAGTGTGATGACACTGGCTTCCTTTAGAATGACATTTTTCCAAAAGCCTCATGGCTCTAGTCAGGCCAAAGTTCACCTAGTAGTGCCTCATGCCTGCTCCACCCTGAAGACAAAGGTCAAATCCTTAGGTGACAAGAAAGGAGGTTACCTAAGGTAGAGGCCGTTGGTTTTGAATGACCTGGAAAAGTCAGGTGATGCCATTAGCTAGCGTGTGTTGAGGGAATAGAAGGGAAGTGATGGTTGGGGACGAGTTATCCAGGTGTACTGTCACGTTGCTTCTTATTCCCAGAAAAGTGGAACTCATGCTAAGATGTCTCTGGTGTCAAATGCTGTCTTGGGATCCAGGAATGTCTTTGCTGTAATATGCAAGCTAATTCTTAGCTAGGCACCATGACATCTTTTTTTTATTTTTATTTTTTTTTCTGGTTTTTCAAGGTAGAGTTTCAGTCTGGTCCAGGCTGACCTGGAATTAACTATATAGTCTCAGGGTGGCCTTGAACTCACAGCGATCCTCCTACCTCTGCCTCCCGAGTGCTGGGATTAAAGGCATGCGCCACCACCCCCGGCTCACCATGACATCTTGAAGTCCAGTTCAGTGTAATTGAAAGCTGATTGGGAAAAGAGAAGCAATTGTATAAGGTTCCTTTATATTCGTGCTCTAGCTGCTACCAGGAGTCTAAACTGTCCAAAAGACAACAGGGGCATGCCTGTAGTCCTGGGCCTCCAAAGGTTAAGGCAGGAAGATCACACAGCCTGGGCTAGGTAGCAAACTACTGTCTTAAAAGAAAAAAAAAAAAAAAAAAGGCAAGAAAGAAATCAGCTCTGCCTGATAATTAGGAAACTAGGCTTAAAAATAAGAAGGACAGGGCTGGAGAGATGGCTTAGCAGTTAAGGCGCTTGCCTGCAAAGCCAAAGGACCCAGGTTCGATTCCTCAGGACCCATGTAAGCCAGATGTACAAGGTGGTGTATGTGTCTGGAGTTCATTTGCAGTGGCTAGAGGTCCTGGCATGTCCATTCTCCCTCTCTGTCTCTCAAATAAATAAGCAAATAAAAATAAAATATTTTTAAAAATAAGAAGGACTAAATAAGGAGCTGGAGGGATGGTTCAGAGCACTTGTTGTGAAAGCATTGGGGTCTGAGACAGTCTGAGTTCGATTCCTCAGCACTAAAACAGCTGGGGGTAACCACACACTTCTGTAACTCCGATCCTGTGAAGGAAGGACAGACACCAGAGAATCTCTGGAGCTTGATGACTGAAGAAAAAATGCCTCCAAAATAGCAGCGCTGGGTTGAGTGAAAAACTTCACCCTGTCTCAAGGAAACAGATGGATGAGCAAAAAGAGGGAGATCTTGGCATTTTCCTCTGACCTCTGAACAGGGTGTACAAGGCACACATATCTGCATACACTACATACATCATCATCACACATCACACATCACACATCACATCACCCAGGCATGGAATTAATTCTTTTGGCCTAACTCACGGCGATCCTCCTAAAATTAAAGGTGTGCGCCACCACGCCCGGCTTCAATACTGGGAAATACTGGGTGTGGGGGGTGGAGAGATGGCTTAGCGGTTAAGGCATTTGCCTGCAAAACCAAAGGACCTTGGTTCAATTCCCCAGGACCCACATAAGCCAGATGCATAAGATGGCACATGCATCTGGAGTTCGTTTGCAGTGGCTGGAGGCCACTGGCATGTCCATTCTCTTCTTCTCTCTCTTTCTCTCTCTTCTCTCTCTGCTTCTTTCTCTCTCATGCTATCAAATTAAAACAAAAAAAGAAAAAGAAAATTTAAAAAATACTTAAAAAAAAAAAAAGAAATACTGGGCTGGAGAGATGGCTTAGCAGTTAAGAAGTCTAAGGACCCATGTTCCCAAGATCCCATGTAAGCCAGATGCACAAGGTGACACATGTGTCTGGAGTTTGTTTGCAGTGACTAGAGGCTCTGATGCACCTATTTTTTCCCTCTATCTGCCTCTCTCTCTCTCTCATAAATAAATAAGATATTATTTTACAAAAAGAAACTCTAGGAAGTAGATAATGACCAGAAAGAAAGAGGGAGGGAGAGAGGGAAGGGACTTCAATGACGACGATCCAAAGGCAGTGCCCACCTCGCTGATGGTGGAAGCCCGTGCAGGTGAGTGCGGCCATTGTGTTCTGCAGAACTCCATGGCTGAGGGACGCAGGATATTTCATGACAGACTTCTGCATCAAAGGCACAAAGAGATACACAGCTTTCAGATGGTCGACTCTGCATGCCATTGGCTGACAAGAGCACGGGGGTTGGGGGGGGGCTCTGCCTGTCTGAAGAAGCCAGGAGAAGCTCCTTGAACTTGAAGCTGAATAGTTTTAATGCATGGCTAGTATTTTTCTTGAGAGCTAAGGTTGCTTAATATTACATCTATGGATGGAACTGAAAAGGGAAATATAGCCTTGAATCCCTAAAATTATATATAATAGTATAAATGTTTCATGATATTTATATTATTTTCAGGTTCTTATTTGTAATATGACTTTATTGGGCACCCATGTGATGGAAGGCATGGCCAAAACTTTGGAAAAATAGACCCTACATCTTTGACTTGGGTCAGACCCTCACTAGTTGACTTGGTTCCATACCCCCTCCTGTGTGTAGAGTAGGACATGAGGAGATCATTTAGGATATATTAGGGGGCTCTGGACATGGCTCAAGCAAGATGCATAAGGACTTGAGTTCAGATCCCCAGCACCCAATGTTACAAAGCCGAGGGAGGCAGCACACACCTCTAATCCCAGGGGTGGGGAGGTGGAGACAGAAGGATCCCTAGGATTTCTGGTCAGCCAGTCTAGCTCAGTCAGTGAGCTTCAGGTTCAGAGTGAGAACCTTTCTATAAAATAAAATAAAATAAAATAAAATAAAATAAAATAAAATAAAATAAAATAAAATAAAATAAAATAAAATAAAATAAAATAAAATAAAAAATAAAAAAATAAAATAAGAAGGAGAGTGACTGAGGAAGCCACCCAATGTCTGGCCTCTACATGTATGTGCATACACATACATGCTCATCTGCACATACATGCACATATGTGTGTGTATACTAGATACTGTGCAGTCACTACCACCACCAGCACCCTTCCATGGACCCTTTCTTGTATACGGGCTGTATATGTATACGTGAGCCCATAATCATGCCATAAAGACTGAAGCGAGACCACATTCAACTCTTGCTTTGGGACTTACAAGGGAATTTCAAAGACACTGGTCAGCTGCTGCCAGCTGGTTAAACCAAGCGGATGGGGAAATGAGGATTACAGGCTAGCCAAAGTTAGCCATGTGGCCAGGAATCAGTAAAGACTGCTGGTTTTAGAGTTGGAAGTGAAGAATCAAGAAGATGTAAGGAGAGGATTACAGAGAGGAGGGGAGAGGCAGGCACAGAGGCCTAGGAAGCTCTGGAAAGAGAACAGTCCAAAAGAGCAGCATTTACTCTAGCTGGGGAAACTGAGGGCCTTTTAACTCTTCTTATTTCCCTCTACTGTCTGTAGTTTCTCCCCCCCCCCCAAGCAGGCACATATTAATTTTACAATCAGCCAAAAAAAAAAAAAAGCCATGCTCTATTTCCATTTGGGGAAAATTTTTCTTTCAAAGGATTGCATCTGGGGACACCAGCATTTTCCCCCTGCGAAGCCTGAGGGGGAGACGAAGAAGCCAGGCTCCGAACTTTGTAGTAAACATCTCCAGACCGCGCTAAATCCAATCTTCTCATTTGGGGTTATTTGCTTTCTGGACGGCGAGGCTGTGATGGATCCCAGATCCATCCCTCGTGGCATCTCAATCAGATGTGTTTAGATGCCACTGTGACTCAAGATTATGACGTTTTGATGGGATTAGGAGATAACTTTGCTTTAATCTATAAAGCCCCAAACGCTTTGGGGTCTGATTACCTAGCAGTTTCCCTCCCTAGTCCCACAATTAAGATCAACCAGAATGTTCCTTTTAATGATCCCCATATTGAAAGCTCAGGAAATCAGAAATGGGTGGTTGGTTTGCAGTTTTTTTTTCCACTGGTTTTGCTGCCGCCTCGTTTCTACAGAAGGCTCTGGGCTCTCCCCCAGGCTCTAGTCTTCTGTCACAATGGGCTTTCTGCTTCGCTCTGATCTTGACTTTCAGAAGAAGGCATTTGGGGAAGGCCTCCCTCTTGTTCTGGTTTAATTAAGGAGAGCCTGTGTCTGTCGCGTTTAAGCTGTAGTGCTTGCTCTTGGTATCCTTGGTCCCAGCAGCGCTAGGTGGATTTTTAAATCCTTTCAACAAGTGATAGAGTAGAGATTTACAAAGACTTTCATGAACTCCTGCCTAAAGAAACTTGCTTGGTCTACCATGACCATATTGGTCTCGAGTCATATTTTCCAGAGACATCTGTACCCAGCATGCCTAAAGTGCAGGAGTTCATAGTCTGTGATCAAAATATTGTTAGCTTTGTACATTTTTCTTATGTCTACTGCCGCACAGTTGCATGACTCCAAAGCAGAGCCAGTAATAGAAGGACTGAGAAGACACACATTAATGTACCATATTTGCATTAACTGTCAATAACTTGCTCTTACCATGCTGGGTCTGGATTGGAAGTAATTTAGTTTCCCTATCAAAGCCACATGGTCATACTGGAAAGGTTGCTCAATGATTAAGGTGCTTGCAAAGCCTAATAACCCTGGTTTGATTCCCCAGTACCCACATAAAGCCATATGCACAGCAGAGCATGCCTCTGGAGTTCATTTTCAATGTTTGGAAGCCCTGGTGCGCTCTCTCTCTCTCTCTCTCTCTCTCTCTCTCTCTCTTTCTCTCTCTTTCTCTGTTTGCAAATAAATAAAATTTGAAAAAAAAAAAAATGGTCCTGTCTGGACAAATCTTCCTAAAACTTCATCTCTTTCCAGATTCTAGAAGTTTCTTCCTCCTTTTACTTACTTCTTTAGGCTAGAGTAGATGACTCTTTAGGTTTTGCTTATTCCAGGCTATTTTCCTGAGCTTTATTGCCCATACCTTCACAAACAGCTCCTGAACTAAATTGTAATCCTTCCTCCCATGGAGCTCAGCAATCCCAGCATTACAAGTTTACTGCTCTCTCTCTCTCTCTCTCTCTCTCTCTCTCTCCACTATATATATATATATATATATATATATATATATATATATTATATAAATTAATTAATTAATTATAAATAATTATAAATTATAAATAATTATATAGATATAAATATAATTTATTTATTTGAGAGAGAACAGAGAGAGATGGAGGGGTGGCTAACCAGTTAAGGTGTTTGCCTGCAAAGCCAAAGGACCCAGGTTTGATTCCCCAGGACCTACATAAGCCAGAAGCACAAGGTGGCACATGCATCTGGAGTTCATTTGCAGTGGCTGGAGGCCCGGGTTCACCCATTCTCTCTGTCTGTCTGTCTTTCTCTCTCTCTCTCTCTCTCTCTCTCTGACTCTCTCAAATAAATAAATAAAACTTTAAAACAATAAAAAAAAAGAAACAGAGAGAGAGAATGGGCACACCAGGGCCTCTAGCCAGTGCAAATGAACTCCAGATGCATGTGCCACCTTGTGCATCTGCTTTATGTGGGTTCTGGGGAATCGAACCTGGGTCCTTATGTTTCACAGGTAAGTGCTTTAACCACTAAGCCAACACTACAGCCCCCCCACCACCACCACCACTGCTCAGTCTTTGAAGTTAGGCAACTTTCAAAGTGAGAAATTCATTCTTTCCTTGGTCCATAAGCTTGGCCAACACTACCACATTCCTGAACCTTAGTTACAGCAGTTAAAGGTACGACAGGAATAGAGGACTGCCATGGGTGGGTGTGTGGAATACATGTGGCAGCAAGGGACACACAGCAGTTAGTCAAAACCAACTGGCCTGCACTGTCTCCCACACCCAGCGCCGGGTTCTCAGCAGTCCTATCCTTGATTCCTTCATGGCCTTATGTCCCAGTTGCCTTCTTGTTGTGGGAACAAAACACCTGACCACAAGCAGCATGTGGAAGGAAATGGATTGCTTCTCCTTACAGTTTCGAGGGGAGTTTCACTGTGGCATGCCACAGCAGAGGCTGGGCATCCATATCCTGCCACAGAAGCTGGGATATAGCTAGCAAAGGGGGCTTCAGCTATGACACTCTAAGCAACATGCCTATGCCAAGCCACACACCTCCTCCAGCATGGCCCCGCCTCTCAAATTGCCACCAGCTGGGGAATTGAGTATGAGGTTTGATCACACAGACACGTAAGGTTATGGGGGACATTTTACACTCAAACCACCACACTTCCCTTCCCTGATCTAGTTATTTCTCCAGGGGCTAATATGATTATAACAGGTTAGTCCTATTGAGAGGGTAAATGCCGGGGATGTGAGCTAAACAAGAGAGACACGCAGCAAGATGGGTCTACCAGAGAGCTGCTGGCAACCACCTTGCTTTTGCTGACTCTGTGAACAAGCATAGGAGGTGACATGATGGCAGCAGTGACTTAGTAGTGTTTTCTGGATGTCCCCTTTCAGAAATGGGTCTGTGTCATCCCTAAGCACCCACAGATTGCACTACCACACTTACTCCCATGAACTGTGCTATTTTTAAATTTTTTTTTAATTTATTTTTATTTTGGAGAGAGATGCAGAGAGATAGGAGAAACAAACTCAGATAGAGATGTGCATCTGGCTTATGTGGGTCCTGGAGAATCGCGAACTGGGGTCCTTAGGCTTCACAGGCAAGCGCTTAACCACTAAGCCATCTCTCAGCCAACTGTGCTATTTAAAAAAAAAAAAATTTAATTTATTTTTATTTTGGAGAAAGACACAGAGAGATAGGGAGAGGAAGACAGATAGAGATGGACGCAGAGCCTCTCAGCCACTGTGCCCAGATCCCCCTTGTGGGCAAGTGCAGCATTGCACCCTTGCGTCACTTTGCATCTGGCTAAAGGTGGGACCTGGAGATTGGAACTGACGTTCTTAGGCTTAGCGGGCAGGCGCCTTAACCTCTAAGCCATCTCTCCAGCCCTGAACTGTGCTATTTTTATTTATTTATTTATTTATTTATTTATTTATTTATTTTTATTTGCAAGCAGAAAGAGAGAGATAGAAGAGAGGCAGACAGAGAGAAAATGGGCACACCAGGGCCTCCAGCCACTGCAAATGAACTCCAGATGCATGTGCCCTTTGTGCATCTGGCTTACATGGATCCTGGAGAATCGAACCAGGATCCTTTGGCTCTGCAGGCAAATGCCTTAACCACTAAGCCATTTCTCCAGTCCTGAATTGTGCTATTTTTAAATCTCTCATCCTCACTATCCCGTAAGATCATATGGTTTGAGATGGGTCCTCCTCTGAATACTCAGTGTTTAGCACAGTTCCTCAACACTCATGAAGATGCCCAGAAAACCTACTAAGAGGAATGAATGAATGAATGAATGAATGAATGAATGAGTGTAAAATGGACTATGAGTTTCTTGAAAGATGGATGCTATCCAAAGGTTATGCCATAGACGTGAGACTTCACTTGAATCTTAAAGAGGACTATAGTTTAAAATACCAAGAAAATAATTGAAAGTATTCCAGAACACATACAAGCGGGGAAAATTGTGTCCACTCACCAAGAAACACAGTGCTTCTGTGTATTGAAGTGCAGAGAAAAAGTATGACCACACGCTCTGTCGGTCTGGGCACTGCTAGGTGCTGTTGCCAATGAACTAACTCTCAGAGTTCACACTAAGGAAATGCATTTCCAGCAAAACCAAGTCCAACAGGTATGTCTGGTCCACAGGCTGCCCACTTCCAGGAGGGCATGTTGGCACCAGATTTCTGCTGTGTTATAGCTCACTGTGGTAGTTTGAAAGTGATAGTTTTGAATGTATGGCCCCATAGACTCAGGTGTTTTATGAAAATTGAGCTTACAACTTCAGCCCCTGGTAGGCACATCCCTGCTGCAGCGGGGCATGTCACTGGGGGAGGATCTTGGAGTCCAGCCTTCCTAAATGCGTTCAGAGCAGCTTGGGGCTCTGGCTGTTTGTGCTTGTTGGTGTTTGCTGGCTGTTGGTGGTGTCTCTCTGCTATTGATCTAAGGAAGTGAGCCAGCTTCTTCTGCCATTAATGGTGTTCCCCTGGAGTCTGTAAGCCTGCAATAAATCCCTCCCTCCCACAAGCTGCTTCTGGTCAGATGTTTGTCCCAGCAACGCGGACCTTACTGTAACATTGCCCACAGTCATGCCTGAGTGACAAGGGCATGGTGCACTGCGATGGTATGGACCACACAGTAAACATCACTTCCGTTGACACAGTCACTCATTCGGAATGGTTCTAAAGAGCATCCCTCACCCAGCCCCTCGCTGACATTGAGAACTTCATGTGCTCAAGTCCCTTAAATGAAATCATGTCATATTTGCATAGAACCTACGCATCTCCTCCCATAGTCTTTAAACCATCTCTACATTCAAAAAAATCTTTTATTCATGTATTTATTTGAGAGAGAGAATCTCAGATGCATGCACCGCTAGGGTCTGCCTTTGCACAGGAACTGGAGAATCAAATCCAGGCAGGCAGGTTTTGAACTCTTTAACTGCTGAGCAAGTCCATCTAGATGACTCTGCCTCCATCAGTAGTTGCTGGGGATTCACTCTGGCCCAGGCTGACCTGGAATTAACTATGTAGTCTCAGGGTGGCCTTGAACTCTTGGCAATCCTCCTACCTCTGCCTCCGGAGTGCTGGGATTAAAGGCGTGCACCACTACGCCCGGCGATATTTTTTAAATGCTAATTACAAGGGGAAAATGTATGTGTTTATGTATGCATGTTTTTCTGAATATTTTAGATCTGTGGTCAGTTGAATCCTCAAATTTAGGACCCACAGATACAGAAGGCTGCCTAGGCTGCATCCATTCTGTGGGTCATAGCTGAGCCACATGATCCCACTGACTATAGGGAGATTGGGAAGTATAGTCCAGGTGACTGAGTCTGCTGGGAGCTAATCCAGAGCTTTGTGGGTCACACTCAACTACAGGTTCTGTGGAGGGGCTCATCAAATGAGCCCACAGCTCCCACCGACAGGGAATGTCTCAGAAATCAGAAGATGAGCCTCGATCATGCCACATGAAGGTCCTGGGCAGGTCCTGAGCCAGAAGTAGGTTTTCCCTTGGGCATAAGCTTAACACTGGAAAGTGGCTTTCTGCAAACTCAGCTATTATCCAGTCTCGGTATCACATGAGGAAAAAAAAAAGGAAGAAAAGAGGGGACAGAGGGAATAAAGAATGATGGAGGGCTGTAGAGATTGCTCAGTGGTTAAGATGCTGGCCTGCAAAGCCTAACCACTTGGATTTGATTCCCCAGTACTCATGTAAAGCCAGATGCACAAAGTGTCACATGCATCTGGAGTTTGTTTGTAGTGGCTGAAGGCCGGGTGCATCCATTCTTTCTGGCTGTGTCTCTCTTCTCTCTCTGATTGCAAATAAATAAATAAAAATATTTTTTAAAAGAATGAAGAAAAGAAGGGAAGGAGGGAGGGAGGAAAAAAGGGAAGGAAGACTGGAAGTGGGGAAGAAGGGAGAAACAGTGGAGGGAGAAAAACCTTTGAGACAGTATCTCACCATGGAGCCCAGGTGGCTCTAAAACTCACAATCCTCCTGCCGCAGCCTTCAGTGCTGGGATTATAGGCATGTATCACTATGCCTTCTTTTGCGTGTGTATGTATGGTGTGCGTGTGTGTATATGTTTATGTAGGGGTACATGCATGTGTGCGTGTAGAGGCCGGAGTTTGATGTCTGATGTCTTTCTCAGTCACTTTCCACCTTATTTTTTGAGGCAGGGTCCCACAATCCCCAGCACTGGGATTATAGGCATGCCTGCAAGCCTGGCTTGTACGGGGGTGTTGGAGACTCACATTCAGGTCTTCATGCCCCGGAGCTAAGCACTTTTCCCATTGGGCCAAGTGCCCAGGCCCTCACCACACCTTTACATGTCATTTCAAACACCATTCGGGGAGTGGGGACGTAACTCAGTTCATAGCATACTTGCCTAACACGCCCAAGGCCCTCAGTTCAAGTCCCAGTACCTCATAATACTGGCTGTGGTGGTGCATGCTTGTAACCAAGTACTTGGAAGGTAGAGGCAAGAGGATCAGGAGGTCAAGGTGCATCTTCAGCTACAACCTTGGCTACTTGAGACACTGTCTCAAAATAAAAAATAAAAAAACAAAATGATGCTCAGAACCTGTACTGTCATGGGGGGGGGTCTTTTTGCTTCCTCTCCTGCGTTTTTTTAAATAATTTCTTTTTATTTATTTATTTGAGAGAGGGAAAGAGGCAGAGAGAGAGAGGGAGAGGAAGATAATGGGTGCGCCAGGGCTTCCAGCTATTGCAAACGAACTCCAGATGCATGCACCCCCTTGTGCATCTGGCTCACGTGGGTCCTGGAAAATTGAACCAGGATCCTTAGGCTTTGCAGGCAAGTGCCGTAACAGCTAAGCCATCTCTCCAGCCCCAGTTTTGTTTTTCTTTTAGTATTTTTATTTAGTTATTTGCAAGCAGAAAGAGATAGACATAAGAGAGACAGACAAAGAATGGGCATACCAGGGCCTCCAGCCACTGCAAATGAACTCCAGACGCATGCGCCACGACTGTACATCTGGCTTTACGTTGGGTACTGGGGACTCAAACCTGGGTACTTAGGCTTTGAAGGCAAGTGCCTTAACCTCAGAGTCATCTCTCCAGCCCCCATCTCCTGATTGTAAGCTGGCCTGGGTTTCAGGCCTTGAGGAATTTCCCAGAATTTCAGCACTAAAACTGGGGAAAACCCCAAACAAACCGGGACAAGTTAGTCACCATAACTTTGGCATCTAAGAAACAAGGGTTTCGAGCGTAGGTCTTCCAGACAGTAAACTTACATCTTCAAGCGAGTCCCTTGATCTCTGTGGGCCTCAGTTTTACCCTCCCTGACATGGGACTAAGGAAGCAGCCCCCTTCTCCGGCTGATGTGAAGACTGAATGACAGAATCGACGTTTACCCTGTGGAGTAGAGCGAGGCTGCTTCCTTGATGTAAGCCAGACTCTCTTGGAATACAACCTGAGGTGGCGAAGGGTTTTCCTGGGGCAACGAGGCACTGGGAGCAAGGAGAGATGGCGCAGGTGGCTCTCACATGCACAGAGCCGGAGGGTGCACGTGGATGTCAACTGCCAATCAGCGAGAACAGGAGGCCTGGAGCCCAGCCAGGAGCTTCTGATCCCCAACTCTCACCACTGAGTAGGGGTGGGGGGGGCTTGGGTGATGTGATAAGAAGACCCCAAGGAGCATTGATTCCGGGGCTTTCAAAGTTCACCCTTCCTCCTACAGGAACCAAACTTTAATAACCAGAGCCAGCGAGTGAAAGAGAAAGAAACCAGACCAGCAAACCCTTCCCCTCTGAGCAGGTCACATGGTGCAGAAGCTAGCTTTGAAATGGTGCCTGCTTAACCGCAGCAGACACAGTTGGAGACACCTCCCCACCCCTCCCCACCCCCACTCCCCCCACCCTCACTGCCACCCACTCCCACGTCAGGAGGAGCCAAAAAAAAAAAAAAAAAAAAAAAAAAAGGAGACATAGAGCAGAAATGAAAGGGAAGAAGAAAAGTTTCCTCCTTTCAAAGAAACAGATTTTAAGAGTGACTTGAGAGGAAAAAAAAATTAACCATTTTCCTTGGCATGAACAAGACAGAGGAGACAGATACGTCACCATCTTCAGGGAGGTCAAGGTCTTCCTGAGGTAGCTGATCATGGTGAAGGTCACTGGTGTGTTTCTGAGCAATGTACTGGGCCATCATTCCTATATAACACCCCAGTTACCTGTTCTAGCCACATCTAGTGTGTTTTTTTAAATTTTATTTATTTGTTTATTTGAGAGCATGAGAGAAAGAGGCAGATACACACACACACACACACACACACACACAGAATGGGCGTGCTAGGGCCTCCAGCCACTGCAAACGAACTCGAGACTCATTCACCACTTTGTGCCTCTGGCTTATGTGGGTTTTGGGGAATCGAACCGAGTTCCTTTGGCTTTGCAGGCAAACGCCTTAACCGCTAAGCCATCTCTCCAGCCCCCCAGATCTAGTTTTATACATGAGAGTAGTACTGCTCAGAGGGGCTGAGGAAGTCATTGAAGGCCTCACGGCTATGAAGTGACATAGTCAGGCTTTGCACCCAGCCTGATTTCTAACGGCTGGGATCACTCGCTTCCATCCCCAGTATGATGTGAAGACAATGGGAAGGATGGATAAAATCACGTGGGATTGGTACAACCTCCCAGCCTCACCATAGTCAGCACTGCCCAATGGCTGGGCAATTCTGCGAGATGCTGTTCTATGCATCATAGGACATCTGGCAATGTGGCTGGCATCTCCCCATTAGATGCCAATACCACCTTCCTGCTTCCACAGCGACAACCAAAAATATTCGCAGGCATTGCCAAATGTCTCCTGGTAGAAAGTCACTCCACATTGGAAGAACAATTGAAGCAAAGGAGAGCCTAATATATATATAATATATAATATAATATATAATATATAATATATATGTTATATATATATATACAAACTGAAACTCAACTAAATGTCCCGTAGAAGGCAGTTAATCTTATTTGAACTCTTTAATCCCTTATTTAATCCTCCCCACAAGAACTCTATGAGGTTGACGTTTTATAGATGGGGTATGTGAGGATTGAGAGCTTTAGTAATGGACCCAAGTTCACACGGTTGGTATGTAACAGAGTCAGCACTTGAACCCACATCTCGGAACTACTTTTCCCCTGTTCTGTTGAGAGACGTAAGCAGAAGACAGGAAGTGGGCGAGTCCAGCAAAGCAATGGCACATTATCCCCAAAGCAAGACAGCACCAAGGTGAGAATGCCGACCGAGATCCACCCTGTGTCTGGTGATAGTATACTATTGCAGACAGATCTATAACCATCGTGTCCTGGGAAGCACCCCCCCCCCAGTTCTCACCTCTGTCCCCCAACCCATTGTTTCTTTTGCCAATATCCCACATGAGTCCACCAACCCTGACTCTCTCACGTGTCACGAGGAGAGACGGCAAACCACAAAGACTCAGTGATCTTATGGGCAAAGCTGCTTGCCTCGGCTATCCTTCTCTCTTCACAGGGACGCACATATATGTAGCGGAGCATCTATCCCAGAAATGACCCACATTTATTTTTCTGCCAGGAGCCAACAGCCTAGGCAATTCAAGAAACATCTCTAAATTACAAGCAAGGACAGAGGAAGCTTCCTGCAGAAATGTGGTCCTCCTCCCCGGGGCCTGGTCGTCTCTGTAAATCACCCTAGAACATCTCAGAGCTGGAAAGTGCAGATGTGTAGCTAGAGGCGAGGTGACCCTATACCCTGAAGGCAGGAGAGAAAGCGAGGATGATCAAGAACTTCAAGTGGGTGCTGGCAGTGCGGGGGAGGGGGAGTGCTTGGCCCTGAGCTCCCAGCAGCTTTTAGCTTGATAGCTGGCATTTAGTAGCTGATACCTTGTGAAAAGGAAGCAAATTCCTCTCAAGAGTTATTTTTGTCATACTCCACCCCACCCCCTTCACCCCCTGAAAAAAAATAAAAGCAATAGCATTTGTTCTTAATCGTTGCTGGGGTGATGGCCCCCTTTGAAAACTCAGATGAAAGCTATGGGCTCCTCCCTTCATGAAATAAGTGTTTGTTTACTCATGTTAAAGCCTTCCAAAATGGCCATGGCTGGTTTAGAGTGGATGTTCTAAGAAGATAAAGGGCTTTTGCCTCCTGTCATATAAAAAATTTTAATGCATTGACGTTAAAATAAAACAAACATTTGCGGATGTATAGCACGCACACCGCAAAAAATGCGCGAAGCATCAGAGCTCAGCTTAATGAATTTGCCCAAACTGAACAAACCAGTACAACCTGAGCACAGTTCAAGGGAAAACATTACTACATCTGGAAGCTTCCTTAGGCACAACTCCAGGTGGCTTCATCCACCAAGATAGCCAGGAATCTGCCTTTCAAAGAGTGACTTTTTGCCTGGCTCCGCACTGGATGTAAATGGATGTAAATGTTTGGTATACAGCTCTTCTCACTCAACAGTGTCACTCAGCCTTTCTCCTGATACTAACCTGGGTCATGTGTGCGTGAAGAAATGGTTTCTTCTCATTAACAGCTAGTTTCCATGGTGTGAACACAGCACAGGCTCTTTCTCCTACTATAAGACATCGGGGGAATATTCATTTCTTTTTTTTTTTTTTTTTTTTTTTTTTTGGTTTTGTGAGGTAGGGTCTCACTCTGGTCCAGGCTGACCTGGAATTAACTATGTAGTCTCAGGGTGGCCTCGAACTCTCGGTGATCCTCCTACCTCTGCCTCCCGAGTGCTGGGATTAAAGGCGTGTGCCACCACACCCGGCTGGAATATTCATTTCTACAGAATCATATTGAGGCTGTTTTTTATTTAAAATTTTTATTTTTGTTTATTTATTTGAGAGAGAGAGAGAATGGGCGCACCAGGGCCTCCAGCCACTGCAAACGAACTCCAGATGCATGCGCCACCTTGCGCATCTGGCTTACGTGGAGTTGATCCTGGGTCCTTTGGCTTTGGAGGCAAGTGCCTTAACTACTAAGCCAACTCTCTGGCCCTGGTTGTTGTTATTGTTGTTGTTGTTGTTTTAACATTTTATTTATTTATTTGCAAGGAGGGAGGTGAGAATGGACACACCAGGGCCTCCAGCCACTGCAAACAAACTCCAGAAGTCTGCACCACTTTGTGCATCAGGCTTACATGGGCACTGGGGAAATCAAACCTGGGTCCTTAGACTTCACAGGCAAGTGCCTTAACCATTTGCTAAGCCATCTCTCCAGCCCCAAGGCTGTTTTTTTTGACATATGTGTGTGTAGCATGTATGCATGAGTTCACATGTACATGGGTGCATGTGTGTGGCTGTGTGCACATGACTGTGGAGCTCATAAGTCCATTGCCCTGTTGCTCTCCACCTTACTGGTTGGGCAGAATCTCCCATTGAATCCAAAGCTGGCTAACCTGTTCCATGAATCTGCCTGTCTCCACCTCCTGAGATGTGTGCCACGATGCCTGGCACCTATGTAGGTGCTGGAGATCTGAACTCAGGTCCTTAATGGTTGTGCCTCAAGTGCTTTTACCCACTGAACCATCTCCCCAGTCCCAAGATTTATATTCTCTGTGACTTCTCTTTTTTAAATATTTTATTTTATTTGTAAGCAGATATATGTGTGTGTGTGTGTGTGTGTGTGTGTGTGTGTGTGTGTGTGTGAGAGAGAGAGAGTATGGGCACACCAGGGCCTCTGGCCACTGCAAACAAACTCCAGACACATGTGTGGCTTTGTGCATCTGGCTTTATGGGGGTACTGAGGAATCGAACCCAGGTCATTAGGCTTTTCAGGCAAGTGCCTTAACCACTGAGCCATCTCCCCAGTTCCCAAGATTTAAGTTTTTGTAAACTTCTGTATGTGTGTGTGTTTGCTTTCTGATGCATGGGGAAATATCCAGCATTGAAAGGGGACAAGGAGCCAAGTCCAAAACCTGCTCTCAGCTTGCTTGCTTGCTTTTTTTCTAGCCCAGTGTTCTCAGCTCCACCATGACTGCTTGGCCTAGCATCCTTCCAGACATTTCTCTACTAATGCCGTGTTCAATACCGTGTTGCTATTTGTTTGTTTGTTTTTACAAGAATGCAATCTTTCTGCCTTTTTTTTTTCTCACTTACCAATATGTCCAACACATCTTTGCACAGATTGCTCTCGCTCCTGTAAACTGCTAAGCACTCTTTCCTCACTGCCAACAAGCTGTAATGTATGGAGCCTGGCTCCTCATGAGAACATGCAAGCTGTCTCTACTTTTCCGCTTTTTCTACTTTTACGAACACGGTGGCTGTGAGCATCCTTTTACATGCTTCTTTATGGCCTTTTGCAAGTGTTTCTCTCTGAGAGAAATAGAAAGATGGAGTCACTGGCTGGACACATGGGCCTGTAAGTGGTTTTAGGAGGTCAGGTGGATGGTCCTAGCCACTGTGAATTATGGGTAAAGCTTGAGACTCACTTAAAGACATCATCTGATGGAATGACGGAGATCCAATCGGGTTTGCAAAGACAAGACAGATGCCCGGGTTTGGGAGCCCCCCCCTCAAGAGGATGCTTGGTCAGGCATCTCTTGGTGACACTGCCCCTGCCCCTTGGTCTCTGGGATTCTGATGTTTTCCATGGATTCTACAGAGAGAAGACTCCCACTGACTTATAGTGAGATGGCGGGGATGGGCCATCCAACGGGCAAGGGTCTGCTTGCAGGGACAGATTTAACAATCCAAGGAGCATTTGCTGAGCAGGTCTGTGGCACACTCGGTGAGACTTGCCTACTTCAATGCTTACCGTGCTCTCCTGGGGAAAGCTGTGCTTTCGGGCACACTTTATAGCAGGATGAACTGAGGCTCAGACAGTCACCTGCCCAAAGCCACACTTCCCCACCACTCAGTTAGTCAGTTCCTGGGGAATTATATCATTGACTAAGTTTGACTTGGCACCTGCCTAAAGGAAGCTCGCTGTCTGCCGGTAGAGACAAAAGATGACCAGGAGAACAAGGAAGCCTGGGCCACTGGGAGCGAAAACTCTTCTAAAGTCTCTTCTTTTTCTCAAAGATGGATACCTTGTCCAGAGAAAGATGACCATGACCTTTGGTGGACACTACCAGCGCTACTAGGGGAGGGGTCAACTCCAGGCCAGCTGCTTCATCCCCATCAATCCTTGCAACAGCCTTTGGGGAAATGGAGGCTCAGAGAAAAATGTCTTGGTCAAAGAGCAAGTACAGTTAATAGGAAACAGAAGCAAGATTTGAGCTGGGTCCTTTTTTTTTTTTTTTTTTTTTTTTTTTTTTTCACGTGTATGTGTGGTGTGCATGCATGTGTCTCTGCCTGTCTGTTGACACACATGTATGTGTGTAGGTGCTCATGCATGAGTGTGAGCATGTGTGTGGAGGCCGGAGGTCAACATTGGGTACCGTCCTCAGTGGCTTTTCATCTTATTTTTTTTATTTTATTTTTCTAATTTTTTTGGAGAGAGACACAGAGAGGGACAGAGAGAGAGGGAGAGGAAGACAGATAGAGATGGGCGCACCAGCAGCCTCTCAGCTGCTGTGTACAAAATCCAGATGCATGTGCCCCCTTGTGGTCAAGTGCAGCATTGCACCCTTGCGTCATTTTGCATCTGGCTAAACATGGGACCTGGAGATTGGAACCGCTGGAGATTGGAACTGGCGTTCTTAGGCTTAGGAGGCAGGTGCCTTCACTGCTAAGCCATCTCTCCAGCCCCTCATCTTATTTTTTTAAAAAAATACTTTTATTTGTTTATTTGAAAGCAAAGACAGACGGAGAGAGAAAGAATGGGCACAATAGGGCCTCTAGATATTGCAAACGAACTCCAGATGCATGTGTCACTGTACATTTGGCTTTATGTGGGTACTGGGAAATCAAACCTGGGTCATTAGGCTTTGCAGGCAAGCGCCTTAACCACTGAGCCATCTCTCCAACCCCATCTTACTTTTTGAGACAGTCTGTCACTGAACATAGAGCTCACCGATGCAGTTAATGAATCAGCAAGCGCCAGGAATCCTCCTGTCTCTACCTCCCCAGTACTGGAATGACAGGCTCACCCCACCACACACAGTATTTCCCATGGGTGCTGGAGACCCAAAGTCAGGTCCTCACACTTGGGCAGCAAGCTTTGCACTAACTGAGCCTCCTCCTCAGCCCTGAGTCTCGGCTGTTCTCTTCCCACCCCGCAGACGTCACCAACACAGCGCTCTGCCCACACATCCCGGGCCTTCATCACCCACTCGGGCAGTGGAGTGGGCTAAGAGCGCAAGTCTGTTGGCTTGAGCCCCAGGTTATGGTCCTGTTGCACTTAACAGGTTAGCCAAGCCTGGTGACTCGTGCCTGTAATCCCCAGTACTCAGAGGCTGAGTCAAGGCCAGTCTGAGCTACATAATCTAGCTAGCTTGGGCAACCGAGAAAGACCTCGTCTTAAAACAAAAACAAAAACAAAAACCAGGGGCTGGAGAGATGGCTCAGCAGTTCAGATGCTGACCTGCAAGGCCTAAAGACCCAGGTTTGATTCTCCAGCACCCACATAAAGCCAGATGCACATTTGGAGTTTGCAGAGGCTGGAGGCTCTGGCACATTCACCATCCCCCCCGCTTCTCTCTCTCTCCCTCTTTCTCACTCTCTATCTCCTAGTTTATGACTACATAGTGAATTCCATCGCAGCCTGGGCTAGAACAAGACCTTACCTTAAGAAGAAGAAAAAAGAAGATTAATAACCATCTCAGGTCATTGCCCATCGTCCCCCTGACATACTTACGCATGACACTGTTTCCCTTTCAGAAGGAGCCCCCCAGAGCTAAGCTGCTGAGGCCACAACTTGAAGAAAAATGCTCTCTCCTTTTACCTTGAAGTGGATTCAGACACACAATCAGTGAACTCGGGAATGTGCGGAGGTCACCGTACACACGCCAGGAGGGGGGAGCGACGGCCGAGCCCTAGGAAGTACGAGGCAGGTCACTGTGTAACCTCTAACATCTGGTGCCATAGGAATCAAATAAGAGTGTGTCTGGGCGAGAGCTGAGGCTAGGCTCGGGGAGTGGAGTTGACAGCCTGGAGAAGAGTGACTCACAGATTGTAATGACACACAGGCCATAAGCCCCTCTTAGATGTCAGGGAGGAGGAAGCCGAGGGGGTAGGAAGAGGAAGGAGGAGGTCAGAGTTCCAATCCTCATAGCTAAAGACCCACAAGTGCTTGCAGATGGGCCCTGGAGGACGGCGGAGAGCTGACTGAAAGTGAAGTGTCCCCAAGCACAACACCAGGAGACTGTTTTTTGTTGTTGTTGTTTGTTTGTTTGTTTGTTTCCTTTTTTTTTTATTATATGGAGACACGGTCTCTCTATGTGGCCCAGGCTAGTGTGGAACTCATGATTCTCCTACCTCAGTGTTCTAAGTGTTTAGATTACACATGTACACCACTACCCACACGGCAGGAACTGGTTTTACTGACAAAGAGCCTCCCCCCCCCCCCCCCGGCACCAACAGGATGGTACAGGGGGCCCTAAGAGACAGCCAGTCCTATCCAGTTTCCCAGAGTGTGCTACATGGCACTGGCTGGGGCTGACTTCCAGAGCCTGGCCCATATTCACCCTGAAGCCTTGTGCTTGGGGTGGGGGAGAAGGCATCGAACTCCAGGTGTGACTGTCCCCTCTTGTTCTAGCTCCAAGGCCTCAGCCAAAGGCAGAGTGTGGGAGAGAGAACGGGCTTTTTTGTTGTTGTTTTTCTGGAATCGCTTTCCTTTGCTCAATTCACAAACAGCATTTTCAGGTCTGGAGAGATGGCTCAGTGGTCAAGAGCACTTGCTGTGCAAGCACGGGTGGGGGTGGGGGCTGGAGAGCATTGAGGGGCCCTTCTATCCACAGGACCTACATACACAGCTGGATGAGTCCATACGAGTCTGGAACCCAATCCCATAGGGGAGCAGGGACCTGCAAATGGGCTGAGGTTGCAAACAATCACATCAATCATCAATCAATCAATTATTAGTAAATAAAAACAGCAGGTTTCGGGATCCGTTAGGGACTTTGGCTCAAATAAGAATGGGGGGAGGAGGGATGGAGCAAGATGTTGCATTTGATTCTACCCAAGTAGGAGAGTGCGCCTGCTGTACATAAGCATGTGGGCCAGTACATGGGCACATACATGCATACATCACAGAGAGAGAGAGGAGAGAGGAGAGGAGAGGAGAGGAGAGGAGGAGGAGGAGGAGAGGAGAGAGGAGAGGAGAGGAGAGGAAGAGGAAGAGGAAGAAGGAGGAGGAGGAGGAGGAGGAGGAGACGAAGAGGCAGAGAAGCAACATTTTCAGAGTCATCACCTCCTCCCTGCCTCCCTGCTCAACTCTTGCTGATCACATCAGATCCCATGCCCACCTCTAGACTACAGGGCCAACCATTAGCAGGGTAAGAAGTCACCATGTCTGCCCCACCATCTCCTCCCAAGTCTTGGCCTTCAGGGTGATAACCTGTCTGCCACACATCCTGCTATCAAAGCCAGACACATGGTTACACATCTCCTCACCATTCCTGGGGCCTCCCTCTCCTCCACCTATGCCCCCCAAGTCACATCATCTAGGAGCCTCACTGAGCCGCTAAACCTACACTACACCTCAAAGACGAAGTTAGAGAACTGCCGATTTCCAGGCTCCAGTGTTTATTTAAAGAGATCAGTGGTTCAGCTGTCACAGATGAGAGCCATCAAGCCAAGAGGCTTCCTCCACGATGGTGTGCCTGGACAGGCAGCCTTCATCTCTGAGTTCAGCTTTTTTATGTGGAAAATGAAACACGACACCTCATGCATCCTAGGGCAGCTATGATGGTTGAGTATGATAATGTACTGAGTAAGAAGTGAGAAGAAAATGTTAACTGGGGCTGGAGAGGTGGCTTAGCAGTTAAGGTGCTTGCCTGTGAAGCCTAAGGACCCAGGTTCAATTCCCTAGTACCTGTGTAAACCAGATGCCCATGGTGGGCACGTGCATCGTGCATCTGGAGTTCATTTGCAATGGCTAGGGGCTTTGGTGTGCCCATTCTCTCTCTAATAATAAAGAAATTAATTAATTAATTTAAAATACATTTTTAAAAAATTAAAAAGAAAATGTTAACCGTAGCTGGTATCGCATCCCAATGGTCAAGTGCCTGTCCATGGAGTTCTGCCTGTGACTGTTCCCCACCACCACCAGCACCTGTCAAACCCTCTCAGGCGCAGACCCCATTCCCTTGTCCTGGCTTCTCTCTCCTCACCCTCACCCTCAGGACACACGGCACATCAGGCCATCTTCAGTGAGCGATTGGCTTCCCCTTACAACGTGGAGATCAGGCCCCACTCCTCACCAGTCCTGGGAGCAACCCCGGGGTCTCAGAGACCGATGCTGCAGATGTTTGTTGCTTTAGATGGAAATCCATCAAGACAGCTCTCCGCACTTCCTTTGTATTTATTTCCGGCCAGATCAAAGGTCCTGTCGGCAGCTTGTACTGATGTCTTCATTTCTGTGTGTGTGTGTGTTTTTTTTAAAGCTAATGTTCTTTTCTTGATAGTGTTCACTCCAAATAAGCTACTGAGCGTCTTGGGAGGGGGAGAGGTGAGGAGAGAGAGAGAAAGAGAGAGGGGGGAGAGAGAGAAGGACAAGGAAAGGAGGGAGCACGAAAGGGAGGGAGAAGGATTAGAGGGATACCGGAGAGGGAAGAGCCGGAAGTGGGGAAGGGGAGAGGAAGAAAGAAGGGAAAGGGGAAGCGAGTAGAAGACAGGAGAGGAGAGCACGCACACATCTGGACAGGCCAAACTCAGCTTGGTCTTGTTATGAAGAAATCCACCAAGTTATGCAGAATTCAGCGGCCCTGGAACAGATACTGTTTTCCTCGGTGGGAAGAGACAAGCTTGAGGTTATTTCAAACAGCTCACTCACAGGATGTACAGCAAAGAGTGGATTTGTGGAATCATTTCCTTAAAATATATATATAATTTTATCTATTTTGAAAGAGAGAAAGAGGCGAACAGAAAGAGAGTAACTATGCATGTGTCAGGGCCTCCTACCACTGCAAAAATAAAAACTCCAGGGCTGGAGAGATGGCTTAGTGGTTAAGGCACATGCCTGCAAAGCCTAAGAACCCTGGTTCAATTCTCCAGGTCCCACGTAAGCCAGATGCACATGGTGGTGCATGTGTCAGGAGTTCTCTCTCCCTCTCTCTGTCTCAAATAAATAAATAAATAAATAAATAAATAAATAAATAATTTTTTTAAAAAACTATAAAAAATTAAAAATAAAAATAAAATCTCCAGACACATGTGCAACTTTGTGTATCAGGCTTTATGTGGCTAATGGGGAACTGAACCCTGGCCGTGGGGCTTTCAGGCGTGGTGAGCAAGCAAGAGCCTTTAACGGCTGAGTCATCTCTCCAGCCCAACAGTCATGTCTTGAGAGAAAGTAACCGCCCGTGAAAGCGCCATGATGAACGGGTTTGAGATCGGGAGTCAGGCTCCATTCGAATGCTGGTGTTCCCACTCACTGACTGAGTCACCTTGGCAAAGTGACCTCACCTCTCTGTCTCAGTTTCCCCATTTGTCAAAAAGGGACAATCACAATTTCTACTGTGGGAAGGTTAAGTTGATGGATGTCAAGTGCTCAGAACAGTGCCTGGCTTATGCGCATCAGGTATTCGTGTACTCGTGTTCAGAGGCGGTCTTTGACAAGGTGATATATCTATTTATAACCCATTTAGCAAGACAGGCCGCAGAGAAGCTCGGAGTGTTGAGCAAGCAACTGCCAGCACCAGGGTTCATGGCCCAGTTTCCCTGGTAGCAGGACTGAATCCCTGCACTCTGCCTCACCCACCTGTGGGTGCAGGTGAGGCCACCCAACAGGGAGCCTCACACATGCTCAGACAGCTAGAGCCTGACTAACCTGCCTGTGGAACTTCTAAAGGGGCTCACAGGAAGTCACCCCAGCCCCACCATTGAGCTGTTATGATAAAGTACACAGTGACAAAGGGGACTGAATTATTTCTGGTCCTTGGTCCCAGTGATGTTTGCAAGTGAGGTCTATGCCTACATGAACTTGAGTCAGCCACCAGCCAAGGTTGTAGGTAGCTCAGCCATTCCCAGTCTGGTTATCACCGTCTCAGAAAACCGTCGCCTGCAGGGTCTACCATACGCTAGTTAGAACAAGTATCCACTGCCTGGAATTCCTGGAAACTGGAGTTGGCATCTGGGATAATGTCAAGACTTCCAGGGGCTTAGCAACAGGGTGTGCTTGTGTGTTTCAATGTCCCATAATGAAAACAAAACAAAACAAGACTCACTGTAGAGCTTCAAAATTGTTCCCAGGGATGGAGAGATGGCTTAGTGGTTAAGGTGTTTGCCTGTGGAGCCTAAGGACCCAGGTTTAATTCCCCAGGACCCATGTAAGCCAGATGCACAAGGTGGCACATGTTTCTGGAGTTCGTTTGCAGTGGCTAGAGGACCTGGTGCATCCATTCTCTCTCTATATCTGTATATGTATGTATGTATGTATCTGCATCTCTCTCTTTCTCAAATAAATAAAACATTTTTCAAAAAAATTATTTCAGGGCTGGAGTGATGGCTTAATGGTTAAGGCACTTGCTTGTGAAGCCTAAGAACCTCAGTCCAACTCCCCAGAACCCACGTAAACCAGACACACAAGATGACGCATGCATACAAAGTAACACATGCAGAAAGTGGCACAGGAGTCTGCTGTTCGATTTCAGTAGCTAGGGGCTCTGGTGTGCCAATTCTCTCTCACTCAAAAAAAAATTAAAGGGCTGGAGAAATGGCTTAGTGGTTAAGGAGTTTGCCTGCGAATCCAAAGGATCCTGGTTCGATTCTCCAGGACCCACATAAGCCAGATGCACAAGGGGCACATGCATCTGGAGTTCGTTTGCAGTGGCTGGAGGCCCTGGCATGCCCATTCTCTCTCTGTCTGCCTCTCTTCTATCTCTCTCTCTCTCTCATAAAAAAAAATAAATAAATAAATAATTTAAAAAAATTTAAAAATATTAATCCAAGCCTATCAATTACTTTTATGTTTTGATCAAAAACCTTTGAAGACTGCTGAAGGTTAAAGACTTGGAGAGTCTCAAGGTTATCTCTGGGAGCAGGGGCGACATTTAGCCAAACTGGACAGGGCAGAACAGCGTGACCTGCCCTCCTCTATACCCCCAAAGGGCTTTCTTCTGTTCTGTTTTTATCTCTTAAGTTCTGATATGGGCCTGTTTCCCCTCTGTGGTTCTGTTTTCTCTTCAACGCTAGTTCTACATAGAAGCAGGTAACATTTGTGAAGATTACCTAGGAGCCCATGAAAGAGGTAAGTCCTCTCTCCCCATGCATCACCTGCTTTAAGTTCATCTCATACCTGTGAGGTGGCCCTGCTGAATTATGTACCCATTTTACAGAATAGAAAAACCAAGTCCTCAGGGCTCAACACAGTGCATACATTGTAAGTGGAGATGCTGGATTCAGAACCAGAAAACCCACGTCTCCAGCCCCCATTAGTCTCCCACCTCTTCATCCACATTTGAAAACCAGCTTCACAGTACATTACACAATTTCATCTTCTAATAACAAGGTCAATCCTGACCATTATCTATGGACTAAGCTGCGTGTCAGACACTGCTAGTGCGGATGTGTGTGTATTGTCTTTAATTAATTAATTAATTAATTAATTTGCATGGAGACAGGAAGAGAAAATGGGTATGCTAGAGCCTCTACCCACCGCAAATGAACTCCAGATACACGCGCCACTTTGTACATCTGGCTTTAGGTGGGTACAGGGGAATAGAATCCAGGTCCTTAGGCTTTGCAGGCAAGTACCGCTGAGCCAACCCTCCAGCCCCCATGCACTGTCTTTAATGCTGCCGACAGCTCAGCCAATTGGGTGGCAAGTGTTCCAACACAGAGATCAGCCAATGGGTTCCCAGAGGGGAAGTTGTGACCTTGTGCAAAGGGGCAGGCAGACAGTGCAGCCAGTCTTGGGAGGCAGGTTGATTGGGCTCCCAAGCCACGGGCTTTGTTCTGTGCCTTAACATCCCCTGCTAGCTGTCATTTTATTCACTTGAACAAGCTTAGTTCTCAGGACCCAGCATTGTGTGGTTATGAGCTTGCTGAACTGGAGGGAAAAAAAGTATAACGTAGAATGAAGAAGAATCCAGGTCATTTATCCCATCCAGCTCAGTACAGGCTTCACAAGGAAACGCAGACATTGTGGAAGCTGAGTGGCCGTTCTTTCTCTATGCAAAATGTATCAATCCTCGGCATCTGCTGGAGTCCAATAGTTACCTTGATTGAACACACTCATTTTCTCAAGTATTTAAAAGCAGGCTAGTATTTAAAAGCATCTCAAAATCTCACATATCCTGGTCCACACAACAGCATAACTGTTCCCCTGCTATATTCTGTCCCTGCCCTCTCACCTGTCACTGTAAGAGAAACGCCATCCTGGAGCCGTCTATGCATTGGGTCATGGGTACCACTCTTTCTCTCCACCCAGCCTGGATCTAGCAGCCAGGCTCATACCTCCAGACACGTGGTAAATTCTCCCCTTTCTCACCATGATTGCTCTTCTCCAAGACACCAGCACCTCCCTCCTGGAGTAGGGCAACAGCTCTCTCCCTCCCTTCTCCAGTTTATTCTCCACTCAGCAGCCACGAGGGTCCTGGCAAATCCTCAATCTGATCATGTCACTCCTTTGCTCAAAACTGTGACACACACACACACACACACACACACACACACACACACACACACACAACCTCATGGCCTTTGTCATTGTGACCCCTGCCCAGAACTCTCTGCCCCTGGGAAATTTCCATGGTTTCCTCTCAGTCCCCTTCCTTCAGGCTGAGGCTCTACTGTCCCCTTCTTTCTAAGCCCTTTGTGCCTCTTTTTTTGTAAGATAGAGCTCCCTCCACTTTTCTAGGTCTCAGACGTCTTTGTCTGCCTTACACGGCTTTTGTTTTCTCCACGGGCATATGCTGTCTGCATAGCTGTGGCCCCTGCTCAGTACTGCTAATACGAGCTTCATAATGGCAGGTAGTATGTTTTCCCAAACAAGTGCCAAATAACCCAAACAATGCCTGGAAAACATTTGTTGAATGAAAGGTTACAGGGCTGTGACTTCTACTCACTCTGAAATGTTTAGAGACATGGCCAGAAAGATACACTGTTATTACCTGGACAAAAATTGTCCCATAGACTGTTCTGTGACAGATAAATCCAGGAGTGCTGGCACACATCTGTAATGCACTTGGGGAGACGAGGTGGGAGGATCTCAAGTTC
Source organism: Orientallactaga sibirica (assembly GCA_036365145.1). Classification (NCBI taxonomy): domain Eukaryota; kingdom Metazoa; phylum Chordata; class Mammalia; order Rodentia; family Dipodidae; genus Orientallactaga; species Orientallactaga sibirica. The sequence goes on along the minus strand of JAEOAD010000026.1, from coordinate 16,868,016 downwards.
AAAGCCATCCTGGGCTACATAGGGAGACCCAGTCTCCAACTAACAGGAAATGAGTGACCTTTTGTGAAAATGGACGTGTGCCTCTTTGAACTGCTCAGTAGAGCAGCCGTATGCAGCTGTCAAGTACTTGGCATGTGGCCTGAGGAACTGTTTCTATTTTTTTTTTTCTCGATGTTTTAGAACAGTTTCAAGCTTGAAGAAAAGCTGACCAGAAAGTACAGAGAGAAAGAAGTGTTTATCACTGCAGTTCACCTTACTTCATTGAAATGAAGTGGCTGCCATACTTGGTGGGGGCAGGTGGAGACTGTAGCCAGGGAGTCAGTCCCTGCTGCCCTCTGTGAGTGTGAATACCTGTGTCTAAAGGGATCATGGGCAATCCCAGAGAGTCACTAACTCCCTAACACGGCTTCAGGTCTCCAAGCAGCGACTGTGCCCAGGGGAGGCTTAGGAAAGAAGGAAGCAGACGGTGCTGCCAAGGAAAAATCCCATGCCAGGTATGAGAGCGACTCAGGAGCATGGAAGACTTCCATGAGTGAGCCTCCACGGGGCCTGACTCACCCCAGTCCATTCAGTCTCTCCTCCACAATCTCCATTGGCCCTCGGGGCCAAATCTATTTCTTCTGATTCATTGCTCGGCCAACGGCTGGGCCAAGGGCTCTTAAGCCTTTCTGCCAATTCTTCCTAAATCTGGCCTAACTATTTTAGGTCTCTACTCCAGTATTTGGTTTCCATAACAAACATTGAAGCCAAGCAAGCAGCCCTAAGTGTAACAATTTCCCTCTCTCTCTCTCTCTTTCTCATATTTTATCTCTTTTGCACCCGTTACATATAACACATATATAGCTATACATGTTTATGGAAACATAGAATAGAATAAATGAAGTGCATAGAAAAATAAATAATCTTGACAACAAATAAATAGAGGATGCCCCAGGAAAGAGTAAAGGAACATGGGAGTGTTTATAACTAGCAGATAGATATCACATCCCAGAACAAAATCAGACTTCCTGGACGGCTTCATTTCCATAGAAATAGGACCAGAGACCCGTCAAGCTCTTTCCAAAGTGCTTTAGTCCTGGACCTCCCAGGGCTCCGTCTCTCCTCCAAAGGCCAGGGACAAGGTGATGGAAAAACGATTGAATGGGGGAAAATGCAAAAGCATCCGCAACTAGATGCTGCGGCTTTCATGCGTCATGGAGGACGGGATCCAGACAAGCAACGTCTCAGGGACGCTATACCCCATAGATGTGCGTACTGGTCTCTGGATGTTGACGTGGGTCACAGTTTTTCTCACTATTAACATATTGTTTTCGCTGTTTTACTTCTTTTTTCTTCTTCTTTTTTAACCTTTTTAGTATTAGGAAGGGAACAATACAACCTGTTATTTATATCTCTTATGTAAGTTTCTCTGTCAGCTAGAATCGGAGCTGGAGAAAGAAGGCACCTGGATTATTTTTTAGGAAAACAACATAATCTATGGATTGGGTAATAGGGAAGAGTCTTGTATGTCATGATTTTTCGTGTCAACTTATCTGGGGTGTCTCCTAGAGATAATTACTTCATTGACTGTCACCCTACATTTCCCTACCTCACCATCTGCAGGAGACAGATAATGCTGAGTCATATTATGTGGTTACCAGCCAGTCATTGAAAAGAGAGAAACAGGCACGATGAGGTTTTGCCAGTGTGTTAACTTGAGAGGTAGAGAACCCGGCCTGGGGGACTCAGGGAAGATTTTATTTTATTTATTTTTTATTTATTTGAGAGGGGGGCAGATTGAAAGAATGGGCACACCAGGGCCTTCAGCCACTACAAACTCCAAACACATGTGCCACCTTGTGCATCTGGCTTACATGGGTCCTGGGGAATCAAACCTGGGTCCTTTGGCTTTGCAGGCAAGCACCTTAACAGCTAATACATTTCTCCAGCCCCTTTTATTTTTTTAATTATTTTTATTTGAGAGGGCTGGGAATGGGCACACATGGGCCTCCTGCTGCTGCAAAGGAACTTCAGATACATATGCCATTTTATTTATTTATTTATTTATTTATTTATTTATTTATTTATTTATTGCAGCTGACTTCACATGGGTCCTGGGGAATTGAACCTGGGTCATTAGGTTTTGCAATCCAGTGCCTCAACCGCTGAGCCAACTCTCCAGCCCTCAGTGAACATTTTAGGGCCACTAGTTCCATTTGGAAGCCCCAAAATGAAGCAGCCACAGTTAGGGCATGGATTTCTGAAGACTAGGAACTGTCCAGCTAGTGCTGGAACTTTCTGACAGTGTTCAAAACGTCAGAGTGGACGGAGGGGCTGCTAGTGAAAGCCATGGCTCCTGCTATCATGACTTCTATATCAATAGCAAGCTGTGAGGAACTAGAAAGTTCTGTTCTCTTCCTGTTGTCTTCTGACAGCCCCCTGGTAAGCAGAGCAGTTCACAGAGAGGGCTGCAAATCCCACCCAGCCCAGCATCATAAAGCAGGCGTGGGATGGTGGAATTGAACCTGAGAGTCAATAGCTTAACAGACAGCCTGATCATTACAGGGCATTCCATACTTCAGCAGATCGTTCATGTTGGATGCTTATACTGTAAGTCTTTGCTATTGTAAGTTAGCCTTTGATAATAAACCCTCGGCTTCTGTAACTTTGTGTTTGTTTTAGATTATTTTCTTTGTGATGTATTCCTGAAGTGCAATTAATTTTCCAAATGATGTATGCATCATGAGGGTTCTTGTAGGTATAGTGAAAGGTTTTCCCTTTAAAACCATGTCTGTTTCAGTCCTATTTTCACATATTACTGAATGAATGAGTGAGTGAGTGAGTGAGTGAGTGAGTGAGTGAATGAGTGAGTGAGGGAGATATGGGGGGGAAATGGATGGATAGATGGATACGTGAATGTGTGAATGAAGTATGGTTATTCCATTTTGAGAAACAGTGAAAACTCCAGCCGGCTCACTCAGTTCTCAGGGTAACTTTTCATTTTCCCAGAGCTGAGGAAAATAACATCTAAGCCAAGAACAGCTGTGATACTCACCAGCCACCTCGCTAAATATAAATACCCTCTCAAAGGAAGAAGCACACTGGGTCCCCATTGCGCCATCATCTGCTGATTTCCTGGTGTGAAATGACATAGCTATGATCATGTATGTGCCGGGCATCCACACCTCCAGCAAATCAATGCCTGGAGCAAGAGTTGGCGTCTTCCCTCCTCTTCCCAAACCCAAGAGGGAGATGCAGAAGGAGGAGGATGTGAGTAGAGATAAAGAAGGATGGAGCAGAGAAGGAAGGATGAGGCAGGGAGACAAAGACACCACACACTTATTAAGTTATACTTATTCATTCACCGAAGACCCGTGGAGCCAGGCAGACCCCTAAAGCACTTGAAACACAGAAGTAAATCAAACGACAAATGTTCCCATCTTTTTTTTTTTTTTTGAGCAGTTTGTATTTTAGGAGGGAATGATCACATTTATCCCACCAGGACCTGAACCTGGAATGCTGGAGATTTAAGTGGAGATCGCCAACAACACTCACACCAGGAAAACTAACGCCCAGAAAGTTAACCAGCATGCTTAGGGTGATGACCCATCCTTTACACACAAGCCGCAAACGAGGAGAAACACTGCAGAGGCCTTCCAGAAAGTGAGTTAGTGCCCCCTCTCTAAACAGAAATCTGGGCTCTTTATAGCAGAGGCCAAGCTGGCTTTAGGGCCCCAACACCCACTCTATCCTTGCAAAGAACATGTTTCTATAAGAGACCTCATACATTCCAAATAAATGCATACCGTGTGAGCTGCAACTTGACTCCCTGGGGAGATAAACAACTTTTCTCTGATCAAAGTGCATTCTCACTGTGGAACATTTTTAGACAGGCTACTCGGCACGGCCTCAATGACATGGAGATTTATTCCGAGCCAGGCCCTCTGCATGTGCTAATGGAATCTGTACACAGTGTGTTAATTGTGCTCTGTCACTAGGCAAAGCTTTTGAACAGTGCTACCCCCAGAGAGGTGAAAGGAACCCCAAACACCCAAACAGAAGCAGAGATCAGAAGACGAAAGATGCGCTTTAGCCATCCAGCTACCCTGAATGGTTCAGAACGTTCCAGTGCCCTCAAAACCACAACCCTTTTTCTCCCTTTCTAGTTGCTCTCCCTGTGCCCATTGGGACACCAAATTCCATTCATCCTACCTCAAAACTGATCTAAGTATCCAAGTCCCCTGGCCTGGACACCATGGTATCTTACTTAGCTACATGTGGGTCTCCCCGTATCTACCGTGTCCCTTCCAATCCAATCCTTTCCCTTCAGCCAGACTGGCACATTGAAAAGCAAATCTCATCAAGTTGCCTAATGCAAATGTTTGCTCCTCTTGAGTATCCCCAACAGAGACATAAATCTCCTCTGGGTCTCACCTGTGACCAGAGGACATGCCCGGGGCTGACCTTCCTCCCTGGCTTCCACCCTCTCTTCTTGGCACCCTTGTCTTCTTCTTCTTCTTCTTTTTTTAATTATTGTTTTTTATTGACTTTTATACTTACATACAAAAAAAAACCACCTGATATTTCCCTTCCCTCCCCCCATTCCACTTTAGAACTCAATTCTCCATCATATCCCCTCCCTCTCTCCATTAGTCTCTCTTTTAATTTGATGTCATCATCTTTTTCTTCTATTTTGAGGGTTTTGCGAAGGTATTGCTAGGCACTGCAAGGTCATGGATATTGAGGCCAGTTTCTGTCTGGGCAGTTGCATTGTAAGAGGTCATACCCTTCCTTTGGCTCTTCCATTCTATCCACCCCCTCTTCCACAATGGTCCCTGAGCCTTGTAGGGTGTGACAGAGGTGTTTCAGTGCTGGGCACTCCTCCATCCCTTCTTCTTAGCACTATGTTGCCTTTTGGGTGATCCCAGTGGTCATCACCATCTGAAAAGAGAAGCTTCTCTAACCAGAAGTGAGAGTAGCATTAATATGTGAATATGAACATTAAGTGTAGTGCTTTCAGGGCAGCTTGGTGGGAATAATATATACATTTAGTCAGATAAGAGCAGGCTTATACCCCTAAGGCTCATGACCTCACCTACCATAGGCTTTTACTTAGGTTTTTCAGTACCAGGTATGTATTCCCTCCCATAGAGAGGGCCTTCAGTACAATTATGGAGCAGTTGGTTACCCCAGGAGTAGACATGCCACTATTGCACCCGTTCAGTCATTGGGCCTGTCTGGCCAAGCTTGAATATTCAGCGTCCACTGTTTTCACTGTTGATGGCTTCTGTCTCTTAGGTTTACTCCACCTTCACTGGCCTTCTCATCTTTTAGTGTTGTAAGGGGAGAGAGAAAGAGAGAGAGAGAGAGAGAGAGAGAGAGAGAATGGGTACACCAGGACCTTTTGCCACTGCAAACAAACTCCAGACACACGTGCCACTTTGTGCATGTGACTTTACATGGGTACTGGGGAATCAAACCTGGGCTGCCAGGCTTTGCAAGAAAGCACTTTTAACTTGCTGAGCCCTCTCTCCAGACCCTGAAATTCATTCTTATTCCTTCTTTGTAACCAGCAGGTATGTTACCTAACCAATTATCACGAACATAACATACACAAAATCACTGTATTATCTTGCAGTTCCTGTGGGTCAAATGTCTGGGCCTGGCTTAGCCACTGAGTTCTCTAATTTGGGTCACTCACAAGGCTGTGCACAGGAAGTCAACAGAATCTGTCAGCAAGACCAAAGCTACCATCTTAGGGGGCGGGGCAGAGCATTTGTTGTTATTGTTTGATTTTGTTTTGTGTGTGAGAAAGAGAAAGAGAGAGAGAAAGGAAAGAAGGGAGGGAGAGAAAAAGAGAGAGATAGAGAGAGCAAGGGTGGATGACACACATACAGAGATAACCTCTCCTTGTTTGCTGTTGCATACACCAGGCTGGCTGGCCAGCAAGCTTCTGCATGTTCTCCGATCTCACTGTAAGCATGCTGTGATGACCAAGCACGTTCATCGCCTGGGCCATGTCCCCAGCCCTAATAGCAGTTTTGGAGGCAAAGTATGTTTTTTTGTTTGGTTTCATTTTGTTGTTGTTGTTGTTGTTGTTATTGTTTGCTGTTTGTTCCTCATTTGTTTTTTTCAGGTTGGGTCTCACCTCAGACCAGGCCAAACTCACGGCGATTCTCTAACCTTTGCTGGGATTAAAAGAATGCACTACCATGTCCAGCCTGGAGACAGAGTCTGGAAACCACTACGGGGTCAAGGCAGGCTGGCCTCAAACTCATGGCAATTCTTCCGCCCCCGCCTCCCACGTGCTGGGATTATAGGTATGAACCACCACACCCCATATGGACACTGACACAGGGCACGTGCCAAGAGAATGTGGTGAGCATTGAGGGAAATGAGGTGTCCAAAATGCCCAGCCCAGAGCCTGGCAGACCTTCCAGGATGTGTGCCATTCTTTTGCATCTGGTCACTTACAACTGTCAGTGAGTATCTTGAAGAGTTAGTGTCTTCACGTATGGGACTTCACGTTGATTATGCTGTTGGAGTTTGTTGTCACTGAGTTAGATCATACCTTGTATTGATGGTGTTGGAGCCATGAGATGAACTTCCAAACCAGACACTGTTTCTGGGAGGAATAAGATTTGTTTCAGGCTTACAGATCCAGGGGAAGTTTGATAATGGCTGAAGAGGCTGGCCCCCTTTCACAGGTCCATACAGAGAAAACACCACCACCAGTACCATCAGCCAGTACGAGCAGCAGGGACCTCGCCAGAGCTCAGACCTCAGACCTCAGACAGACCTCTGGACTGGAAATCAGATCCCCCTCCCCCAGCAACACACCTTAGAGCTAGACCTCAGGATCCACCCCCAATGACACATCTTCCAGCCAGGTGGCTGGAAATCTGCCGTAACGAACCACCAGAGTCTATTGAAGGACATACATTCAAACCACCAGAAACTGTAAACGGGGGATTGTTGACAATAATCCATTCTCGGGCTGGTAGGCCCGTTACATATAAGGCCTTGGGTTCCACCCCCCAGTTCAGTAACAATGTATAATAATAATAATAATAAGCCATTTTTAATCAATTGCAAATAATCTTTCTGCCATTCCTCTAATTTCAGATCACACTGAAACATTGCCTGCATAGGGTGCACTGTGAGGGCTAGGGAAGTGACACAGTTGACAAGAGTGCATGCCACAGCATGGGGGCCTGTGAGGGCCTGAGACCATCTATACCAGTTACTTTCTTTAAATATTTTTACTTTCAGCTGGGCGTGGTGGCGCACGCCTTTAATCCCAGCACTTGGGAGGCAAAGGTAGGAGGATCGCCATAAGTTCAAGGCCACCCTGACAGTACAGAGTGAATTCCAGGTCAGCCTGAGCTAGAGTGAGACCCTACCTCAAAAAAATTTTTTTTTACTTTTATTTATTTGTTTATTTAACAGAGAAAGAGGGAGAGAGAGAGAAAGAGAATGGGCGTGCCAGAGCCTCCAGCCACTGCAACCGAACTCCAGACGCGTGCGTCCCCTGTGCACCTGGCTAATATGGGTCCTGGGGAATGGAACCTGGGTCCTTTGGCTTTGCAGGCAAACACCCTCACCGCTAAGCCATCCCTCCAGCCCCAGGTTACTTTCTTGTTGGGACAAAAATACCTGACCAGAAGCAGCATAGGCAGGAAAACATTTGTTTCCAGGTGACGTTCCAAGGGGAAGCTGATCACGGCCGGGAAAAAGAAAGCGTGGAGAAGCAGGAAGCTGGCTCACATCGTACATCAGAGGGGGGAGAAAGTAGAGATACCCAGACACCAAATGGAGTTGAGCTGTAATACCTCAAGGTCTGTTCCCAGGGCCCCTCTGCTTCCTAAAGGTTCTATCACCTTCCCAAGCGGCACCAGCTAAGAATTAAGTGTTCAAAAGCACGAGTCTCAGGGAGATATTTTACACTGAGACCACCACACTGTCAGAATTTGGTGCCCCAGGACCCATGTAAACTGCTAGATGTGGGCCCAGCCTATGAGTGTATTAGTTAAGGTCCTCTAGAGGAATAGAACTGATAGAATGAATAGTAAAAAAGGGATTTCTTGGATTCATTTCCAGCACTCCAACACCAGCAATCTGTAGGCCTGGGTGTCAAGTAGCAGCTCAGTCCATGAGGCTGGGCGCCTCAGCAGTCCCAAACAAGCACTGAAGGCCTAGAGGATTCCTGGAAAGCCACTGGTCTTCAGTCCACACTGGAAGGCTGAGGAAACTTGGTTCTGATGCCAAGGAAGGATAGTCGAAAGGGACAGAAGCACTCACCACCAGTAGAACTGGCAGCCAGGTGAGAATTCTTTCTCTCTTTTTTTTTTTTTTGTTTGTTTTTTTGTTTATTTGTTTTTTGAGGTAGGTTCTCACTCTAACCCAGGCTGACCTGGAAGTCACTATGTAGTCTCAGGGTGGCCTTGAACTCACAGAGATCCTCCTACCTCTGCCTCCCAAGTGCTGGGATTAAAGGCGTGCGCCACCATGCCTAGCCAGAAGGGGTCTTTTCTCTCAGGACTTCCTTACATAAAGCCCCTTCCAACATAAGCCTGATGGAGATCCTGTTGTAGACGGGGTGACATTGTGCTCCCTGACACACAGAATCTACCACAGTGGTGCCATGAGGATTCAGTGGAGCTGTTGAACAGTGTCCCCTAGTTGCATCCCGGCACCCAGGAGACTCATACAGGAAGATGGAGAATTTGAGGCCAGTGTGGGCTCAACAATAATAACAACAACAATAGAATAAATAATACTAAAGCTCATGGTGGCCCTAAGAAAACCTCTGTCACCTGGTGACATTGCCGCTGTCCTCATGCTGTGGTGGTCTGCCTCACCTAGGTTTGGGATGGTGCCAGTGAGTATCACTTAATCCATCTTTTAACACTTGCTTATAGAATAGATTTTTCTTTTCTTCCTCTCTGTGCACGAGATGAAAGTCAGGACCATGTGTGTGACAGGCCAATGACTGAGCCAAGCCCAAGAGTAGGTATTTTCAACAGGGACCTTTAAGCACAGCCCATATAGCTCAAGGGCTAGGGAGATGACTCAGTGGGTTAGGGTGTTTGTCAGGAAAGCACCCATGTATAAAAAGGCTGAGTGTGGGGCTGGAGAGATGGCTTAGTGGTTAAGGCACTTGCCTGTGAAACCTAAGGACCCAGGTTCAATTCCCCAGTACCCATATAACCCCAGATCCAGAGCATGCATCTGGAGTTCCTTTATGGCAGCTAGAGGCCCTGGCATTCCCATTCTCTCTCCCTCTCTCTCAAAATAAATAAATAAATAATATTTTAAAGCTGTATGTGGCTGTACATGCATGTAATCCCAGTACTGAAGGGGTTGGAGACAGAAGGATCACTGGTGCTCCCTGGTCAGCCAGGGTAGCTGAAGAACGGGAAGCTTCAGGTTCAGTGAGAGACTCTGCCTCAAAGAAATGAGGCAGGGGCTGGAGAGATGGCTTAGCGGTTAAGGCACCTACCTGCTAAGCCTAAGAACCCGGTTCCAATCTCCAGGTCCCACATTTAGCCAGATGCAAAGTGACGCAAGGGCACAATGCCGCACTTGCCCACGAGGGGGCGCACACATCTGGATTTCATCTCTCAGCAGCAGAGACTGCTGGCGCGCTCATTCTCTGTCTCCTTCTCCCTCTCTGTCTGTCTCTCTCTGTGTCTCTCTCCAAAAATAATTTTTAAAAAATTAAAAAAAAAAAAAAAAAAAAAAAAAATGAGGCAGAAGAGCTATCAAGGACACCTGACTTCTTCCTCTGGCCCCTGCCGATGTGCCTGTAGTGTGCATACAATTTATACATACACACACACAGCACATACTACACACACCCTTAAATAAACAAACAAAGGAGCACAGTACATACAGTAAGGTATAGTACAAAAGGCTTGATCGTGCTAATAAAGACCATGTTGGGGGTTCTGTATTTACTGTACTGTCTTTTTGTTGTTTCAGAGAGTTCGACTCGTTCAAACAAAATGTTTTCCATCAAGCCGCATTGAGCGACTGACCCACATGTCTAGGTTTGTGTAATTGAGCCCCGTAACAAAATCACCTAATGAAGTGTTCCTCGCAACATCATTAAGTGATGCACAAGTATATTTAGTTCTGTTCTGGGTGTCAGAGTCTCGTTTCCCTGCAAAGTCCCGCAGAAATATGACCACAGAAAACAGGGTCAGTTTTCCTCCAAAGTCGAAGGAATGATTCCCCTCCCCCCAACCTTTTTGCTGCCAGAATCTCCTGATTCTTGAGAATTCGTTTACAGCTGTGTCCTCCCTCTGCTCACGTAGGCTACAAACTGTACTTGCTTCTCAGGGGATGCACTGGGCCTGAACTTGGGTTTTCACAAAATTATAAACAGAGTTGTCCTAGACTGAAGGTATCAAGGCTGCCTCATGTCTCCCACACACCACCTTCTGCCTCTTTCTCTCACCAAAACGCATCTCGGGTAACCAACCATGTGTGCCTTCCCAGGGGCATGCAGGCTTAGAAACACGACATCAGTCTGGCTTTACTTAGGGACAATTTAAACTGAAACAGCCCCGTAACATGACTTGAGAACAAAACAACCCCAGACGCTGGCTTCTGGGAGTCTGCAACATTGTGCGGAAATTAAATGACAATGATTTTGCAAGAAGAGCAGGCATGTCCTTCAGTTCGTGTCTCCTTTGAGGTATCCTTGTTCCCCAGCGGGGCGAGACCTCTGGCCCCTTTCCTGGAACACCCTGAACTTCACTTTGTATGTATTTGTTACAGGGAACACATAGGTGTCGGAAGTGGCATCAAGTGACGTTGGTCAACCCCATGTGTGTCACAAATCGGACTCCTTGCCACGGGGGGCGTTCCTCTTCAGCCTGCCTGTGCAGTCAAGCCAGGACTTCCAGTGCTCGCTCTGAGCAGTTGTGCCAAGACGGATGGGCAAAGCAGCAAGGCAGTCAGCTGGAAGTGCTCTGCTGCCACTCCAGCTGGGATTGCCTGTGGGGTTTCTGGGGATCTTGTCAAAAATACTTGTTGAGGGCTGGAGAGATGGCTTAGTGGTTAAGGCACTTGGCTGCAAAGCCAAAGGACCCAGGTTCAAGTCCCCAGGACCCACATAAGCCAGCTGCACAAGGTGGTGCATGCATCTGGAGTTTATTTGCAGTGGCTAGAGGCCCAGGTGTGCCCATTCTCTCTCTCTCTTTCTCCCCCTCTCAAATAAATTAAAAAAATAAATAATATTTTTTAAAAAAAAGTACATGTTGATAAGGCTGAAGAGATGAGTCAGCAGTTAAGGTGCAAAGCCTGATGGCCCGGGGTTCCATTCCCCAGGGCCCAAGGAAAGCCAGATGCACAAAGCGGTGCATGCATCTGGAGCATGCAGTGGCTGGAGACCCTGGTGCTCCCATTCTCTCTGTCTGTCTCTCTTCTATTCCTCTCTGCTTGCAAATAAATAAGTAAAAGATATTTTAAAAAAGTAATAAGAAGAAGATAAAGGAAAATGGGCAAGAGGCATAAGCAAGTAATTCACAAAGACTCTTAAAAAACTAAAAACCAACCTGAGCTCACACTGCTGGTGCGGATGGAGTGAAGCAGTTACACTTCACACAGATGCACACACTTCCTTTCACTGCCATTTCATTCCCAGCAGAATGAATGCACAGAGGGACATAGACACGAGTCTTCAAATGACAGTATTCACAGTCCACCCAAACGGGTGACAAGCCAAAGGCCCATCCCCAGTTGAATGGCTCAGTAAGTCAGGACAGATCCATGCCCATAGGAGGACACTCAGCAAGGGCCAAACAGCTTCGCGCGTGCGTGGCAGAAACGAAGCTTCCGCATGCTCAGACCGTGAGTTCACACAGTGCACCGAGTAAGGGAAGATTTCCCCAAGCGAACACATGGCGTGTGTGCTAAGTACCAAAGTGAACAAAACCAATCTTTGGTGTTAAAGTCCAGACAAGGGTGACTTGGAGGAAGGCATGATGGGTGGGAATTAGGAGAGAGTGGAGGGAAAGTTCTAGAGCAGCCGGTGGGTGTGTTCTACGCTTTGATCTGGGTGCGGGTGGGTAGCTGTTGGCTAGGTGAGCTCACGGAGGCCTTCATCGAAGGTATGTGCCGTGAGGGTTTCTTTCAGCACGTCGTTATTCATGAAGAGGTTTAAAACTCAGGAAGCCCCATCATAGCTGCTGTCACAAGCGGAGTGCTTCCGGCAGCCCAAACCTCGGGAGCTTGTTTGCCGTTGGATTCAGAGGATATGTCCTCCAAACCTCCGCCATCAGACCTCCCTGCTCGGCCCAGCAGTTCTAGGACCTCCGGTTGGCCCCAGGCCAGCTTCCTCCACTCCTGGGGTCTTTTGTGCAACTCACGTGGGAGTGTTTTCCCAGCATGCTCTAGACCCCTTAGTCAGAGGCCCCGGGGTCTGGGTTTTGTTTCCTCAACGTCACCCTTCCCTGTGGGTCGCTTCAAATGAATCCCATGGAAGAGAGAGAAAAGAGAGAGTATTAAAAATGTCACAGACCCATCCCGAGCCACACAGCTGGGTAAATAGAGCCGGGGGGGATGTTTTTCTTAGTGGCTTTATAGTTATGCTCACTTAAGTTATGGATTTAAGGGGGAGCAGACCTTCTACCCATTTCCGGACCTGCTCAGATCACACATCCTTTAGCAGTTCAGATTTGGGGAGGGGGCACCCTCGAGGTGGGAGAGGATTCTAACTGTGCTAGGAAATTATATACTTTTGCATTGTCCATTTATAGAAAGGTTTCCTTTCTGGGGACAGAAACTTAAATTTTCCCTTTGCTTAGATTTTTCTAGGAAAGCTGGCTCCCTTGCCTCTTCTTGGGAAGAATGAATACATTGTTTCTCTGGCCAAACTTGCTTGGTTTTCATATGGGGAATAAGAAAGGGGGGGTGCTATTATTGAAATTTAGAGGTTACACATTTCTGTGATGAAATGTCCTCATAAGTCCTCATTAGTCACCAGAAATGAATGCTATCTCCATGGTCATTTGATGAGCACCCATTAGAAATATCAGAGAGACCAAAGTTCAAATTCACTGTTACCATCTTGTGAGCTATATTATCTTAGAAAAAAACATTCCAGCTTCTGTTCTCTCTCTCTCTCTCTCTCTCTCTCTCTCTCTCTCTCTCTCTCTCTGTCTCTCTCTCTTTGGTTTTTCTAGTCCAGGCTGACGTGTAATTCAATTCACTATGTAGTCTCAGGCTGGCCTTGAACTCACAGTGATCCTCCTACTTCTGCCTCCCGAGTGCTGGGATGAAAGGTGTGCGCCACCATGCCTGGCTGTTTCCTTATCTCTAAATGTAGCAGTTTCCTTCTCATTGCTGGGACAAAGCACTGGATCAGAAGCAGGTTAGGGGAGGAAAGGGTTTATTTTGGCTTACAGTTTTGAGGGGAAGTTGCATCATGGCAGGAGCAGACAGCCACATTTCCAAAGCAGCAGGGAGAAGGTAGAGAGAATGAGCTCATTGTGTGTGGCAAGAAGAACTAGGCTTGGACGCCACAAGGCCTCCTCCTGGTGAGACACCAGGATCTACCTCCCAAAGCTTCCATCAGCTGGGGATTAGCACGAGATATTATCACAAGCACATGTGGCTATGGAGTGAGGGGACATTTTGCATTCAAACCACCACATTAAAATATTTATAAAATCACGCACTCTCTCATCCTGCAGTAAGGAGGCCAGGGACAGTATGAAGTACTTAGCATAGGGTTTGCATAGTAAACCCTCAGCCCATGCTAGCTGCTGTCACTGGGAGAATATGTGTTCCCAGATGTAATATTTGAGTGCTGTCTCAGAGATAGGAGTAATAGCAGCCCATGGTGACATGGTTTTCATTATTGTCTGACAATCTATCTCCAAGCTCAGTGACATAACGACACACTGAGTCTCCAAGCTTATGTAGTTGGTGAGTCAAAAAAATCTGGTCAGATGGGGCTGGTGAGATGGCTCAGCAGCTGAAGGCGCTTGCTTACAAACCCTGACAGGCCGGGACCATTCCCCAGCACCCATGTAAAGCCCAATGCACAAAGTAATGCATGTATCTCGAGTTTATTTGCAATGGCAGGAGACTCTGGCATGCCCATTCTCTCTCTCTCTCTTTTTCTGTGTGTGCATGCACCTCTTTCTCTCTGTTTCCCTATCAAATAAATTAATTAAATATTTCAAAACAAAAAGTTAAAGAATACCTGATCAGAGCCCCAAATAGAAGGTTGAAAGCTGCCCCACTGCAGTCAGGAGTGACAATCTGGGAGCTAGATTAGAGAACCCACTTCCTCCATGACCTCACAGAGTGGCTGGAAGGCTGGGTTCCGCAGGCTCTGTCCGCTAAGTCAACCCATGGCCTCTCGAAAATGGAGGCACGTGGGCAGATGGATTTCCCGCTGAGAGCTCAGTGTCCAGTGACTGAGGCAAACATAGTGCTCCCCCTGTAAGACCTAGGCCTAGAGACCACAGAATAGCATTTCTGCTGGCCTCAGTTCATCAGAGTAGTCAAATGTGAGCTGAGGAGATGGCCCAGAACCCATGCAAAATGCCAGGCATGATGGTGCACACTTGTAATTTTAGTGCTGGGTGTCGGTAGACACAGGGACTCGCTGGGCTTCTAGTCTGGTCTAGTCTAGTCAAAGGGTTGAGCGCTGGGTTCAGCAAGAGACTTTGTCTCCAAGAATAAGGTGGAAGCAACTGAGGAAGACTCCTGACATGGACCCCTGGCCTCCACGTGCCCATGCACACACATCTCATACACATGCCTGTACACACAAACAGGCATGCGTGCATGTACACCATCCACAACACGCATATACACACAAACGTAGTCAAATGTCTACATTGATTCACTTGGGAGAGTCATTTCTTTTTCCAGAGAGAAGGAGTATCCAAATTTGATTTGCAAACACGTACGCATTGTGTGTTTGCATACATGTGTGTTCAAATTACCACGCTATTTGCTCTGTGCCAGGTTCAAAGCTCAAGTCTCTCTTTTTGTTGTTGCTGTTGTGGTCCCAGGCTTGCTGAGACTATTAAAGAGTTCGGAAAGGTTTAAATGACTCCATGTGGTATCTTCAAATTCATCTCAGGGGCTGGGGAGATGCCTCAGTGGTTAAGGTTACTTTGCTTGCAAAACCTGCCAGCCTGGGTTCGTTTCCCCAGCCATCCACATAAAGTCAGATGCCAACAGTGATGCAAGTGCCTGGTGTTCATTTGCAGTGGCAAGAGACCCTTGCAAGCCCACGCACACACATGCAAATAAGTAGATAGACAAAGCCAGATGTGGTGGTGCACACCTTTAGTCCCAACACTCGGGAGGCAGAGGTAAAAGGATTGTCATGAGGTCAAGGCTAGCCTGAGATTACATAGTGAATTCCAGGTCAGACTGGGCTATAGCGAGACCCTACCTGGAGCCCACCCCCCCAAAAAAAACCAAAAATTAAAATTGAAATAAAATATAAAAATATAAAATTAAAAATAACAACAACAAAAAAAAAAGACATTCATCCCAGCTGTAACCTGAAGTTTAGAGATTCTGTCAAAGCCCAAAAGCTCCAGCATTTTTCAGGGTCAGGATCAAGGGCTGAGACCTGGGGAATCCCCATCTTCCTTCCTTCCTCTTGCCTCCTACAGCAGCTCTGCTGTGGCATTGTTCACCAGGCTTTCTGCACGGGTGTCATCAGATTTGTGACCGCTATCTTAGTACAGAGCATCTTGCTGGGAATAATGCCAGTACCCACACACACATATGCACACATGGACAAACATGTGATTTGGTTTGCTGTAGGTTTTGTTTGCAGTCCTGAGGGCTGAACCTAGTCCCTTGTGCGTGCTAGGCATGCAATTTACCACTCATAGATCCTCAGCCCTCTTTCACTTTGGGTTTGAGAAAGGATCTCACTCGGGAGTCCTGGATAGCTTTGAACTAGTAATCGTCTTGCTTCAGCCTCCCAAGTAGCTGGGATTACATCCTGGGTCACCAGGTCTAAGTTCTAAATTCTCACTACACGTGATCTCATTTGATCTTGGTAATGGCTAATGAGGTCAGAAGGATCACTTTCCTGTTGTAATGCGTGGCTAGGGAAAGTGGGCTACCAAGCTAGTCATTTCAACCACATGTGTAACCATGTTACCTGACTTCACAAGCAGTGTTCGGACTTCCAGGGATGATGTGTGATGAAAGGACAGAGGGAAGCTGGGAGAGAAGGAGGGGAAAAAAGGAGGAAGGGAGGGATGGTAGAAAGGATGGAAGGAATAGTGGAAGGAAGGAAGGAAGGAAGGAAGGAAGGAAGGAAGGAAGGAAGGAGAAGAGAAGGAAGGAGGAAAGAAAGGAAGAAATAGAAAGAAAGAAAGAAAGAAAGAAAGAAAGAAAGAAAGAAAGAAAGAAAGAAAGAAAGAAAGAACAGTGGAAGGAAGGAAGGAAGGAAGGAAGGAAGGAAGGAAGGAAGGAAGGAAGGGGAAAAGGGTGGGTGGGGGAAGGAAGGATAAAAAGGTAGGTGGGAAGAAGGAAGGGTAAAGAAAGAATGGAAGGAAGGAGGGAGGGATAGAAGGAAGAGTGGAAAAAAAGAATAACAGGTAATAAATGAATAGATAGGTAATAGATAGATAGATTTCTGAATGAAATTAAAACCCACATCCTCAAGGGATACTAGGCCCCTTGTAAGTCTACATTTGTTCCAGATCTCTTAGGGAAAAAAAAAAAGAGAGAAGCATTTTAGGGAGACTGGAAGAATAGAAGCACCCCAGAGAATCCTGAGCAAGGCTTACAGGTGGAGTGTTCAAGCTGCGGAACATCTGACATCTTCAGATGTATGCACGTGGACCACCACGTTTCACCCAACTTCTCTTCTATTTGGCAAACACAGGGCCTTGAAAATTTGTGTTCAGGGGCTGAGCAGATGGTTCAGTGATTAGACATACTTGCTTGCAAAGCCTGATGTAAGCCAAATGGAAAAACAATGGCATAAGTATCTCGCATGCATTTGTCATGGCAAGACACCTTGGGGAGCCCATGCACATAAACACATTCAAATAAATAAATGAATCATTGCAAGAAAGAAAATGAATGCTGAGATCTCAATAGGAAGAGACTCCTGAGATTGTTTTCATCCACGGTCCACGTTACACAATGCAGGTACACACACACACACACACACACACAGAGAGAGAGAGAGAGAGGGAGAGAGAGGGAAGGAAGGATTTGGGGAAAGCTCCTTCTAAATGCATTTGGCATTCTGATTTAAGGAAACTGAATCTTGGTACTCACAAACATCTACATCCAGAAATGTCTAGAGTGGTGGGGGAAGGGAGCTGGCCATATACTATGGGTCCCTCTGCATTAGCTGGAAACAAACACACATATCCTGCTGTAAACATATATATATATAGTCACATGGAGATATCTTAAAAGTACTATGACCTTGACTAAAAACATTAACAAAATGGGATTTAAAAGTCAATGACACCCCCCATATGCCCACATACAGAAAACCATATGGTACATCTTAGAAGGAAAAGGGTTTAAGGGAATATTTGAGATATACATCTGCAAGTGAATGCCTTCAGGTGACTTGGGTAGAGGAGAGAGGTCAGAAAGTAGATTGAGCCGGGCATGGTGGCACACACCTTTAATCCCAGCACTAGGGAGGCAGAGGTAGGAGGATCACCGTGAGTTCAAGGCCACCCTGAGACTACATAGTTAATTCCAGGTCAGCCTGGGCCAGAGTGAGACCCTACCTCAAAAACCAAAAAAAAAAAAAAAAAAAAAAAAAAGATTGAGATGAAGGATATATACATATAGTATATATTATGTAATATCACATAATGTGCAACACAATACATACAGTACAACACACAACAATACCCTCAACAATACAATATACACAATACACTCAATATAATTTATACAATACACATAAGATGCAAGATGCACACAATATAATATAAACAACACATAGTGAAACAGGCATGATACACACATCCTTCATACAACATAATACACGCAACACACTAGACATGATGCCACTACTCGTGACATACAAAGTGATAATAGGTCATACCCCTTAGTGTTCACAGTGCATCGAACACACACGCACGCATGCACCCAGTACATACACTATGAAACACACATACACACACACACACTATAGTGCAGTGATATGACAGGGTGATCACTTGTTCTCTGCTCACCCTATGCTTCAGCGCCATGTCGTCGTGAGACATGCCAGGAATTCTTCCGCTGCCCAACCACAGCTTCTGACCTAAGTCCTTGAGCAGGGGTTGAAAGGTGAAAGAAGTCTGTCTCCAAAAGTCCCATTTGCATCAGGCCTGATGGCCTAAGCCCCGTGGGAAGCATCATGCCAGTCTCACCTTTCAGGCCGATTTCCTCCCTCCTGTTCTGGGGATTTATGTCTCAGCAGGTGACCGTCCCGTGGTCAGCCAGGCAGATCACTTTTCGGAAATGAAGGATGGATTTCCATCTTCCCCCAAAGCGAGATCTTTTCACAGCCAGCAGACAGATTTTCTGGATGGGGCTATCCACCACTAGTGCACAGGAGCAGAGATCTCTCCACTTCCAAGCGGCCTGTGCTCTGGTGCTGGCACAATGGTGCCATAGCTTAGAACTGTCACCCCTGTAATAAATAAAGAATTAGAACTGAATAATCAACAAAGTACCTAAAGTCACAAGTGCATCTTTTGAAGCCTGCCCTCGAGGGTTCTAATGTATACTTTCTCGTGTCATATTTGCAATTTGACTAATACTTTTTAAAAAAATCTTCACCGTGGGTGATGGCACACGCCTTTAATCCCAGCCCTCGGGAGGCAGAGGTAGGAGGATCGCAGCAAGTACAGGGCCACCCTGGGAATACATAGTGAATTCCAGATCATCCTGAGCTAAAGTGAGACCCTAACTAGAAAAACAACAACAAAAAAAAAATTCATCGTTTAATCAGGCTGGTGGGTGGAGTGCAGTGATAGAACACTCATCTAGCATGCATGAAGCCCTGGGCTCCATCCTCAGTGCCATAGCCATGATCACAGTTTTACAGACTGACTTATGACTGTGACAACTACTCCGCCAGGACGGTACTAAGTCCTCCCATTCATCTCATACTGCTGTATCTATTTCCCAGGAAGGGAGCTGAGGAGTGGAGACCACGTTATCACTGAGGCAATGTTGTTAGTAAGTGACAGCACTGGCCTCTGAACCTCGTCACTCAGGGCAGTCTTGCCCTGAAATTGGTAGATTTTTCTATGTAGGTTCAGAAGTCAGTTGTGTCATGTATAATAGATAGATAGATGATAGACAGATAGAAAGATAGATAGATAGATAGATAGATAGATAGATAGATAGATAGATAGATAGATAGATGAATGAATGGATGACTGGTAGATAGATAAATGGTAATAGATGAAAAATAGATAATAGACAGATGAATGACAGCTAAATGGATGATAACTATTAAACATTAGATATTAGAAAAATAGATGATAGGTGCATGAATGATAGATATTAGAGGAAAAATAGATGCTATCTAGATAGATGGTAGATTAATAGATAGATAACTGGCAGCATATGATAAGTGATGGTAGATTAATTCACAGGTAGATGATATTAGATGACAGTTACATATAGATAGATAGATGATAGATTAACAGGTTATAGGTGGATAGATGATAGATAGGTGATTGGCAGGTATATTATAGGTGATGGTAGATTAATTGACTGACAGGTAGATGGCAGTTAGATGATAGTTACATTTAGATGGATGGTAGATCCAGTTACGCTCACCTCATCCGCGCAGCATGCATTCACTAGCGTTGATGGAACACTATGTGCCATGCATTGTTCTGGGCCCTTTGGTGAGGAAGGCGCAAGCACCAAGGAGAAGCAGCACAAATTCCAGATCCAGTATGACTTAAAGTTGTATTTCCCAGAATCAAGGGTGAGACAAAGACTTCTATGTAATCATGACTTTGTTGGAGAGCACATGAGAGATGGGGCAGGAAAGGAGGGAAGGAGAGAAAGCCAACACGAAGCCATGGCTGGCACTGAGTGGGCCACTGTGAGAGCAGAACCATGGAAGCTTGCTAAGGAACACTTTGGAAAAGATGCGCATGCAAGCATGCTCACATACATGCACACCTCGGCTGCTCGCATCCCCATCCACCCAAATGTGTCACATTACACATGGCAAGAAATGAGTCAGTCTTCTCACATGGCCCACCATGTGATAGATATCAAAAGAAAAAAAGAAAGAAAGAAAGAAAGAAAGAAAGAAAGAAAGGAAGGAAGGAAGGAAGGAAGGAAGGAGAAGGGAAGGGAAGGGAAGGGAAAGAACAGGACAAAACAACAGAAAAGAAAAGAAAAGAAAAGAAAAGAAAAAAAGAAAAGAAAAGAAAAGAAAAGAAAAGAAAAAAAACAGACTTGGGGGCTGGAGAGATGGCTTAGTAGTTAAGGCACTTGCCTGCAAAGCCAAAGGACCTAGGTTCAATTCCCTAGTACCCACCTAAGCCACATGCACAAGGTGGCACATGCTTTGAGAGTTCCTTCGCAGGGACTGGAGGCTCTGGAGCACCCATTCTCTCTCTTTATCTCTCTCTCTCTTTATCTTTCTCTTCCTCTCCCTTTTTCTTTTTTTTTTTTTCTCTCTCTCAAATAAATAAAAAAATTTTTTTAATGGGAGACCAGAAGAGAGAGATGCAAGAGTGGGTCTGGGGTGAAGTATTTCACTCATGAAAGAACCGATCACATCTGGCACAGAACTGGACCACAAGATTAAACTAGAATCAAAGCCCAAGGGGGGGGGGCGACAAAGCATGGGACATGGGTACCAGGCAGCTCTGTACCCATCAGTGACTTGCAGGGTTCTAAAGCCAAATATTCACAGAGATAACGGTGTTTATATGAACATGGTACTAGCCACAAAAAAAAAAAAAAAAAAAACATTGGGTTCTGTATATGGGCAGATGCAGGAAATGTTTCCCACGCAGACTTGCCTGCCAGTCTTCAGGGTGACCACACAAATGGAGCAGGATGTGAGCCTGCTTCCGTATGAACGTGTTGCCAGGGTGACCCCAACAGAGCATGATGGATGAGCTGGGATTCAAACTTGGGTCTCCAACTCCAGGACTCTTTCCTTGGTATCTGAAAGTATCCGAATTCTTGCCCTATCCTATTTCAGGAGAGGACAGCTGGGCGGGGGTGAGGAACAGCTGCCCTGGGCCTCATAAAAGATGACTTGCTCGCTCCCCACTGCTACAGAAGGAAGGGAGCAAATCCTTTGAAAATAAAGCGAACAGTTAACATATCATGGGAAGAGGTAGAAACATTTTCCCAGCTCCATTCAGGGAGGGATTTAAGCCATCCGGATACTCATTTCCAGTGACCGATCTTACCCGGAATGCTGAGGGTGACCTTTCTCTGTGCCTCAGTTTCCTAATCTGTAAAATGGAAACAACCATAAACATCTGACTCACTGGATAACTGTGAAGTTTTTGTATGTGTGTTGTGTGCA
Source organism: Orientallactaga sibirica (assembly GCA_036365145.1). Lineage (NCBI taxonomy): Eukaryota > Metazoa > Chordata > Mammalia > Rodentia > Dipodidae > Orientallactaga > Orientallactaga sibirica. The sequence continues at coordinate 16,846,499 of JAEOAD010000026.1, read as the reverse complement.
CACATGTGTACGTGTGCTTGTATGTGTGTGAACATGTATGTGTGCAAGTGTGGTAGGTAGCTCTCCACATTAATTATGAGGCAACATATTTCACTAAACCAGGAGCTTGAAGCTTCAGCTTGCTAACCAGCTAGGCAAGGACCCCATTCAGGGAAGTCTGGACAGCTTGGTGGGTGCTAACAGCTCTGAGGATGTAATCTAAGACACACTCTTGCTGCTTCGGGCTGTCCATTCTTCCATCTGGGCCACTTGCACCTTCTGTGATTTTTAGAACCAGTCTTATGGGGCTGATTAAGATGATGAAGAAACTCAGGGTGGTCTCTGTGTGTATGGGTTAGCCAAGACCACCTGCATGGGCCAACTCGCGTGGAAGTCACCTCCCAGGCACTTGAAACCTCTCGCCTTGTATTCACCGTGTATGGCCACCCCTCAGCTCACCCATCAGCTAGTGAGTCTGTCATTCACTCACCTTGTTTGCATGTTTGCCTGGGTTGCAGTCAGTTCCCGGATGTTGAGACAAACCAACATCCAACCAGAAGTAGCTTATGGAAGAGGAAGGGTTCATTTCCTGCTTGCCAGTCCAGGGAACCACCATGAATGTTGGGGGAAGCTGGCTCCCTTTCATAGATCCAAGCAGGGAGACACCACCAGCAGCCAGAGCCCTTCAGGCTAGACTCAAGATCCACCCCCAAACACACTTTGGGGCTGAACTCCAAGATCACCCCTTAATGGCACACCTCTTCTCCAGCAGGGCTCTGCCCATTAGAGACGCAAGCTTCAAGCCTGAGACCATGCATTTAAACCATTACAGTCCATGTGTTTGTTTGCTTGTTCAGACAGGGTCTGGTATATAGCTCAGCCTGGCCTCTCACTCCCCATCCTCCTGCCTCCTCCTCTCCAGTGCCACAGTTACAGATGGTGCAGCATCCTGACACGAGACCCTGCTTTCATCCGCAGTCATCTCCTGTCGATTTACCCACTCTCTAGTCCGGAGCCACACTGGAATCCTTTCTGCCACAGGTGCTGTGCGCACTCACTTCTGCCCCAGGCCCTTTGCATTTTCTAGTCTTCCTGCCAGAAAGGTGGCTTCTCTTATCTACTCCGGAAGCATCTCCTGTCATTTTCTGGGGTTAATTCCACTCTGAGAGACGCCTTCCCTGCATGCTATGTATGCGTTCCTTACTGTGTTGTCTTGCTAATACTCCGCACACCCGGGCATGGCTTAACTTGTTTGTTCCCATGATAATACTCATCTCCCCATTTGGCAGTGAGTTCTGTGAGGCCGTATCTGTCACTCATGCACGTGTTCCTGAAGCTTCTCACGTGGTCACAAAGATGTGCTGGCATGTGTTCCTAATCCCAGCACTGGAGAGATGAAGACAAGTGAGTCCCTTGGTTCACTGGCCAGCCAGTCTAGCCTACTTAAAGAGTTCCAGGCCAGTAAGAGAAGCTGTCTCTAAAATAAAAGGTGGGAGAGCCAGAAATGATGGCGCACGCCTTTAATCCCAGCACTCAGGAGGCAGAGGTAAAAGGATCCCTATGAGTTCAAAGCCAGCCTGAGACTACATAGTGAATTCCAAGTCAGCCTGGGCTAGAGAGAGACCTTACCTTGAAAAACAAAACAAAACAGAAAAAGAGGAGGGGCTGGAGAGATGGCTTAGCAGTTAAGTGTTTGCCTGTGAAGCCTAAAGACCTCAGTTTGAGGCTCAATTCCCCAGTACCCACTTTAAGCCAGATGCACAAGGTGGCGCATGCATCTGGAGTTCGTCTGCAATGGCTGGAGGTCCTGGTGTGCCCGTTCTCTCTCTCTCTCTTTCTCTCTCTGTCTGCTGCTAATAAATAAATAAAAATAAACATAGCAGGGTATGGTGGCGCACGCCTTTAATCCCAGTATTTGGGAGGCTGAGGTAGGAGGATCACCATGAGTTCGAGGCCACCCTGAGACTACATAGTGAATTCCAGGTCAGCCTGGACAAGAGTGAAACCCTGCCTCAAAAAAAATAAACAAAAATAAATAAATAAATAAATAAATAAATAAATAAAAAAAAAATTTTTAAGTGGGTGGTAATCTAAGGAATGGCACTTGTTAGTTCTCTGGCCTCCACACACGTGCGTGCACACATCCATCTACACACAAAAGCCCTAAAAGCATCTCAGGCAATTGTTGAGGGAACCAAGATCCCGCAGCACCGAGCGGACGCCCACAGACAGTACTTCATCAATGGACACTAGCTCAGTGTGTCAGCGACAGCGAGACAGTCCCCTCCAGAGGAGCCTTCACTCATTCATCCAGTCACCAGCAAGCCTGGGCTGAGCCAGCGTCACTTAGACACAATCACAACGCAGTAGTTCTCATCTCAGTGCACCGGCTCCAGTGACCTCACTGCTTGGGTGCAAACCTCTGGTTCCAGCTGTACTTCATTTCTTTGCCAACGTCCACACCCAAACCATCACCAAAGCTTGGCAGTTCTCCTTTTCGGATATCTCCTAGGGATGGAGAAATGGCTTAGCGGTTAAGGCACTTGCCTGTGAAGCCTAAGGACCCAGGTTTGATTCTCCAGGTCCCACATAAGCCAGATGCACATGGTGGCACATGTTTTCTGGAGTTTGTTTGTGGTGACTAGAGGCCCTGGCATGCCCATTCTCTTCTCTCTCTCTCTCAAATAAATAAATAAATAAATAAATCTTTTTTAAAAAAATGTCTCCCAAATGCTCACACATCCACCACCTCTACGAGACCACGGGACCACAGGTGTCATGATTGTCCCCTGATGGTGACCCAACTCCTCAGCCATCTCCTGCTTCTCCTGCCACCCAGCTACACTGTTCCTCACCAGACAGACCGAACATCCTGTTACCACCTGGACGATTTCATCATATTCCTGCAAAGACCCACACTTCCCCTGCAGCCACCTCCCTGATCTCCTGGCCTCTCTATGGGCCACGCTGGCCAGTCTGCCATTCTTCAAGCCCTCGGGCAGCTCTCACTTGTGCTTGCTCTCCTGGCTCTGGCTGGAAGACTCATGCACAGAGCCACTCAGCTGCTCACTCACTCTAGGGGGCTGCAGAAGGGCATCCCTGACCCCTGTACAGAACAGCCCTCCATCAATGCAGCCCCCACTGCAGTCACTCTGTCTTTTCAAGCTTTTTATTAAAAACGTATATTTTATTTATTTACTTTGAGAGAAAGAGGAAGGTAAAGAGAGAGAATGGGCACATCCATGGCCTGTACCCACTGCAAATGAACTCCAGATGCATGCACTGCCTTGTGCGTCTGCCTTGGTGGGTACTGGGAATCCGAACCTGGGTCCTTAGGCCTCACAGGCAAATGCCTTCACTGCTAAGCCATCTCTCCAGCCCAGCCACTCTGCTTTTGATCACAATACTTGCAGCTAATTGACATAGTTGTTTATATATCTCTGGTGCCAGTGACAGTTTGGGGAGTCAGGATGACTCACTGATTGATTGGTCATCATGTTATGGGACGGGCAGAGCAGTTCCTGGCATGTAGTGGTTCTCAATAAGTTACTGTGAAGAGGGGAAAGGAAGGGGGAGGGGAGGAAGAAAAGAAGGGAGGAAGGGAAAATAAAAGGAAGAAAGGAAGGGGTGAAAGAAGACGAGGAAGGGAAAGGAGGAAAAGAAAAGGGGAGGAGAGGAAAGGAAGGGAGGAAGGAAGGAATGGAAGATAAAGAAGAGAAAGGAAAAGGATCAGAGGGGAAGAGAAGTGAAGGAAGGGCAAGAGGAAGGGGAAGGAGAGGATGGATGGAGGGAGGGAAGAATACAAGGAGGGAAGTGAATGAATGAACTGGTGAAGGATGGATACAGTTCCTACCACCGTAGGTTGGTCCCAAATCAGTCTGTTCTCATCCATCCTCCTTGGCCTGTGTGTGTCTTTGGAGAGAGTCCCTTACCCAGCAAGACCCTCCCCTCCCCAGGCCCTTGCCCGCCACCCAAGCTGCAGATGGCAACAACAGGCAGGCTGGTGGTCAGTGCCTCTCAAACACTTCCTTGCATTTCCTCAGAACAAACAGACTCTGGGGAGGATTTCGTTTTTCTTCCTTTCCTCTGAGCTGCTGACCTGTCCTTGAAATTGTGCAAGAGGTCAGGCAGAGTGAGTGTCAACAGCTCCCTAGTGTGGGCTCTGCCCCCAGAAAGGGAGTCCAGGGGTCTACTGAGTTGAAGTGCTTGGATGGGAACACACACACACACACACACACACACACACACACACAGAGGAGTCACTGTTTGCTTTCTCTGAAGTCTGTCATTTAGTCTGTGGGAGAGGGTGAGCTTGAAGCCAGAGGCCCCCTCTCCTAATTAGACATGAAAAACAGTTTGAATCAACAGAGACATGTCACCCCCAACTATGTAGCAAACACTGAAAGCTTCAAGAAACTTTTTAATATTTTACTTTGGTATTCAAGTTTAAATTTTACAAAAATATTCACATATTTAATGTGATCGTAAAATTTTTAGCCGGGCGTGGTGGCTCACGCTTTTAATCTCAGCACTCTGGGGGCAGATGTAGGAGGATCTCTGTGAGTTCGAGGTCACCCTAGACCACATAGTGAATTCCAGATCAGACTCAAACCCCTCCCCCGCAATTTTTTTTTTATTTCTACCCAAAGAAGACAATGACAGTTTGCAGTTTTTCCTTCAGCCATTTATTTTTTTCAGCAAACGTTGATTGCGACCCTACTATGCACCAGACACTGCTCTAGGTTTGGCTGGCGGGGAGGGGGAGAAGGAGGCTACAATGCTGAGTCAAAGCAAACCGCTTCCTAGAAGTTTTTCTTTGCAGCCAAAAATAAAAGTTTAGACAAGAGAGGGGCTGGCACATTTTTGTCATGTCATGTGACCTCACAGGATAATCACCCTAGGCCTGCTGGTCAATGGCTTTATTTTCTTTATTTAAAATTTATTTTAGGGGCTGAAGATGATGGCTCAGCAGTTAAGGGGCTTGTCTGCAAAGCCTAACAACCTGGGTTTGATTCCCAATGCCCACATAAAGCCAGATGCACAAGGTGGTGCATGCATCTGGAGTTTGTTTGCAGTGGCAAGAGGCCCTGGCATGCCCATTTCCTCTCTCCCTCTCTCTCTGTGTCTCTCTCCCTCCCTCCAATAAATAAATAAATTAATTAAATGTTTTAAATTTTATTTTAAGCCAGGTATGGTGGCACATGCCTATAATCCCATCACTTGGGAGGCTGAGGAGGATCGGTCAGTTGTTCAAGCTTGTTGCAGGCTAGCTACACAGTGAGTTCAAGACCCACCTGGGCTGCATGAGATCCTGCCTCAAATTTTAAAAATATTTTAGGCAGGGCATGGTGACATATGCCTATACTCTTAGCATCTGGAAGGCTGACGCAGTAGGAACATGGGTTGTTTGGGGCCAGCCTGCACTACACAGCTATATCCTGTCTCAAAACAAATCAATTAAATAAATAACATTTAAGCAGGGCAGTGTAGTTTGCTTATAGTCCCAGATGACTTGGGAGGCTGAGGCAGGAGGATGAAGGGGGTCCAAGAGTTCAAGATCAGCCTAAGTAACAGAGGGAGACTCCTCTCAAGTAGTAATCATTAAGTAACTTAACGTCTTCCCTTTATCAGCCCCCAAACTTCTATCTGATCCATTTCAAAAGTTGAATTACTCCTACGTTCTTTCTCTGCGGGAGGATATTGGACTTGTTTCCAAACTGGTTTCTGGAAGTGAGCTGCTGGCAAGGAAAAGGGTGGGAAGCATACTGCGAGGGGAGCTGAGGGTTCTAAAGAGAGAGGGCCCCTCCTCCACTGCCCCATGCTACCTCCTCACCTCCAAAGGAAAGGAACTGGTCCCGCCCGGACCACGCAGCGATTGCTAACGTTGATGTGGCACACAGCTCTGGGTAACCGTTCATAGCTGATTTTTTTTTCACCTGTCTTGCTAAGTGACAAGTATGTACTTACAGGTCTGCCATGAGACGTGGTATTTTCTGCTCTCGTCTCTCCAGGGCCTGGAATCTAAGTAGGTACAGAGGACAGTCTCAGTAAAAGCCTGCTGGGGTCATGATCAATGACAGAATCTAGGAGAAGAGAGGAAATGAAGGGAAAGATGCTGGGTGGGTCAAGAGACAGGTGCCTAGGGCAGATGAAAGGATGGGTGGAGGCACACATACATTTGTGGATGGGAGGTCAATAGACCAGCGGGTGAAGGATGAACCGATGGATGGATGGATGGATGGATGGATGGATGGATGGATGGATGGATGGATGGCTGAAGATTCTGTTAGGTTCTTCTCTCATCCCTGTGACACAGTTGCTGACAGCTTCATGGAGGGAGGGTCTCTTTGGGCTCACAGCTTGAGAAGGAACAGTCAGCCCTGGCTGGGAAGTCGTGGCAAAACGTCACAGCAGCAGCAGAGGGGACGGAGTCTCCTCATATCTTGTCAGATCAGGAGGCAAAGGGAATGCAGGCAAGAAACAGAGGCAGACGTCACCTTTAAGGTCAGTGCCCCAGGGACCCACTTTCTCCAGCTAGGCCCCGCCTCCTAGATGATGCACAGCCTCCAGAATCAGCGCCACCAGCTGGAGACCAGTGTTCAAGCACCTGAGTCTCTGGGGACCATTTCACAAGAGATGGAAAGGATGAATCATCAAGAGTTAACAGATTACCAGGCTGGAGAGATGGCTTAGCTGTTAAGCGCTTGCCTGTGAAGCCTAAGGACCCTGATTCAAGGTTCGATTCCCCAGTACACACGTAACCCAGATGCATATGGTGGTGCATGCATCTGGAGTTCATTTGCAGTGGCTAGAGGCCCTGGTGCATCCATTCTCCCCCCCCCCTCTCTCTCTCTCTCTCTCTCTCTCATGCTGCTCTCTCTCTCTCTAATAAGTAACTAAATAAAAATTTTTAAAAAACTTTAAAAAAGAGTTAACAGATTACAAAGACGATGGGTACTTAGCAAAATAGCTTAATAGATCAGTGAAGAATTTCTTGTCAGGTGTGGTGGTTCATGCCTATATAATCCGAACATTTGAGTGGCTGAAGCAGGCAGATCCAGATCGCCATGGGTTCAAAGACAGTCTGGTCTATACAGCAAGTTCAGGACAGCCCGGACTACCGAGTATGGTCCTGTCTCAAAATGATATACAACAGTCCAGCTTAGGATACTGGACTGGGAAAGGGGCAGCTGGCGCCGTGTTGGGCCATGAAGGTGGCAAGAAAAAGCCCCTGAAACAGCCCAAGATGCAGACTAAGGAGATGGATGAGGAGGGTAAAGCGTCCAAGCAGAAACAAGAGGAGGCACAGAAGAAACTCGAGGAGCTAAAAGCAAAGGCCGAGGGGAAGGGACCCCGGCCACAGGTGGAATTAAGAAATCTGGCAGAAAGTAAGCTATTCCATAGACCTGAGCAACGATGATCCGTCTCCATTCCTACCTGAAGATTCGGATTTCCTGTCATAACATCTTTTGCCCCCTATAAGTAGAATGAAGTGTTGTGTTGGGATGTGGTGTACATTACAATAAACTTTTTGTTGTTGTTGTTGTTTTGACATAGGGTCTCGCTCTGGCCCAGGCTGACCTGGAATTCACTATGGAGTCTCAGAGTGGCCTCGAACTCACAGCTATCTTCCTACTTCTGGTTGAAGGAAGTACATAATTGGGCTGTTTCTTTCCTGGTTCCTTCCTCCTTCAGGACTGCTTTGCTTCCTTCTGCCACACTCTGTATGTCATAAGATGAAACGTCAGGCACCGTGATCAAAATAAATCCCGCCTCCATGGAAGTTGGTTTTTTTCTTAAACTTTTTTTTTTTTTTTCTGTATTGGCACAACAAGAAAGCTAATGAAGAGCTTAAGGCACCCAGCATGTGGGAAGCCCTGACTTCCATCTCCAACTCTGCAACACACACACACACACACACACACACACCATGTTATACACACCTGCTAAGGCTCAAGGACTGTTGTGGAAGAGGGGACAGATAGATTATAAGAACCACAGGGCAGGTAGAAACACCCTGAGACACAGCTTCCCCCAGAGACAGAGGCCCTAATTACCCCACAGTGAGCAACAACAGGAGGGCCCTCAGAGAAATGGGGACCCAGCGAGGGGACATATTACCACTTACATTTAAAAATTAGTTAGGCCTGGAGAGATGGCTTAGTGGTTAAGATGCTTGCCTACTAAGCCTAAGGACCATTGTTCAACTCTCCAGGTCCCACATAAGCCAGCCTCACAAGGTGCCACAAGCGCACAACATATAAGGAGGAGGAGGAGGAGGAGGAGGTTGCCCATGTGCCCAAAGTGGTGCATGCATCTGGAGTTCAATTGCAGTGGCTGGAGGCCCTGGCATGCCAATTCTCTTCCACTCTCTCTCTCTCTCACACTCTCTCATAATGAAAAAGGCCAGTCTCTTGGGCTTGCCACAAAGTAAATAAATAAATAAATAAATAAATAAATAAATAAATAAATAAGTGAAATTCCCTGCCCTCAAGTTAAAAAAATAATTAATTAACTAAAGAAATGATTTTAAAAAACATAGCTGAAAGTAGATTACAATGAGTGTTTTGTGTGGCATCGGTTATTCTCCAGTTGCTGGGACAAAATTCCTGACTAAAAGCTGCATGAGGAAAGGAGCTTCCAGTTCCAGGCAGGGGAGGCCTGGCTCCACAGTGAGGCAAGAGACTGCGTGCTAAATGCTGGTGCTCAGCTCACTTTTTCCTTCCTACACAGTCCAGTACATACCACAGCCTGTGGAATGGTGCCACCCAGACCTAAGCTGTTTCTTCCCACCTCAATTGACCTAGTCAAGATCATGTCTCACGGCCATGAGCAGACACTCATTTCCAAGGTGATTGTAGGTCCCATCACGTGAAAATGTAACCATCCCATGCATGAGTAACCCCGCTGATTCCTCCTTTCTAGGAAGTGACTGTTCATCGTGAGACCATCTTCAAAGATGAGGCGACCCAGAGGCTGGAGAGATCAAGTGCCTTGCCCAAAGGCTCACCTGTGGGTAAGAGTTCAAACTTTGATGGAACAACAGGCCTTCTGGCCCAGGGCCTACACCCATCACTTAATTCCAATAATCCTTTCTGGAGCTTTCTCCAGCCTACTGCCTTCCACTCACTTCCATTGGCTTCTGACCCTGGTCTTCCTCCATGCTACTCCAGAAATAACATCTTATGGTGGTACAAAAGGTACTGTAATCCCTTATTACAATCCCTTGGTAAAGAGACAAATAGTGTGGAGGTATTAAAATGATACAGCCAGGGGCTGGAAAGATGGCCTAGTGGTTAAGGCACTTGCTTGAGAAGCCTAAGGACCCAGGTTCAATTCTCCAGGTCCCACGTAAGCCAGATGCCCAAGGGGCGCACATGTCTGGAGTTCATTTGCAGTGGCGCACCCATTCTCTCTCTCCTTGCTCTCCTTCCCTCTCTCTGTCTCAAATAAATAAACAAATAAATAATTTAAAAAGATACAGCCAGGTGTGGTGGTGCGCTCCTTTAATCCCAGCACTCGGGAGGCTAAGGCAGCAGGACTGACATGAGTTCAAGGCCAGCCTGAGACTACACAGTGAATTCCAGGTCAGCCCCGGCTGCAGTGAGAGCCTACCTCAAAAAAACAAAAATAAATAAATAAATAAATAAATAAATAAATAAAACAAGAAGATACTTATAAATAATGTATCTTCTGACCCTGGGCCCCCTCCATGCTACTCCACAACCAATATCTTAAAGTGGTGAAAAAAAGAACTCTAAGCTTTCTTTCTCCTCCCTTATTTTTTTTAAAGAAAAAAAAAAAAAAAACTTGGATGGGCTGGAGAGATGGCTTAGTGGTTAAGGCATATGCCTGCAAAGCCAAAGGAGCCAGGTTTGAATCCCCAGTACCCATGTAAAGCCAGATGCACAAGGTGGCACATGCATCTGAAGGTTATTTGCAGTGGCTAGAGGCCCTGGCATGCCCATTCTCTCTCTCTCTCTCTCTCTTTCTTCCCCCCTGCTCTCTCTCTCTTTTCTCTAGTTAAATAAATAAATAAATAAATAAATAAATAAATAAATAAATAAAAAAAACATGGGGAAGGTGCTTTAGTAAATTTATTTAACGACACACATTTTAATAATGTGATATGAACTATCAGGAAAGCATTATCTTGGAATGGAACACTGTGAGTGCTCATGGTGTGGGGTGAGGTAGGGGTTGGAGGGCAGGCATGTCTAGGTCAGGAACCATCCCCAAACATGGTGAGAGATGAACAAGGTGTGACAGGGCATGTCCATAATGGTTAAAATTTCTTGCTTGCAAAGTCTGCCTGCCTGCCAAGGTTCAGTTCCTCAGCCACCTACATAAAACCAGATGGGTGATAGTCAACATGCACATGCACATACACAAACACACACACACACACACACACACAAGTAAACAAATAAAAATTAAAAAAGAAACGGACAAGCAATACAGATAGCTAAAGATACTACATAAACAAGGATAGTATGTACTTTGAAAATGACATTGACATGTAATGTGTTTTATGTGGGTGAGCAAGTAAATGAATGAATGAATTGTCTTAAATCAGACAGGGATGTTTTCTTAATATTTTTGTTTATTTGCGAGCACAGAGACAGGGAGGGGGGGAATGAAGATGGGACCACCACCCAGGCCTCTTGCCTCTGCAAACAAACTCCTTTTGGGCACACAGTGAGATGTTCCCCAGCACCCCGGGCCTTGGGGTGAAGTGTAAGGTGGATTTCTGGCTCAGGGCATGTAGCAAAAGTGCTAAGTTTTCCATCCAGGCCTGGCTCATGAGGATGACGATGTGCTGTGGGAGTTTGGGGAGTCCTTGAGAGCGAAAGAGCCTTGCCTGGTTCTCGAGTGGGGACTAACTCAGGAACCAGAGTGCCAGACACTCATGGTCCCACCAAGCTTTCACTGAATCAGCGGCCTGAAGGTTCTTGTCCTATGAATTCAAAGAATGACATTCATAGACCATAGAGGGTTAAGACTTGAAAGATTTTATTGTAGAGAATATAAAGTTGAAGAGGAGAAAGGAGTACAGAGGTCCTATCCAAGAGAGGTCAAGAGTGGGTGTGGTAGTTTGAATAAATGGCCCCCAATATATTCAGTGTTTTATTAGCTTGCAGTTTGCATCTGTAGCCACCTGGCTGGAGGCAGTGTCACTGGGCGGGTCTTAAGGTGTGGTGGTGGGTTTAGGATTTCAATCTAAAGATATGCAAAGTGTGCCTAGCTGGAGTTCCTAAGGTGTGTTGTGCTGTGCTGTGTGGCTTTTGGTTTTGGCTTGTGGCTTCTCTCTCTCTTGGCCTGGTCCTTTAAGAGGGGATCAATTTCTTCTGCCATTATGGAACATCCCTGGATCTACAAGCTTCAATAAATCCCTCCCTCCATAACTGTTCCTGGTCTGGAAGTTCATCTCAGTGAACCTGAAGCTGTCTACTACAGCGGGGTTCACAGAAAATGGGAAAGCCCACCTGGAGACCCAGATTGGGGTCTTTTATGGGACTGGATGAGGGTTAACTGGCTAATGCCAGGTTTCCAGGTTAGGAGTCAGGTTTTCTGAGAAAAGGGCTAATTATTCCAGGAATATTAATTCTCCAGGAAAGGAAACAAACCTTCATGATTCTTCTAAGAAAGGGGAACATGTATGGCACAATGCAGGTTGGGCCCTAGCCAGACATGCCAGAAGAAATCAGGAAGTGGCTTCTGTGGACATGGCATCCTGCGCAGGCCTGGCGTGACAACAGCTACAGTCCCATGCTCACAAGAAACCTGCTACGAGATGATCTGTCCGGAGGCAGTCTGTCATTGGTCACAAAAAGGGGACCATCCCATACAATGATTGGCCAGCAAAACCCCTTAAAACTCCCTACCCTTCCTTGAATAAACGAGTTTGCAGCAGCTCACCCTCTGCCTGCTTTCACCCAACTCCAAGAGTCTGTGTCGTGACTCTGCGCCTCTCACCCCCAACTCAGCAGAGACCCTGCTGTCCCTACTGGGCTGGCCCTAGGGGAGACCCCAATAGGAACTCCTTTAGGGAAGATGAGATTTAGGGAGGGACCCAAGTCTAAAGAGAAAATAAAGGTAAGGAGGAAAACAGATTCTCCATACCAGGCTGAAGAACATTTCCTGCTGAAAGCCACTTCTAGCTCACTTTCAGGAGCCCTCTTAACCCTAAACTGTCTCACCTCGTGAGGTCCTTGTCAACTGAGTGGCGACACCAAGGTCCTAGAGGAGGGCAGCTTGGTAAGAGGGAAAGATGCTGGGTCTCTCAGTGCCCACACCAACAGAGAGCACCTGCGGGGGCTTCACAGAGAGCTGGATGAATGTCCTTTGGAATCCACTGCGTTTCAGAGCTGTCTATGGCACTGCAAGCTCTGCCTGTCCTGGGTCTCCTGCTTCCCACTGACTTGCTGGCCCACAGCTACCCACTGCTGTCACCTGGATGCTTTTAGGGGAGCAGAAGTGCTGGGCTCGAAAGTCAAGGTGGTGGGCATGCTGGCTAAGCGCTCTACCAATGAACCACATCCCCAGCCCTCTAGTTTGGGTCGCAGGAGTCCTCCAAAAGTCCATGTCACCAAAAAATAAAAATTAAAAAAAAAAGTCCATGTCACATAAACTTACCTGTCGCACCTGAGCACTGGCCCACATCCTCCAAGCCCCAGCCCACTGGCTACTCTGTTGTGGACATAAAAACCCTGGCACATTCCCCTCGTGTGCTTCCTCCTCTCTCTCTCTCTCTCTCTCTCTCTCTCTCTCTCTTCTTCTCTCTCTCTCTCTCTCTCTCTCTCTCTTCCTTTTGTTGACACAGGCACGAGTATCATCTCTCTGTTTTCCACTTCAGCCTCCTACTGTCTGCACACACCTTTTCTTTCTCCCTCTCTCCATTTCTTTCTCCATCTCTCCAAAGCACATCACCCCAAGCCACAGCAGTCAGTTCTCTTGCTCCTAGCCTCCCTTTTGTGCCTTTTCCAAAGATCCTCCCTTCAGCTATTAATAAACTTCCCATTTCTTGTTTTTTAAATAGTTTTTAATTATTTATTTGAGATAGAGAGAGAGAGAAAGAGGCAGGGGAGGGTGGAGAGAGGGAGAATGGCATGCCAGGGTTTCTAGCCACTGCAAATGAACTGCAGGTGCATGTGCCACCTTGTGCACTTGGCTTTATGTGGGTCCTGGGGAATCGAACCTTGGTCCTTTGGCTTTGTAGGCAAGAGCACTGTTAAGCCATCTCTCTGGGCCAAACCTCCTATTTCTGAAAGTGTGCTTTCAGAGCCTCTGTATTCGAACCTCCATTTTCACATTTATGATCACTAGCATTCATTTAATCTTGGTACTTGAAGAAGAAAGAACTATAGTAAAATATTAGAGAATTTTCTGCTCTTGTATCTCCCTGCAAACCTTTTCCATGTTCAGAAACTTTGTTCTGGAAAATGACTAAACTGACTGAGATCACTTTCTGAGTCCTAAGTAGGTTCTTAGAATCTATGCCATTTGAAGAGTTGTTCTACCTCAGGTTTGCGGTCTCCTGGCCATGGCATACCAGCTTGCAGACCCCTGAGCCATCTCGTCTCTGTTGGAAAACTAGGAAACAATTCACCCACCTTTTCCCAGGCAGGATCACAACCAGTCACTTCTCTGCATGTCCTCATACCTCCACCAACATGCTTCAAAGCCCCTTTCCCCATCGCTCCCCTGTCCTTTGTCCCCACCCAATTCCAAGAAAGCTTTGCGAAGAAGGGAGGGAAGGAAGGGGAAACAAAGATCTTTTGCTCTAGTATGCAGGTTCTTCTGGATTCTTCTAAATGCTCTCCTAAGCTGAGGAAGCCACACAGAGACCCATGCCCACACCCAAGGAAGAGGGGCCACATGTGTTAGGTGTGCAGTGTGTATGTGTTATGTACTGTGAGTGTTGTGTGTATGGTGTTGTATTGCATCATTCCTTGTGAGAGTGAATATCCTCAAATCTCTCCTTAGTCTGTTTAAACAGTTCTTAACATTAGTTGTTATTTTAATGATTTTGTAATTTTATCTGCAAGGAGTGGAATGTGCATTTCCAAAAGATCCACTTATTATATTTTCAGTACATAAAAAAAAAGTTATTTAGAGCTGGAGAAATGGCTTAGCGGTTAAGGAGTTTGACTGCAAAGCCTAAGGACCCTGGTTTGACTCCCCAGTACCCACACAAAGCCAGATGCACAAGGTGGGTTATGTGACTGGAGTTTGTTTGCAGTGGCTGGAGGTCCTGGAGTGCCCATTCTCTCTATCTGCCCCCTCAAAATAAATAAATAAATGAAATAGGTTTTTTTAAAGTTATTTTACAATGCTGCCCAGAAATCCCCATTTAGCCAACTACACAACATTAGTTGAGCTGCATCGTCTTTCGAGTGGGTTTGTTTCCCATCTACGATACTGCATTTTTGTTGTTTGCTTATTCGTTTGAGATAGGATCAACATGTAGCCCAGGTTGGCCTTGAACTTGATATACAGCTGAGGATGATCTTCAACTCCTGACCCTTCTGCCTCTACCTCTTGAGTCCCGGGATCACAGTTGTCCTACCTGGAGTAATTTCAAATGGAGCTCCTCCATCCAGCCATAACTATTCATGACTTTAGAATTCCACTGGGGAGATGCTGTGAGCCTGGCCACCTACAAGCTGTGCGTCTTTGAGGTAACTTCTTCTCTGTGATAGGAACAATGAAGGCATCTGCTTGGTTGAATCCTAAAGAGGATTAAGCCCGTTCATCCACTTGGGCACCTGGTACAACTTAGTAATTAAACTGAGCAGAGGGGAGGACCCGCGCTGTGTGATTTCCATGACTCACTTTCCCTGTCTGTCTAATGTGGATGCTCATGGCAAATCCACAACACAGCTATAGAGAAAGGAAGGGTGGGGACCGGGGAAGGGCATGCAGTATAAGGTGACTGCTGTTACTGTCCTTCTCAGACAAGCCCTGAGACCAGGTGAAGTGACCTCAGCAGGTGAGAGGGCTCTTCCTGCCAAGCTGTAGATTCTTCCAAGGTTGGAAAGTACAGAAAGTGAGCGAGAGAGGTAGGGCTGCTTAGCCAAGCCACTGAAACAGGGCTTTACCCTGTGAACATGGTGAAGCTTAGAAGACACAGAAAGAGCGAGAAGGGGGAGGCATGGGTGACACTAGCAAGCAGAAAGGGCCCGGACTTCGTCACGCCGCTCTGAGGATTCCAGGAAGACTTTCCAAGCCCCCAGGCCCAGGAGATGAACAAACAACCTTTGTCGTGAGCCTTTGTTGAGTAACCCCGCTCTCTGGGTGCGTCTGTCTCTTTCTCTTTTATTCCACTCAGGAAAGAGAATGAGAAGAAAGATTGGCCTTTAAAAAAAACCAGGAGACATGGGGAAAACATGAACCTCTGAACCCCCAGAGGGCATCTTCTGCATCTACCCACACGAGGCAGATTCCTTGTCCCTAAATCTTTCCAGCAGCCCAGCGGGCTAGGTGCTGGCAGCTCATCAAGCCAGTGTTTCCCTGGAGATGAACAAGTTCAGGTTGGCTCTCGGGACCTGGAGGTGTCAGAGACAAAGACAGACAGACAGACAGAGAAGGTTTAACTCAGTGATGGTCTGGGACAGAGGAAGCCAGGTGGCATTTGGTCACAAAAGTCCTCATCCAGGAGCTGGTAAAAGACAAGAAAATGGATTACCCATAGCCAGCAAGAGCCAGCCCTTCTCATAGCTTGAGCTCAGCCCTGGGAACCTAAGAACTAAGACCACTGGGGTACAGAACGATCAAACAATTGCTTTTGGGTGCATTAGGTATACATGTTTAAGTAATTCATTACAGCACTTATGTGACACTAATACACTTCATTTGGGTACTTTCTTCATAGCTTTCTTTCTTTTTCTTTCTTTCTAAAAATATTTTTATTTATTTATTTGCAAGCTCAGAGAGATAGAAGAGAGACAAACAGAGAGAATGGGTATGCCAGGGCCTCCAGCCGCTGCAAATGAACTCCAGATGCACACGCCACTTTGTGCATATGGCCTTATGTGGGTACTGGAGAATCGAACCTAGGTCATTAGACTTTGCAGGCAAGCGCCTTAACCCTTGAGCCATCGCTCCAGCCCTCTCTTCAGTATTTTCTTGCTCCAAGAGTGGGGAGTTTCTTTGTACATGTGACAGCAGTGTCCTTTCTGATTGTGTTTCTTAGGACAACAAATTTGCATGATTCTTGTATAACAGCTTTATATACCTGCGGTTCTCATACCATCCATTCCACAATGTCGGTCCAATCACACACACATCTGTTCCACCATCATCCCAGTCTACTTTAAGGCACTCCCATCACCCCACCCTTTTGCTTGAATCTGTCCATCCCTTCAGTTCTTCTAGTCCCATTCTGGGTACTCTACAGGAACAGCGTTATAATCTTGTGTGACCGGCTTCTGTCACTTAGCACGCTGCTCACAAAGTTCATTGGTATTGTACCGTGCATTACATTTGTGCATTTTTATGGCTGGATAATATTCCATTTGGCAGATAAAATACCTTTCGCTTGCACATTCATCTGATGACATCACTCACTGTGATCCTCCTACCTCTGCCTGCCGAGTGCTGGGATTAAAGGCATGCACCACCACGCCTGGCTCACAACTTTTCTTTTACGCAACCAGCAGCCTGCACAGCACTTCCGTATACCATGAGGACCAGCCAGCAGAGAGGAAGCTGCCAATCCAGTGTCAGCTTGACTTCTCTATCTTGTCTGTGGTGACTTAAGCAAAAGGGTCTTGCTGGGTCATTCCAGTGGGCAACCAAGAGCACTTGCAGTTACCTATGTTGTTTTGGAGGGCTTTGGGGGCCTCCCTAACCAGCAACTCATAGGGAGGTATCCCACGGGTGGCACTAGGGTTTGCATTTGACATTGAGTTTTTGTATCTCTTGTCTGCTATGAACAATGACCTTACAGATATGAAAGTGCAGATATTTCGGTGGACATATGTCATATGTTTTCACCCCCACCCCCCGGCCCCAGGTACATACTTAGGAGTGGAATTGCTGAGCTGTGATGTTAACGACATGTGAAATCTTTGAGAAATGGCCATGCTGTTCACCAAGCTGAAAATACCATCTCACATTCCTGCTGGCATTGTGCATGGTTCTAACTGTGGGACACCCTCACCAGCTCATTATTTCCTGATCCTTTTGGCCATCATCCTCATGGGCACAAAGTAACTGCCATCCTCACGGTGTCCTCTGCGTTTCGCTCATAACAGAAGAAGGGTAGTCACTTTCGTGTGTGTTTACTGCTGTTTGGGTATCATTCACTTGAAGAAATGTCTACTTATAGACTTTACTCACTTAAAAAAAATGTTTTTAAATGTTTTACTTACTTATTTATTTATTTATTTATTTATTTATTTATTTATGAGAGAGAAGCAGAGGGAGAGAGAGGGAATGGGTATACCAGGACCTCTAGCCTCTGCAAACAAACTCCAGCCTCATGCGCCACCTTGTGCATCTGGCTTAAGTGGGTCCTGGGGAATTGAACTTAGGTTTCACAGGCATGTGCCTTAACCACTAAGCCATCTCTCCAGCCCTTTATGCACTGTTAACTGAGTTAGTTATATGTTTGCAGTTGTATGAGTTCTTCATGGGTTGCCACATGAAATTTTTCTCCTCTGAGTTTCTGTGAATTATCATTTTGTTTTTCTGGATTTTGTTTTTTTCTTTTTCTTTTTCTTTTCCTTTTTCTTTTCCTTTTTCTTTTTCTTTTCTTTTCTTTCTTTTTCTTTTTTTTCTTCTTCTTTTTTTTTTTTTTTTTTTTTTTTTTGGTTTTTTGAGGCAGGTTCTCATTTTAGCCCAGCCTGTTCTAGAACTTGTTCTATAGCCCAGGCTGACCTCCAACTCTGCATTTCCCTACCTCAGCCTCTTGAATGCCAGGATTAAAGCCCTGGCTATAATATATTTTAAAGCACAAAATGATGAAATTCAATTGACCTATTTCTTTTACTGTCAATGGGGATTTTTTTTAATGTTTTAATTTGTGAGCAGAAAGAGAGAGAGAGGAAGAGAGAGAGAGGAAGAGAGGGAGAGAGAGAGAGAGAGAATGTGTTTTCCAGGGCCTCTTGCTGTAGCAAAGACTCCAGATGCATGTTCTGCTTTGTGCATCTGGCTTTATGTGGGTAGTGGGGAATCAAACGGGGGCCGGTGGACTTTGTAAACAAGTGCCGTTAACCACTTAGCCATCATCTCAGCCTCATTGCAGATGTTCCGAGTGTCACTTGACTAGTTATTTAAATGAGAAAAAAATAACAGGCAGAGCATTGGCTGCAGGGTGTGGAATCAACCCTGCGTCAGCATGGGGCTGCTGGCGCTAACAGCATAGGGAGGCTATAATGCTGCGTCTCTGCCTCCTGTCACCTTCGAGGTATAGAGGGGGATTTCCAAGCACAGCAGACACTGTGTGTTAGACACCGTCTGTGTGAAGGCCAAGGCCAAGGGTGCGGGCTTTGTGCTGCCAGCAATAGCTGCAGGTGTTATGGCCTTGGAACTCTGCGCCTTCGTCTCACTCTGGAAGCTGTGAGCACTCAGGCAATAAGGCTAGCAGGTCTCTGAAAAGACTCCATCAGCTTGCTCAGCCCCACAGGCACACATGCACGTGCAACACACACACACACACACACACACACCAGCAGGAGCCTGCCATTGTGTGATACAGCCTGAACTTTCTACCATCCACACTGGAGTCAGCCCAGCCCAGCTCCAGTGAGCGATTGCTTCCCAAGTCCTATTTATGGAGGTTTTGTTGGAGCAGGGTGTGGGGGGCAGGCGGATATTGTTGTTTTCAGTGAGTCTATTTAAAAAACAGAACGCCTGGGTTGGGTGGGTAACAATGAGGACAAACTCATGCTCCCGTGTGCTGGCCCCTTCCTTAGGCTGGGGCTTTTGTTGAAAGTCAAATCCAATGGCAGGGCATACAGGCACCCTATTGTGAGATCCACTGTTTGGTCCTTTCTGACAAAGACAAAGCAATCGGGGGAGAGATAGTAAATATTTGCATCAGCTGGCCCACAGTTGACTACACCCTGAGCTCTGGAGCATCCAAGTTGGCTTCCCTCCCTCCCACTGTGCTTTTTGGGGTCATGTGGCCAGCAGAGGGGCGCTGCCCTAGGGCTCTTTCACTTCCTGGGACACGTGATTTGATCCTTCGGAACTGTGGTTTCTGGAATACAAAGGAAAAGAGGATAAGAATAGTTTTCATTCGTTCTGTCATTCACTCGTCCAAAAGTCTTTGAGAGGACTAATTTTGGGTTAGGTAAGGCTCTAGGAGTGAGGGAAACAAGCCAGCGGGTGTGGACATGTGCACTTGGTCCTGAGGCACGAGGACTGCCGTGAGTTTGAGAGCAGCCTGGAATACAGACTGAGACCCTGTCTCAAAAAGAAAAGAAGTGGGGGGGGGAGAAGAAAAGAAAGGGAGGGGAAAAAAGGAAAAGTAAAGAGAAAAGAAAAATAGAAATGAAAAAGAAAGGTACCGAGTGGGGAGAAATGCTGCATAGCAAGTTGATGGAGGGATGGAGCGGTAGACATTGTAGAGCATCCTGCAGAGACCTCAAAGAGGCTGCGGCTTTAGAGATGACACTGCCGGAAACCATGAGCAAGTGTTTCAGAGAGAGGGAAGGGCGCAAGCAGAAGCCCCGAGGTAGGAGTTTAACTGACATGGAACCTGGAAGTGGGGGAGAGAGAGGGAAGTAGATGAGCTCAACGAGACAGATCTTGATTTCATAATCACCTGAGCCGTTTTCATTATAAGCATGGAACGGGCAGTGTAGTGTGAGCGTGAGTGTGAGTGGGTGGAGGGTGAGTGGAGATCTCTGGTAGTTCACAGAACTCCATGGCTCAGAGAGGCCTGTTGTGTTGCTCAAGGCTCCTCAAGCTGGCTTGGGAAGCTCTTGATTTTAAACTTTGGATCCTGACATTCCTCTAAGGGTCAATCTTTCCTAAATTATTTACAGATGAAAATCTGGCAAGGGACGGTGAAACACACACCTGACACCCCAGCCAGCCCGCGGGAGGCTGAAGGATCAGCAGTTCCCATCGGCCGGTGCTACATAGTGAAACCTTGTCTCAAAATAGGTAAGTGCTGGTTTAAAACGGAGGAGAAGAAGAGGGGGAAGAAAAGGGAAAAAGGAAGAGGAGGGGAAGAAAATGAAGAGAAGAAGGGGAAGGAGGAGGAAGAGGAGGAAGAGAAGGAAAAGAAGAGGGTCAAGAAGGAGAAAGTGAAAAAGAAGTAGTAGAAGAAAAGGGAGTGGGGAGGAGGAAGAGGAGGAGACAGAGGAGGAAGGAGAAGGGATGGGGGAGAAGATGGTGATGGAGTCTCTCCTCCAGCCTAGCTCCAGAAGCCACCAGTGTGAACCAAGGGGATTAGCTCCCCACCCTACGGCACATGGGACAGAAGTGTCAATAGTGCCAAAGTTGAGCAACTTCAGAGGTGGGACAGAGCCCCAAATCTATTGTGTCCCTTCTTCCTCTCCAAAGTGCCATTGTTTGAAGCTGAACATGCTGCGTGTCCAGAGCTGATAGCGGGGATTGAATGGGGGGTGGGACCCACTTGCTCCTCCACCCACCCACGGCTGGGGGGGGGGAGGCGTCCTGGCTCTGCTCAATGGTGTTTCCCCTGCCAGGGATCTTTATGGAAGGTGTCCATGTGGCCTGGGGGAAGGGCGGGACAGGAGCAAAGTTTTCCAAAACAAAGTCAGAGATGAGAGAAAGACTCACCACCAACTATTGTGCCTCCATCCAGAGCTGACCCCTTTATCCAGGGCTCCCCTGGGCAGGGAGAGCGGTGGATGCTTTCAGAGTGTTCAAAGGGCACGGAGAAACTCCATTATAAACCATCCACACTCATCCACACCCCTTCAAAAGGACCAGGCGACAAGGGCGTCATGGTAGGCCAGTTGGGAAGGAGTCATTACCGTGGAAAGCAGGTTCGAAGTCACACCCAGATTGGTGTCTTCTTTGGTGGAGACGTGACTGTGGGTGTGACCCAGCCCCTGACCTCAGGCAGGAGTGGAGATGGGGCTCACTAGCCAGAGGGGAACAGACAGAGGTCACGTGGCTCAAGGGCTTTCTGAACTCCACGTAGCAGGGTAGAGGTGGCAGCGTGTGCAGTTGGCAGCACGCAGGAATGGTGTGACCCATCTGCTACACCCAGGGAGTTAGGGGAGGCCTTCCTGGCAGCACCTCTATCTGGGTACTATTGGCATTTGGGGACTGGCTAGTTCCGTTGCAGGGACAGAACAAGTTGTGTGGGATATTTAAAGCAGCCCTGGCTTCTAACCATCAGATGACAGCAGCTCTGCCCCCCAGGCCCTCAGCTGGTGGCAAGCAGACATTGCCACTGTCCCCTGGGGGCAGAGTCATCCCTGGTCTGGACAGAGGTGCAGAAGACGTCATGGAAATCAGACTAGCAGAAGATTCTGGACCGTCGTACTCCAATCTGGTGTTACGCAGACCTGGCTGGCACAATATTTATTACACACACACACACACACACACACACACACACACACCTGGAGAGATGGTCCAGGCTCTGAGCCAAAGAGGACATCCTCTCCCAGGTCCCCGGGCTCCTAGGGACAATGTGAAGTCTCCATTTGCCTGTGACTCAGAGCAAAGGGCCTTTCCCTTTCTGGAAAGATTAACTGTAGCCCAGTTTCTAAGGAGGGTTAGATGTTTACGAGCACAGCCAGCCCAACACTGAGGGCCAAGGGGACCAAGGGGCCCCATGTCAGAAGCCTATGCAGCACCCTGGGGGTTCGTGCTGGACACTCGGCCCACAGATCACCACATCTGAGCATGCGCTACCTTCTTTGCTGTGCTGCTTGCTGTTCAGAGATGACCAGTTTTCAAGGAATATGAACAAAATTCACTTAATATTGAAACTTTGACACCTCATCTTTAGGGCTTTCCCGGTGAATGGAACTTGTGCCATCTTAAGGCTGATGAACCAGTGAACCAGGCTCCGCGGACGGAAGTGATTTGCCTAACGTCACAGACCTAAGAACTGATGGGAAGGGTGCTCAGATCAGACTTATGCCACCATAAACTCTCAGCTCTTCCACCTTGCCACTGCCCAGCCCGTCATAGCCCATGGACTTCACAAACCAGCACTGAAGATAATAAGCATTCCAGCCACTTTAGGAGGCTGAGGCAGGACAGTCATGAGTTCAAGGCTAGCCTGGGCAAGATAATAAAACTGTCTCAAAAAAAAAAGAGAAAGATATGAAGGAAGAGAGGGAGTGAAGAAGAAAAGGAGGGGGCTGGAGAGATGGCTTAGTGGTTAAGGCGCTTGTCTGCGAAGCCTAAGGACCCAGGTTTGACTCCCCAGAACCCACGTAAGCCAGATGCACAAGGTGACGCATGTGCACAGGTGGCGCAGGCTCACAAGGTAGCACATGCGTTTGGAGTTCATTTGCAGTAGCTAAGGCCCTAGTGCACCAATTCTCTCTCTCTCTCTGTCACTCTCTCTCTCTGTGTCACTCTTGCTCTCTCTCTGTCTGTCACTCTTGCCCTCTCTTTATGTCTCATAAAAGACAAAGGAAGGAGGGAAATGAAGGGATAAAGCATCAAAAGAAAGATAAGAGAAGGAAGGAGAAGGGGAGGGAAAAGAAGGGAAGGGAAGAAAGGAAAGGAAGAAAGAAAAGCGATCACAGGTGTTGTAGACAGCCTCATGTTGCTGGGATGAACTTCCAAACCAGACACAGTTATAGAAGGAAGGAAATTTATTTGAAGCTTACAGATCCAGGGGAAGTTCCATAATGGCAGAAGAAGCTGGCTCACTTCCACAGGTCCATGCAGACAGAGAAAAAGCCACCAACAGCACCACACTGCACACTTCAGGAAGCCCAGGCAAAGCTCAAGCACTTTGTATATCTTTAGACTGGAATTCCAAATCCACCCCCATACCTTAGGGCTGGACCCTAAGATCGGTCCAGTGACATCTCCTCCAGCCAGATAGCTGAAAAGCCAAGAAGCTTTAAAAAAAAAAAAAAAAAGATTTTATTTTTATTTATTTATTTATTTGAGACAGAGAAAGGGCGGGGGGAGAGAGAGTGAGAATGAGCATGCCAGGGCCTCTAGCCACTGCAAATGAACTCCAGATGCTCCACCATGTGCATCTGTCTTACGTGGGACATGGAAAGTCAAACCAGGGTCCTTAGCCTTCACAGGCATGCGCCTTAATCATCTCTCCAGCCTGAAATCCAAGAAGCTTTAATAAAACTCCTGAATCGACTGGGGGACGTCTATTCAAACCACCAGAGCAAGTAGATCTCTTCACACTCACATCCCTATGGGTAAAGTTGACTTTATTATAGTGCCCATTTTACAGAGAGGAAAACTGAGAACCAGGGAGACCACCCCCTAGGAAGACACACGGTCATATTGAAAGTGAGTCGTGCCTGCTCCCAAATGGTCCAAGGACGCTGTGAGGTGTTGAGTCACTGCCAGGCTGTGGGCTTTTTTCTCTCCTTGGGCTGCCCAGTGACAATAGCTTCCCCCTGAAGGGATGTGAGAAGGCAAGCTGCGCCCTAGGAAATAACAAGGCTTTCATGAAGCTCCAGGCAGGGGCCTGGGCACTCCAACTTGGCCTTGGAAACTCTCAGTGGGAACGGGTTACCCCAATCCTTTCCCTTTGGAGCTTGCAACCTGAAAAGTCAGGGAAGAGGAAAGTTACTGAGACAAAGGTTAGACAAAGGGCCTTCGGGAAAAGATGCGCCGGGTCTGCTCAGTGGCAGCCAGAGCCCGTGTCTGAAGCAGTGGCCGGATCAAATCACTCTGCTACTTAAAGCCCCCCGCATCTACTTCTTTTTTTCATCAGCCCCACTGCCTTATGCAGCCTCTGCTTACACCGCCAAGCCCAGCTTCCTCCCCAGACCTCTCTTCCTAACTGGTCTCGCAAACACCCCACACCACACCATCCCTGGACCCTGTACTTACTGACCTAAGCCTGATACCCGCTTCCTGCTCCCTGTCCATCCTGGCCCCGTCTCCTCCTTAGAGGTGTTCAAACAGGCAGAGAGGAGGTGGTGGCAATGGGAGGGAGAGGGGAATGGAGGTGGCAGCATATAGCCTTCAGTCAGTACTTTATACATTTGATTAGGGTTCTTTGACATTTAAAAAAATTATTTTATTTTTACTTATTTATTAGAGGGAGAGAGAATAGCATGTCACAGGGGGCGGGGTGGAGAGAGAGGGGCACACTGGGGCCTCCAGCCATTGCAAACAAACTCCAGACGCATGCGACACCATGTGCAGCTGGCTTACCTGAGTTCTGGGGAATTGAACCTGGGTCCTCAGGCTTCCCAGGCAAATGCCTTAACTGCTGAACAATCTTTCAAGCCCTTACTGACCTTTCTTTATACATGTCGATAATATTTTTATCATAATCTCCTCTATTGTCATCTCTGTCCCCTCTCCCCCTTCATCCCACTGAAACCCTTCTCTCTGGGATGTCGTGTGTATGTGTGTGTGTGTGTGTGTGTGTGTGTATGTGTATGTCCCACTGAGGTTATTCAGAGTCTCCTGCCTGAGCATGGGAGGTGAATTATTTACCAGGGCATGTACAACCTACCAGCGGTTATACCACTGTTTCCCACTCCCCTGGCAACCACTAACTGCCAATATCAGGGAAGGATGGGACCTCATACCCTCCTCTACGTTGTTTTAGAGATGAGAAAGCTTGCATCTGTGCAAGGTCTAATTCCTGCCCAGGGCAGCTGGTTTCCAAGGATACAGGTAAGCTTTACTGCTCTGCTGGGCTGTGGTCCATCAGTTGCCTGTCGTCAACCAGGGTCCATGGGCAGAGCCATCATTCAAGTCAGAAATAGTTGGAAAGTCAGCTCTGGGATAATTCATCTGCCCCCGTGGACGCTGGCCGCCTTCATGAAGCATCGTGAGCCTGCTGGGAGGGGGGAACAGAGACTAGCTTATAGAGCTCAGGAGCAGTTCCTCAGTTTACTTGATTCTGAAAGGGCAAAGGCACCAAGAACAGGGACTCTGTCCTGTCGGTTGATGCATGAGAGGCATAGGAGCACCCTGGCTGCCTTTGAATACAGACAAAACAAAGGGGAGCACAGTTCCGCTGGCTGATGGGGCCTACGTAAGACTCCCACCCCTCCTGAGCTGGACAGTGGTGGCTGGTCAAGGTGCTTGGACCTTCCCACACAACATCACTGTTAATCCATGGAAAAGCCAAAGCAGTCCCACCCAGGGCTCACTAGCAGATTCAGCAGAGACTCCCAGACCCCACTGTAGGGTCCGAAGGGAAGTCCACAGAGCCGCAAACTCGTGTGACCTTTGGTGGCGATGACATGTGGACCTCTCCAGGGCCCAGGAGCACCAACTGGCAAGATGCATGGAGGTTCTTGCTGAATTTCCAGAGCCTGGGGCCACCTCTCACATCCAACCCCACAGGCCCCTCAGAGAGCTGAAACATCTGGAGCATGGGACGTTCTCAAAACCAGGGTCAAGAAAGGTTTTCTGGAAAGGAGCAGATGACACAGATGTCTGGATTTTTGGAGCAGAAGGTGTCACTCTGCCCTCGCAGATCCCAGACAGTCAGCAATGGAGCGTCAACCAGTGAATGCACGAGGGCCAGTGAGCTAGACCATGGCCCGCATTCAGCCTTGGGTCTTCATCGGTTGACCCTTGCTTTTCAAAACATGCGAGAGGCCCAGGTCTGTAGCTGAGTATCCTGTGGGACTGCTTGCCTGTTGCCCAGGGTAGAAGGAAAGTCCCTCTGGAGAGAATGCTTTTCCTGAAAGGGGACACCATGTGGTTTCACATCCTTCCTGTGACCTATTTTCCCTGGACCCAGCAGAAGACAATGTGGAAGGACCCAGAACTGGAGGGGCCATGTGATCTGCTCACCAGCTGCCACATCTCCAGTGACTGGGAAATGCCTGGCGTAGGGTAGATGTTGCATAAATACTTATTTATAGGAATATGCTGAGATTTTTTTTTTTTTTGAGACCGAGTCTCCTATAGCCCAAGCTGGCCTCAAACTCTAGACAGCCAAGGATGACCCTGAACTGATCTTCCGTTTCTGTTTCCCTAGTACCTTGATTTCAAGCATGCACCACCACACCCAGTTTAGTCGGTGTTTGGCTTCATGTGTGCTACGAGACACGGTACCCACTGTGCTACAACACCAGCTTCTGGCTACCCCCACAATATTCTGAGCATTCAACCAGAGTTTTAACCTTTCCAGTCTGGTGTAACCGAGAAATTCTGCAAAGAATCCACCCTGGAATTCTCACACGTGGCCACCGAGATGGCTAGAAATATCTGTCCCTCTTGCCTCCTTAGCCACCCTAGTAGGTAATTGCTAGTCAGAGACGTAACCTGGTCAGTAGAGACAGCTTCCACGAACTTCCCACATGACTCATTTTGGGCAGGCTCTGTCTTTGATTCCTGATGCAAAGCATGCCAGGTTGTCCTAATTGGTTACAGGGAACTTGTGTTATTTTTGTAATTACTGTTGTTACTTTTCTTTATGAAAACCACTCTTCTTATGTGCATACTAGGACAGAAAAACCACAAAGAATTTGTTTCTAAAATACTTGACCAGGATTGAATATGTGGTTGCAGGGTTAAGATGCCATTCCAGGGCTGGAGAGATGGCTCAGTGGTTAAGGCACTTGCTTACAAAGCTTATTGCCCCAGGTTCGATTTCCCAGTACCTACGTAAAGCCACTTGCAAAGAGGCACATGCACTGGAGACTGGAGACCCTGGCATGCCCACTCCCTCATATTTATATTGTCTCTCTCTCTTTTCTCTCTCCTGCTCTCTCTCTCTTAGCTTGCCAATAAATATTTTTAAATTTTTTTATATTTTATTTATTTATTTGAGAGAAAGAGGCATGGAGAGAGCGAGAGATTGAGAGCAGGAGAGAAAGAATGGGTGCACCAGGGCCTCCAGCCACTGCAAACAAATCCAGATGCATGTGCACCTTTATGCATCTGGCTTACATGGGTCCTGGAGAATCGAACTGGGATCCTTTGGCTTTTCAGGCAAATGCCTTAACTGCTAAACCATCTCTCCAGCCCAAGATTTTTTTTTTTTTAATGCCGTCCCAGAGCCCATCCCAGGGCCTCATGACAGTAGGTTTGGGATGGCGCCCGCGACTCTGCATTTCTAAGGCACATACCTCCCCAGGTGAATCTGGACCAGATAAAACAGTGCCCTGGACATGTAGCAGCTGGTCCCTGACTACTGCAGCTTTTGAAAGGAAACCCCAGCAAAGCCAGGGGTGGTGGGACACGCCTGCATCCCAGGTCCAGAGAGAAGCAGAGATTCACAAATTCAAGACTAGCCTGGGCTACATGGTAAGTTCTATTTCAGCAAAAACCTGTCTCAAAGAGAAAAAAAAGAAGAAGAAGAAAAGAAAGAAAGGAAGGGAGGGAGGGAAGAAAATGCAACACTCAATGCCATCACCCACCCACCCCCGGCCCCCACCCAAAGGACTGCATTTCTGGAAGGCATCCTGGACATCCCATGGCAGCTCCCACGGAATGCAGCGTGAGTCACCTGGGAAGGCCCCTCCCCCACTTTCCTGCCTTCTGTCTGCCAGGTAGTCAGTCTACGCTCCAAGCAGCTTCCAACTGCAAAGCAACTTAGGCTTCTTAATTACACTAATTGCCACCTCAGGCTGTAAATTTCATGTTAATGCTCTCCTAGTGATTCATGTGGTAATGATACACTTGAGATTTCACCAAGATTTTAATTCTAATCCTAAACTCACTTAAGGTACCAGCTGTTGTCCAAGCCCCAGAGCTGGCAACTGGAAGAGAAAGGACAGGGGGGACCTCCCACCGTGCCGCGCTGCAGCCCTGTCTCCACCTGATGTTCCCCTGTCATCCATGTGTCCTTGAGCGATTCTGACACTCCCTTCCTTACAACAGGCAGGGCTCTACTTGCACACAAATGCACCAGCCATGTGGGTCACGTCATCAGCTCCTAGGATCGGATTATGGGTGGCAAGAACTCAGGAGGAAGAAAAGAAAGAAAGGGACTCAACCTTCTCCCCACTTCTTCGCAGGTGTTTTCACATACATTTCTGGCAGATGCCTCGAGCCCACAATTCCTAGTTCACCACTTGGATAATGTCATGCGCAGCTCAGACATCTTCCATGGCTCCTACTGGCTACAGTTTAAAATCAATACCCTTGGGCTAGAGAGATGGCTTTGTGGTTCGAAGTGCTTGCTTGCAAAGTCAAAGGACCCCAGGTTCAATTCCCCAGGACCCATGTAAGCCAGGTGCACAAAGTGGCGCACACTTGAGTTTGTTTACAGCGGCTGAAGGCCCTGGTATGCCCATTCTCTCCCTCTCTCTCTCTCTCTGCCTCTCAAATAAAAAAAAAATAAAAATTAAAATCAATATCCTAAACCCTGGAGAGATGGTCAGCAGTTGGTCAAAAGATGGTCAGCAAAGCCTAACCACCCAGGTTTGGTTCTCCAGTACCCACATAAAGCCAAGTGCACAAAGTGGCATATACATCCAAAGTTTGCAATGGCTAGAGGCCCTGGCACTCCTATTCTCTCTGTCTGTCATTCTTCTTCCCTCTCTCTCTCTCTCTCTTGCAATTAAATAAATAAATAAAAATATTTTTTAAAAATCAGTGTCTTTTAAGTTTGTTTTCTTATTTAT
Source organism: Orientallactaga sibirica (assembly GCA_036365145.1). Taxonomy (NCBI): domain Eukaryota; kingdom Metazoa; phylum Chordata; class Mammalia; order Rodentia; family Dipodidae; genus Orientallactaga; species Orientallactaga sibirica. The sequence goes on along the minus strand of JAEOAD010000026.1, from coordinate 16,817,826 downwards.
TTACTTGGTGTGTGCATATGTCAAACATGCTTATGGTGTGAAGGGAAGTGTGTGGAAGGAAGGGAAGGGAAGGGAAGGGAAGAGAGGAAGTGAAGGGAAGGGAAGGGAAGGAAGGGAAGGATGCATGTGTGTGGAAGGGAGGAAAGAAAGGAACATGCCTCATGGGAAGGCAAGTGGCAAGGGAAGGCAAAGGGAAGGCAAAGGGAAGGCAGAGGCCAAAAGGGGAAGGAGAACATTGGGAGGGAAGGAAAGGAAGAGGGAAGGGAAGGAAGGCAAGGAAGGGAAGGGAAGGAAGAAGGCAAAGGGAAGGGAAGGGAAGGGGAGGGAAGGGAAGGAAGGGAAGGGAAGGGAAGGGAAGGGAAGGGAAGGGAAGGGAAGAGAGCCACAGGGAGAAGAGCCTGTGTCACCAGAAGCAGATCTAGAAGGATCCAGGCAAGATGCAGGCAGGATGCAAGCAGAGAGTGCACCAGAAACACAGAGAGAAGGAATCTACTGTTGCGCTTTTATGGGGAACACGGCCATGCTAATTTTGAAAGTCTGGCCTCCAGAGCCTTGAACAAATGAATAAGGTTTGCTTTAACCTGTCCTGTGTGGGGATGTTGTTATAGCAGCAATAAGAAACAAACACACCATATAGATTTATTGCAGGTGTTTCTTTAATAGCCACTTGCCAGGCAAGCCTCAACTCCATGGGAATATCATTTTGCCCACTCCCATATCCTTCGAAAACCACACAGTAGCTGCCCCGAATCTAGCTTTTCTTAGACTAGGAAAATGGCTCAGTGATTTAGGGGGCTTGCTCTGCAAGCCCACCAGCCTAAGTCCGGATCTCCAGAACCCTTGATGTACAGTGGTGCATGTGTCTATACTCCAAAGCCCCTAGGGCACTGGGAAGCCGAGCCTGGAGAGTCCCCAAAGCCAGAGGGCCACATCGACTTGCATTCATTCACAGGGAACAGGAGAGACCATGTTGCTAACAAGGTGGAAGAGGGGCACCTACCCCCTGCCCATCCTCTGACCGTCACACGCACACTGTGGCATGTGCGTGCCCATATATGCACACATGTGTCCACCTCTCTCTCTCTCTCACACACACACACACACACACAGTAATAATAGGGCTGGAGAGATGTCTTATCTATTAAACCTCTTGCCTGTGAAGCCTAAGGACCCAGGTTCGATTCCCCAGTACCCATGTAAGCCAGATGCACAAGGGGGCACATGCGTCTGGAGTTCATTTACGGTAGCTGGAGGCCCTGGTGGGCTCATTCTCTCTATCTGCCTCTTTTTCTCTCTCTCTTTCAAATAAATAAGTAAAATATTTTTTTAAAAAAAATAGTAATAATAACACAAACTTGCTTTTGCGTGCATGCATGACTAGCCTGTCACCCCATGAGGAGGTCCCGGGATGGAAAAATCATGGCTAATGTCCATATGTAAAACCCACTGTGAGCATCCTGTAACTTCAGCAGTACCATAATGGCCCTGCCAGCGGGGGTGCCCAGAAGATCCTCATGAACCTGCCTCTGAGCAATGAACTAATGGTGGTCGGGAGTCATTAAAGCCTTTTTCCATCAGAGCCTGGCAGCCAGGCTTCTTTTGGAAATCTGAAGACAAAAAAAAAAAAAAAAAAAAAAAAAAAAAAAATTAGCTGCCTCAAAACTAAGAAAATAAACTTAAAAGCTCCCCAAGTATTGACTCAAATTGCAGCCCCGCACAGGCTCTGGCTGCATGCAGCCTCTGGCGTTCATTCGTGGGGTGAGTGCCACGTTCAACTGCTAACCTTTCTCCTAAATTGCCCGTTCAAAGGAGACCATTATTCTAATGAAATACCTCAGCCAGGCACGTGCTTGGTTTCAGCTCAAAGATTTTCTTTCTGAAGGCTCTGCTCCCAGCGTTGCCTTAAATCGGGGGACCCTCCTCCTGGCTGTCCACACAGAACTTTGCCGGGTCGCCTTTGATTTTCTTTGATTGGCTTCACGTGGGCGTGCGTGTGGGTCAGCATGCCCCAGTCTTAATGATGATGAAAACTGGAAAAGATGGGGCAGCCCCAAGACAGGGCCAGGGGAAGAACCGTCATTAAAGGGAGTGTTCTAGAAGGCCTGGCATCTTTCTGCCTAGGGAAGGACCTCCTGGGAGCTAGAAGGAAGTGATCAGACCTGGAGGGTGGCGGCCTTAGGACCCTCTGGGTCTCTGAGTTGTCACAAAATTGTCACTGCACAAGGGTCTCTCTCTCTCAGGAGGAGCTGCTGTAACAGAAAGGGAGAAGGCACTGATCCACAGCGAGTGGCCCTTCCAGGGAGGCTGGAATAAAGTGCTGGCCTGTCACTTTCCACTCAAGGTCCTACTCTATGTGATGCTGAGGTCTGACCTGTCTGCCAAACACCTGGGCTCCAATCACAGACTCTCCTGCAGCCATGCCAGGTCCCAGGCAGACACTTGGGTATCTTTCTTTCCATCTGCCTGGTGTGGGATTGTTTCATAGTATCCTGAACACTTTTCTTCTAGGCCTAACCTGAAAATGCCCACACCTTCTTGAAAAATAAAGCCACAGGGCCTCCTTTCCCACAGGGCCACAAATGGAGGGCAAACTTAATCCCTCCGTGGACATTCCTGAGTACCTTCTTCTGGTGAGCAGTTTGGCTTGAGGATACACACACACACACACACACACACACACACACCAACCAACACACACACACACACACACACACACAGCATCTAACTACTAGACAACGCAGCCCTCCTATTTATTCTACAGGAATCAAAAGTCACCATCCCATAAGGCCTTTCTGTCCCTCCCAGACAGAACAGCTCCCATCTGGCTTTCCAGCAGGTGTGGGTTTCATTTGCCTAACTCATTTGGGTATAGATCTGTCTGCCTGAGTTATCGAACGTAACTCGTTTCATCCTTCACAACTCAACAGAGGTCACCTACTCCAGAAAGCCTTCCCTGATTGCTACCTCCTCCTGCCTCTGCTTTTTGCTTCCCCCACTCTGGATGGAAAGATTTGTTTCTTGGTCTCTCCTTCTGGGGAGCTCTTGGGAGGGCAAGGACTACTTCTAAACAGTCAACATTGTGATGAGGGGCTGAAAGATGCAGCCTGGCACCAGGGAAGAGCTCTTTGGAAAGTGTTTGAAGAATATAGAGAGGAGACAGGAAGGGGGAAACAGCTTTGCTAGAGATAGGATCACTGTGAGTTTGAGGTCAGCCTGAGACTACATAGTGAATTCCAGGTCAGCCTGGGCTACAGTGAGACCCTACCTAAAAAAAAAAAGAGGGATGGAGCTGGAGAGGATTCCCCAGTACCCACATAAGCCAGATGCACAAGGTGGCACATGCACAAGGTGGCACACACATCTGGAGTTCGTTCGCAGTGGCTGGAGGCCCTGGCGTGCTCATTCTCTGCCTCTCTCTCTCTCGATCTCTCTCTGCCTCTTTCTCTCTCTGTCTGTTGTTCACTCTCAAGTGAATAAATAAAAATAAACAAAAAAGTTTTAGGACTGAAGAGATGGCTTAGCAGTTAAGGTGCCTGCCTGCAAAGCCTAAGAACCCAGTGCCAATCTCCAGGTCCCACGTTTAGCCAGATGCAAAGTGAAGCAAGGGCACAATGCTGCACTTGACCACAAGGGGGCGGACACATCTGGAGTTCGTTCACAGCAGCTGAGAGGCTGCTGGCGCGCCATCTCTGTCTCCCTCTCTCTCTGTCTCTCTCTGTGTCTCTCTGCAAAAAAAAAAAAAAAAAATTTAAAGCCTTTGCTGCCCATGAAAGCCAATCTGTAAGCATCAGCAGGGGAGTCTAATAAAACACTAGAGATAATGACTAATAAAATATTAGTTGTTAGTATTAATAAATAAAATTAATAAATTAGCTATTATTAATAATGAAATACGATTATTTCCACACTGAAAGCCTAATAAAAACAGTAGTAATAATAACTCCTGCTGGGGGGCTTCCACATGAAGCTAGCCCACATGCATTCCTTCGGCTGGTTAGGGAGTTTGGAGAAGCAGACCCCAGATGGAATGAGATGGGGACTGAGGGGGAGAGACCTCACGCAGGATGTAGGTCAGGGGAGCAGGTGGAGGCAGAGAGATCCTTTCCAGCAAGCCTCAGAGTCAACCATCATCATGGCTTGTGGGAGAAGCCCAGTGTACAGGGCAGACAGGAGTAACCACCACTCTCCTGACCAGTGCCACTGTCAGCTGGGGCAGCGAGCAAGAGTGCCACCCCCTCCCCCCATACACACACACAGGATCACCAGGAGCAGCCTGAGTCAGTTATTATTGCCGCAGTGTTGGCCAGGTGGGGTGACTGGGCCCCAAACTCCACGTCATCGTAAAGATGAACTCAGATTGTAATTCCCAGATCAAGCTGGCCTCCCTGGGGTCAGTCAGCAGTCCTGGGTTCAGGGATGGAGGGAGCTGGTGGCATGGGCCCCATGTTACTCAGGAGGAACAGCAATACCCAGGCTAGGAGATAAACTAGCCATTGATCAACCCAGGCCTCTTGGCCTGTCCTGTGGGCAATGGAAGGAGCGGCAGGGCACCCAGCCTGGTGTTTAGCAGGAGGTCCAGCAGCAACAGAGTCTACTCCTTCCACCTCCAGTCATGATGACATGGCCAGCTGGACGCTGACTGTGGACACACATCTCTTTTCCTCCTGACCCTCCAGGCAGCCCCTTGAGGCAGGGATTTCTTATTGCTCCATTTCACAGAGGAGATCGGGGTGCACGGTGGGGTGTGTGTGTGTGTGTGTGTGTGTGTGTGTGTGTGTGAGTAGACCTCCATCCAAGGCCAAACGGAATGGCAGAACCATGATGCAAAGCCAGGTTGTGCTGCCCAGGCGGGACTCGCTTATTTTAGCAAAGGAAGAAGAAAAAAAAATGGCTTTCGCTCCACGTGCCACACCTGACCCAACAGTGTGTCTGTAAAAAAAATAAAATAAATAGTGCTTGTTTTCTGACATATAAAGGAAGCCGGTCCAAGCGGCAGATGGGTGACAGTGACGGTTGCCTGGGGGAGGGGGAAGGGATGTGGGTGGCAGGTGACCGCAGGTGGCCCCCAGGGAGGCTGGACCTCCTCCGAGTGCCTGGGTGCGTGCGAAGGGCCGACCCGCCCCGCCGACCGGCCGCCCTGCCGCCCCGCTCGCGCCGGGCCCGCCACCCGCCGCCGCCGCCACCCGCCAGGCCACCGCGCGGACGCCGCAGACTCGGCGGCGCCAACGCACCTGCAGCGAGGCCGCCGGGCCGGGGCCGCTGATAAGAGCGCCAGGGGAGGGGCCCGTTGCCAGCGCCCCAGCGCCTACCACCCTCCCTCCTTGGAAGTCCATCCATCCTCCTGCCCTCTTTTTTTTCTTCCTCTGGCCTCCTCCTTCTTTCCTCAATCTCTCTCCCTTTCTCCCTCTTTTCTCGCCCCATCTCTCTCCCTTTCTCTTTTCTCTTACCACTCTCCCTTTCTCCCTTTTTTCTCTCCCCTCTCCCTTTCTCTCTTTTCTCTTCCCTTTCTCTCCCCCTCTCTCCTTTTCTCCCTCTTTTCTCTTCCCCCTCTCTTCCTTTCTCCCTCTTTTCTCTTCCCCCTCTCCCTTTTTCCTTTTCTCCTCTCCATCTCTTTCCCTTTCTCTCTCTTTTCTCTTGCCTCCTCTCCCTCCCTCTCTTCCTGTTCCTTCTTCTCTCTCCCCCTCCCATCTCCTATCTGCCTCTTCCATTTCCATCCTTCCCCAGTCTCCCTCTCCCCTAGCATCCTCTGTGCCCCTACTCTCCATTCCTTCTGCGTTCTCTGGCTCTCCTCTCCCACACTTCTGCCCCACCTCACACTGAACTGTCGCCCTGCTTGTCCACTCCCCGCCCCCAGCCTGGCCTATTGAGTCCTGTGACCTTCCATCACATACCTGCCAGCAGGAGCCAGCTGGAGGGAACAGCTGGACCCTGGGGCTGGCTCAGCAGGTGTTCTGATATCACTGGTCTGGGCCCTACTCACCCAGGGCCTTTCATCTCTGGGCCCTAGGCACACTTCACGATCATTAAAGGCCTTCAGGCAGATGAGGGATACTGTTGATTACCTATGTTGTTAATGCCCTCCCCTCCCCAACGGATGCCTGGGAGATTAAGGTCTCTCTGGGTAGCACAGACCCAAGATGACTGATGGAGCATCTGAGGGGAATGGAGGTGGAACAGAAACTGCCTCTGGAGGGGACTGAGTAGGTCCTGGCTGGTGGCCTCAGCTGCACCAGAGAAGAAGCGGGGGATGGCTCCTTTGCCTTGGCACTTCCAGAGCTGCTGGGAGCAACGTGATGGCAGGGCTATCTCTGGAGCTGGGACCCCAGGACACAGCCATGGCAGAGAAGACTGTGCTGCAGACTTCTGCAGGCCGTTGTCATCCATGGTCCCCCCAATCCATTTCTTGCCCCCCTCATGCTCAACGGGTCTCTCTGGTGGTGTCGTCAGAGCCTGTCAAGGTTTGAGTGCAGATCTTGCTGGAAGTTCTTGTGTCAAAGCCTCCAGGGTGATCCAATGGAGAAAGGTGACCGAAATACTTTGTCCTCTTGAGAACTTGGCCTCCACCTCTGCCCTCCTATCACACCTTCCAAGGCTCAGGGTCTATTGTGGAAGAGGTGGCAGAAAGACTGTAAGAGCCAAAGGGAGGGTAGGACTCCTTACAGTGCAGTAGTTCAGACACAAAATGGCCTGGATATCCATGACCTCACAGTGCCTGGCACTACTTACACAAGACCTTCAAAATAGGAGGAAAAGATGACATCAAGAGACCAGTTGTGAGAGGAAGGAGATATGATAGAGGGTGGATTTGTGAGGGGGAAGGTGAGGGAGGGGAGGGAGGGAATTATCACGACTTATTGTCTATAATGATGGGAGCTGTCAATAAAAAAAAAAGTTTTAAAAAATTATTGGTATAATGCAGTCACTGTGTAACTTCAGCCAAGTTGCTTGCTCTCTCTGGCTTTAGCCAGAGATTAGGAATCCAAAGTTCTTTCTTTCCTTCCTTTTTCTCTTCTTCCCTTCCTTCCTCTTTTCTTTTCTTTTCCCTTCCTTCCTTCCTTCCTTTCTCTCTTTTTCTTTCTTTCTTTCCTTTTCTTTCTTTCTTTCTTTCTTTCTTTCTTTCTTTCTTTCTTTCTTTCTTTCTTTCTTTCTTTCTTTCTTCCCTTGGTCTGGAATGTGAGGCCCACGGTGGCCTTGAACTTGTGATCTTCCTGCCTTCTTCTCCAGAGTGCTAGGATGGCAGGCATGCACCACCACTCCAAACTCAAAGGACCTCACACTTGACTTGCCTTTTCAAAATTCTGACCACACAGTTTCTCGTGACCTCACATGTTCCACCCTGCAAGGGATCTAAGAATTTCTTGACTTCAACTTTCAGGCCATTCCCACAGTCCCAAAACTCTCTGATTTTGTCATTGTTTTGTTTCTTCTTGTTTTGGAGGAGGGAAGTCTTACCAAAAAAATAAATAAATAAAAAAAGCAGACATATGTCACCAAATAACGTAGAATTTTTATTTGAAATATCCATGCTAGAATATATTTTCAATGTGAAAAAAAATTCTTAAAATTAGTGTAACCTGCTGGTGGTTAAACAATGTAACCTTTTTGTAAGAAACTGAAAGATGTGAGGGTTTTGTCATTTTCAGATACTTAAAAAGACTTAGTAAAATCATGGACTTTGACTATGATTGAAAAATCCCTTCCCTGGAGCTGGGCATGGGCATGGTGGTGCACACCTTTAATCCCAGTACCTAGGAAGCAGAGGTAGGAGGGTGGCTGTGAGTTTGAGTCCAGCCTGGGACTACAGAGTGAGTTCCAGGTCAACCTGGGCTAGAGTAAGACAGACAAGCAAAAAAAAAAGGAACCCTCCTGGGCTTAACAGCAGCCAGGTAATTAAAGCAAAATAAAATGAAGGGTCCAAGGTGGACTCAAGCCCCAGGCTAGCCAGGTATTCACTAGGGGGTTCAAGTTTTTGTTTATGTGAATATTTTTTATAATAAATGCTGAGACCAAAAGAGAATATAAATCAAACTTCTTGTCATCAGGATCTTGTTAATAACTAAATTGCTCAAGGAATCTGGATGCTTCTGGGACTCTCTTAGAGGAAGAAAGGACACAGCCTGCTCAATGGGCTTGGCTGGGAGTGATAGCCAAGAGGAGCCAGTGGTGGAGAAATCTAGAATCTGATTACAGAGCCTCACACTCTGATCTTGGGTAAGTAGGTTAACCACGTGGTGTCCTGTTTTTCCATCTGTGAGATGGGAGAGATAACGCCGGGCTGTTGGGTCCAGCTTGCAGATAACTTCCAGAAAGCCCTTTGAGCTTCTTGGAAATCGCACTGGAGATATGATTAGGCGCCAGCGTGGTGCGAGGGGTGCATGCCTGGTGGCAGGCCAGTGGGATGATCTCCGTGCAGTCTGGATAGCTGAGATCACATGACTATAAACAGCTTTTCACTACTCCACCTACCCTGCTTCATCTCCCCTCCCTTCCTGCTGCCTTTTTTCTGCCCTCTCCTCCCGCCACTCCCAAAGGGGTGTGTCAAGCAGCCCTCTGCCCACCGTACCTCTATACAGTGTCTCCTCATTCACGCGGGTTCGTGGGAGTCTGGCGTCCACATCCTTGTCAGTAAGAAACAGCCCAGTGCAATATGGGACAGCCTGGACTAAGGGCTTTGCAAGTAGAATCTCATTTAATCTTCACCAAAACTCTTAGGGACAAATGCTCATATTGACAGATTTTTGTTTGTTTTTTATTTTGGTTTTTCGAGGTAGGGTCTCATTCTAGTCCAGGCTGACCTGGAATTCACTCTGTATTCTCAGGGTGGCCTCAACTCACAGTGATCCTTCTACCTCTGCCTCCCGAGTGCTGGGATTAAAGGCGTGCACCACCAAGCCCGGCCTGATAGATATTTTCAAGATACATCACTACCAATTCAAAAATACCTTCTCTAAGTTATTACATTAAGATACAACCTCGGGCTGGAGAGATGGCTCAGCAGTTAAGGCACTTACCTGCGAAGCCTAAGGGCCCAGGTTTGATTCCCCAGCACCCATGTAAACCAGATGCACGAGGTGAGGCATGCATCTGGAGTTTGTTTGGAGTGGCTAGAGGTCTTGGTGTGTACATTCTCTCTCTCTCTCTCTGTCTCTGTCTCTCTTCCTCCCTGATAAATAAATAAGTAAATAAAAGCTTTAAAAAATGATAAAACCCTCCCAGCCTTCAGAAGCAGAGGCAGGAAGATCATGAGTTCTAAGCCAGCCTGGGCTGCAGAACAGAGAGAGCTTTTCTTAAAAACAAAACAGCCAGGTGGTCAGGTGGCGCACACCTTTAATCCCAGCACTCGGGAGGCAGAGGTAGGAGGATCGCTGTGAGTCCTAGGCCACCCTGAGACTACATAGTGACTTCTGGGTCAGCCTGGGTGGAGTGAGACCCTACCTGGAAAAAAACGAAAACAAAAAAACATACAAAACAGTAAGAAAACAGAACAACCACTTCCTATGCATTGTGGAGCCTTCACCACAGGTGGGCCAGACAGGACTTCCTGGTTCTGGTTTCACCCTCATGGTTCAGTACATGTCTTAACAATTTCCCCAGTATTTCAAGGGTGCACAGATACCTGCCACGCACTTATCAAGGGCAGACTGACTGCCGCCACCAATGAAACCTTCAAGCCCCCACGGTCTGTCATGAGGAGTTTATTTCTGCCTATTGCTAAGTGCAGAGTAAGTCACGCGGTCCGATGCCCACCATCCAGTGTACTGGTACAGGATGGTGACGTGTGTCAACGCCCTCCCAGAGACACTGGAAGAAGTCGCCGTGCCTTGTTCCCGGGAGGAGATAGCACTGAATGTGGATGAACACACAGCAAGAACGTGTAGATAGGGCTGGTGTGATGACACATGCTTTGAACTCCAACACCCAGGAGGCAGGCTGATGGCGGAGGATTGCTGCAAGTTCAAGGCCAGCCTGGGCTATGCAGGGAAACACTATCTTAAAAATATAAGGCAGGGCTGGAGAGATGGCTTAGCCGTTAAAGCACTTGCCTGCAAAGCCAAAGGACCCAGGTTCGAGCCCCCTCCCCCAGAACCCACATAAGCCAGATTCACAAGGGGGTGCTTGCATCTGGAGCTTGTTTGCAGTGGATGGAGGCCCTGGCGCACCCATTCCTTCCCTCTCTCTCTCTACCTGCCTATTTCTCTATCTCTCTCTCAAATAAATAAAAAAAATACCATATATATATATATGTATGTCTCAAACAGCCTGGCGTGATGCCACACGCCTTTCAACCCAGCACTAAGGAGGCAGAGGTATGAGGACTGCTGTGAGTTCAAGGCCAGCCTGGAACTACAGAGTGAGTTCCACGTCAACTTGGGCTGGAGTGAGACCTTACCTCAAAAAATTTACCACCCTCCCCAAAAAAAAATTCCAAGACTTGGCAGTTTTAGAACTGAGCACCCCAACCTAACCCTACATCCCCTCTGTCACACAGCAGCTAGGATTTCCAGCCCTCTGGAAGTCTTGACTCCCTGCTAATAGAACTTCCTCAGGGCAACAATAGGCTGGGCAGTCTGACTACTTCCAAGTTCAAAACCTCTCCATAACTCCCAAGAACAAGTCTTTTGTTGTTGTTTTTGTTTTGTTTTTGCAACACCTGCTTCTCCTTCAGGATGTGGCTCTACTTAACTTCTCTCGCCTCAAGTCATCAACACTGTGCTCTCGGCGGCAGCCTCATTCTGGCCCCAGGCAATTCTCTCTAGCCAGTAAGCCCCTGGTGACCCCTGACCCCAGCTGCAGTGTGAACTCCTCTTCCTCCTCTAACACTCAGCCCCAACACCGCTGTTTCTCGAAGCCTTGAGCACGTCCCGAAGGCCTCTTACGTCGCTATCATTTAGCTTTGCCCTCAGCAACTGCTGTGGCTTGAATACAAAATGTCCCCCATAGGTTCATAGTCTCCAGCTTCTGCTGCTGTTTTGGGAGGTTGTGAAACCTTTAAGAGGTGGGGCCATGCTGGAAAAAATGGGTTCCTAGAGGGTGGGACTTGTGGGTTATAGCCCACCCCAATTTTGGCCAAATTCTCAGATTTTTTTTTTTTTTTTTTTTTGCAAGGTAGGGTCTCACTCTGGTCCAGGCTGACCTGGAACTAACTATATAGTCTCAGGGTGGCCTTGAACTCTTGGCGATCCTCCTATCTCTGCCTCCCAAGTGCTGGGATTAAAGGCATGTGCCACCACGCCTGGCAAAATTCTCAGATTTTTAATATATATGTTTGTTTTTTTTTGTTTTCGTTTTTGAGATGGGGTCTCACTCTAGCCCAGGCTGACCTGGAATTCACTCTGTATTCTCAGAGTGGTCTTGAACTCATTGTGATCCTCCTACCTCTGCCTCCCGAGTGCCAGGATTAAAGGTGTGCACCACCATGCCTGGCAAATCCTCAGGTTTTTATCTGAGTATCTGAATTGTTAGCAAGTTTCCTCATGTTCCTGCTGTTGTAAATGTCACCATGCCATCCCCACCCCGTAAAACCATGGACCCAAATGAACCCCTCCTCCTTTTATTTGTTTCTTTCAGATGTTTCACTGTGTTTGGCCTAACCCAACAGCAACTTGCCACTTCATCTGGAGCCCACTTTTTAAATTTTATTTTTATTTCATTAATTAATTTATTTGAGGGAAAGAAAGAGGCAGAGGGAGAGAGAGAGAGAGAAATAATGGGCATACCAGGGCCTCCAGCCACTGCAGACGAACTCCAGATATATGCACCCCCTTGTGCATATGGCTTATGTGGATCCTGGGGAATCGAACCTGGGTCTCTTGGCTTTGCAGGCAAGCGCCTTAACGACTAAGACATCTCTCCAAGCCCTAAAACCCTCTTTTTATTTCACTGACAACATATTGCTTGAAAAAAAACTCTGGTTGGTTAAAACTAATCACATGACTCCATTTCCCTGCTGGTGGTTGGTTGAAGAGAGAACATGTGTCTTCCATAAGTAGGCACCTACTTGGCATTTACTTGAAAGGCATCCTTTGAAGAGACTCAGGAGAGAAGATCTTTTGTTTTGCCCTTTCTGGTCAGCCACAGGGTGGGAGAAAGTGACAAGGGCAGAACCAACCCTGGGAGGGCGGTGAATGTCAAGACAGAGGAATCTCCATCCATCTCAGGTCTCGTGATCCGCTGACTTCCTGACCTTCATCCCTGCCTTTCTTGGCCTGTGAGATCATGGAGTCCCTGACACTATGATTGTGCTTCCTGTTCCTCCAGCCAATGGCACTGTGGCATGTGAGCATGCAGCTGATCTTGCAAACAGAAACTTGTGTGTGAAGGCATCACTGGACAGTCGTACCAACACAAGGCGCATGCAATGGAATGAAACCAAGATATATTCTATATATATATATATTCTATATATATATATATATATATATATATATATTCTATATTCTACTGAGTCCAAAACCAAAGTGATAAAAGCTTACATACCTATTGGATATAAGCTTCCCTTCCTGTTTAAGAGGAAATAACCCCGTTTGTATCACTGACATGAGAATTGGATAAGAAGGCAAGCACAGTACCTTCCCACAGGACTGGATGCTCTGCAGGCTGCTGTCCTTCATGAAAACAAAAGAGAATTCTGACCTGCCTGTTCATTTCAGGTCCCTTCCCTTCTCAGAGCTTTTAACCTTTGCCCTGATACACCTTCCAATTTATTTCTATGAATTTATGAGAAAAAGAGGGACAAGGGAACCCACCCAGGGCCCAGAGACTCTGTGTCCATTTCACTGTGTGGGGACCTAACTGTGGTGAACAATGAAAGCATCCTGCGTTAGGCATGGGATCACACACGTGCACGTGTGTGCACACATGGTTCATGGAACATTTGAGGTTACAAGTGAGTGAATGAATGAACGAACAAAGGCTTCATTGAGATCATTAACCAAATACCTAAAATGAATATGTGAACGAATGAGTCTGAATGAATGAATGAATGAATGAATGAATGAGTGGAGTCCATCTAACAAGAATATGGCTGCCATGGAATTTCGAAGATGACTCAAAGCGGTGAGTAAAAGGATGAGGATCCAGGCTCACTCCCTAACACTAAGGTAAGAAAAGCCAGGTGTGGCCACACTTGCCTTTAACCCCAGAAGAATCACCAGGACAACAACAACCTGAATGATTCCATCTCGAGGAAACTACACAGAAACATAATAGAGGCAGACTCCTGAGGTTGTACTCCGGCCTCCACATGCATAAGTAGGGGGCCTGCACCCCTGCACACACACACGGGCATACATACCACACTGAATACAATATACACACAAAAATAATAACAAGGGCTGGAGAGATGGCTTAGCAGTTAAGGCGCCTGCCTGCTAAGCCTAAGAACCTGGTTCCAATCTCCAGGTTCCACGTTTAGCCAGATGCAAAGTGATGCAAGGGCGCAATGCCGCACTTGACCACAAGGGGGCGCATGCATCTGGATTTCGTTCACAGCAGCTGAGACACTGCTGGCGCGCCCATTCTCTATCTGTCTCCCTCTCCCCCTCTCTCTGTCTGTCTCTCTCCAAAAATAAAAATAAAAATAAAAATAAAAAAATAATAATAACAATACAGAGTCTGGAGAGATGACTCAGCACTTCAAGCACTCACCTACAGAGCCTAATGATCTGAGTTCAATTCCCCAGTACCATGTAAAGCCAGATGCACAAAGTGGTGCATGCATCTGGAGTTTGTGTGCAGAGGCAGACAATAGGTTGTGGTGCACCAATTCTCTCTTTCTCAAATAAATGAAATATTTAAAAAAGAAAAGCCAGGCGAGGTAGCACATGCCTTTAATCCCAGTTCTCAGGAAGTAATTTTGTTTAAATACTTTTTATTTATTTATTTATTGGAAAGAGAGGCAGATAGAGCGAGAATGGGTGCACCAGGGCCTCCAGCCACTGGAAATGAACTCCAGACATCTGCATCACCTTGTGCATCTGGCTTATGTGGGTCTTGGGGAATCGAACCTTGGTCCTTAGACTTCTCAGGTAAGTGCCTAAACTGCTAAGCCATTTCCAGCCCGTGGTGGGGTAAATTTTCTCTGAGGACTTTCCCGTCTCTCTCCTCTGCTTTGTGGGGCCCATATACTTTCTGTCATGATGCTTGGCCTTTCCATAGGTTCAGGAAGGGCAGAAACAAGGGGCCACAGACTGTGTGTCACCTGCAGGCATTCTTATCACAGCAGCGAGAAGAAAAAGTCACAATCCCAGCCTCTGTGCAGCTTTCCTAGGGACTCTGTCTAATTCAATGCAACAAACTGAGTGCTCAAATGTGGTTGATCTAGAGAGAGAGAAAGAGAGCAATGTCTCAAGAGACCTCATAACCTGTGGCAGAGGCCATTCATGAGCAAACCCCACACCATTATTTTCCACACACTGGAAGCTGTTTTCCAAAGAAAAGTTAGGACTGGGGGGAGAGGAAGTGTTCCAAGGTTGCCTTGCGTTCAAAGTGCTCGTCTCTCCACTCCATGAAGTCTCTGGACCCTGGCTCCGTGAATGTCTGTCCATTTCCTCAGATCGGATAGTTAGTCACAGGCTCCAGCTGTCTTTGACATTGTGACAATTTTTGTCAAGTACCACCCTAATTCGGGGACTCTGTGTTCCTCCTCTGTGCTAGAGGTGGTTTGGGATAAAAGGGGATAGAGCTAGGTAGAACTGGGGCATACATGCTGTGTGGTGTGGGAAGAGGCGAAAGGTGGAATTTGGGGCAATGAGGCAGAGGCGGTGATCCCTTGAGCTATCTTGATAGTGTGAAGAAACATTGGTCCACAGATGGTACTGGAGAGAACCAGCATTGTGGGTCAAGACTCAAAGTTGTGGACGACATGGCACATTCAGAAAATAGTGGCAGGGCTGGAGAAATGGCTCAGGGGTTAAAGGTGCTTGCTAGCAAAACCTGATTGCCGGGTTCAATTCCCCAGTACCCACATAAAGGCAGATGCTCAGAGCGGCACGTGTATCTGGAGTTTTGTTAGCAGTGGCAGGAGACCCTGGCATGCCCATTCTCTCTCCTTCCATCTCTCTCTCTCTCTCTCTCTCTCTTTCTCTTTCTCCTTGAAAATAAATAATAGGGCTGGAGAGATGGCTTAGTGGTAAGACACATGACTGCGAAGCCTAAGGACCCTGGTTCTATTCTCCAGGTCCCACATAAGCCAGAATGCACAAGGTGGTGCACGAGTCTGGAGTTCTTTTGCACCGGCTAGAGGCTCTGGTGCGCCCATTCTGACTCTCCCTCTCTCTCTTTCCCTCTGTCTGTCACTAATAAGATAAATAAAAAATACAACCTTTTAAAAATAATAAAGACAGCTGGGCGTGGTGGCGCACGCCTTTAATCCCAGCACTTGGGAGGCAGAAGTAAGAGGATCACTGTGAGTTCAAGGCCACCCTGAGACAACATAGTAAATTCCAGGTCAGCCTGGACCAAAGTGAGACTCTATCACTAATAATAATAATAATAATAATAATAAAGACAAAATTTTTCTAATAAAAAGAAAAAATGGTGGCAAACAAGGTAAGGTTCCAGACTTTCCAAGCACAGTGAGGTCCATATTTCACACCCACACCTGTTTGTGACCTGACTTTTGCATGGTAGTGATGCAATGTTGCTAGAAACATCCTAGAAATCCTGCCCACCAAGACCCAGCTTTCTGTCATTTATTATTATTATTATTATTATTTGAGAGAGAGAAAGAGACAGAGAGAGAGAGGGAGAGAATGGGCTCACCAAGGGCCTCCAGCTACTGCAAAGAACATCCAGACACATGCACCACCTTGTGCATCTGGCTTTACATGAGACCTGCAGAATCAAACTCGGGTCCCTTGGCTTTGCAGGCAAGCTCCTTAACCACTGAGCCATATCTCCAACCCATTTCTGTTATTTCTAGGAGAGCATGGTTACACTTGAGCTGGTTGGTGACTCAGAAATCTTGAGTGAATCTGGAAGTAGCTGCTTCTGAATCAGCTTCAGTTTCCTTATCTGTAAGGGCATGGTCAGGCTGGGGATCTGGCTCAGTGGCAGAGTGCTTGCCAAGCACACACAAGGACCTAGGCTGAAAATACAAATATGTATATTTTTCAAGAGTACATGCTCAGGCCTGACCTCCCAGCTCTTGGGAGGTAGAGGTAGGAGGAAGATCAGGAGTTCAAAGCTAGTCTCAACAATATAGGGTCTTCAAGGTCAGCTGGGGCTACATAAAACCCTCCGTCAAAAAATGAATAAGTGTGGGGCTGGAGAGATGGCTTAGCAGTTAAGGCACATGCCTGTAAAGCCTAAGGAGCCTGGTTCGATTTTCCAGGTCCCACATAAGCCAGATACACAAGGGGGCACACGCATCTGGAGTTCGTTTGCAGTGGCTAGAGGCCCTGGCATGCCCATTCTCACTCTCCCTCTCTTTCTTTCCCTCTCTCTGTAATAAATAAATAAAAATAAAATATAAAAAGATAAAATAAAAAAGCAAATGAATAAGTGAGCTAGGTGGTGCACGTCTTTAATCTCAGCACTCGGGAGGCAGAGGTAGGAGGATCCCCATGAGTTCAAGGGCATCCTGAGACTACATAGTGAATTCCAGGTCAGCCTGGGCTAGAGCCAAAACCCTACCTCAAAAAACCAAAAAAAAAAAAAAAAAAAAAAAGAAAGAAAGAAAGAAAGAAAGAAAGAAAGAAAGAGAATGAATGAATGAATGAATTAGAGATTATAAAAGGAAACACACCTCACTTCCTGTTCCGTTGACAAATAAATGTCCATACGGTACCTCAGATAGAGTGAATGCTCATAAGTGGCAGGGCTAGAGAGATGGCTCAACAGTTAAGGCTCTTGCCTGCAAAGCCTAAGGACCCAGGTTTGACTCCCCAGGACCCACATAAAGCCAGATGTACAAGGTGGCACATGCATCTGGAGTTTGTTTGCAGCTGCTAGAGGCCCTGATGCCCCTATTCCCTCTGTCTATCTCTCTTCTCTCTAGCTCTCTGTGCTTGCAAATAAATAACTAAATAGTGGTATTTCATCAGTCAGCACGGGTTTCTAATATTGTATCATTGATAATGATGAGTCTATATATGTACATGTATATGTATATATGTATGTATGTATGTATGTATATATATCCCCTTGCACAATTAGCCCCACCAGCAATATTTTTGTTGTAGTTGGATTTTTTTTTTTTTCTTTCTTTTTTTTTTGTTTTTTTTTTTGTTTTTGTTTTTGTTTCTTGAGGTAGGGTCTCACTGTAGCCCAGGCTGTCCTGGAATTCACTATGTACTCTCATGGTGGCCTTGAACTCACAGAGATACTCCTACCTCAGTCTCTCAAGTACTGGGATTAAAGGTGTGCACCACCCCACCCTGCTAGTTGTTTTGAGACAGAGTCTTACTAACAGCCCAGACTGACCTCAAACTCACAACCGTCCTGTCTCAGCCTCCCAAGCGCTGGGATGACAAGTGGGCTTCACTATGCCCAGCCCAAGAGGTGACAGTCATGAGAATGGCCCCATTGAGAACACCCCCTGCTTCTTTTGCAGGAGGTGGAAAATGCCTTCCAGGGGTTATGATCTTGGCTTACAGGATCTGTGACCTTGGGCAAGTTACATAACCTCTTGTACCTTCATTTTCTTATCTGGAAACTGAGGATTAAATTGTATCAACCTCATAGCCTGGTTGTGAAGCGCAATTGGCTTAATTATACATAACATGTCTGCCGAGTGTCAAGCTGTTATACGGTGCTGCATCTGCTTGTGCCAGAATTACTCACTCCACTTTTTCTAGAGGTACAATCCCCATACCTGACCCTTCCTGGTCACTGATGGCTTCAAGAGAGGGTGGCAACCCTCCAAGGCTCAGGGCCCATTGCGGAAGAGAGGGAGGATAGAATGGAAGAGCCAAAGGAAGGGCATGACTTCTTACAATGCAACTGGCCAGACAGAAATTGGCCTCGATATCCATGACCTTGCAGTGCCTAGCAATACCTCCGCAAGACCCTCAAAATAGAAGAAAAAGATGATGACATCAAATTAAAAGACAGACTAATGGAGAGAGGGAGGGGATATGATGGAGATTGGAGTTCTGAAAGTGGAATGGGGGTGGGGAGGGAAATATCATGTGTTTTTTTGTATGTAAATATAGAAGTTGTCAATAAAAAAATAATAATTAAAAAAAGAGAGGGTTTACAGTTTCTCTTCTAAAAAGAGCTGGTTTGACACAGAATCCTCATAGCTGAGGTAGCTTCATCCTCTACTGAAGTTTCCCAACAAGATCCACGTGTGGATAACTTCCATAGGTGCCACACAGCTCTCGCTACTTAATGAGGTTTTTTTGTTTTGTTTTGTTTGTTTTTGGTTAGGTACCATGTATGTATTCATTCTCCCAATCAATAAATACTTATTGATCCTCTACAGTATGTTCCAGGCATCATGATAGTAACATGACCTTATCCGTATGGTCATGTGTATTACATATTTGTGTGTATAAAGCCTGACAACTTTTTAAAATTTTTTATCTTTTACATTTATTTATTTTGAGAGAGACAGAAAGAGGCAGAGAGTGAATGGGCATGCCAGGACCTTCAACCACCACGAATCAACCCCAGATGTATGCGCTCCCTTATGCATATGTGTGACACTGCCTGCTTGCATTGCTGTGCATCTGGCTTACATGGGACCTGGAGATTTGAACATGAGCTCTTAGGCTTTGCTAACAAATGCCTTAACCACTAAGCCATCTTTCTAGCCCCTGACAAATGTTTTATATATGTGTATATGCTCACACTCAGTAGTGACCTGCTTGTCTAAAGCTTGATTTTCCATGGCTGTGGAGACCTATGCTCCGCTGTGATCCAAGCATATTAGATGGAAAATTCCAGGGACAGTCCTTCACAATTCATGCATGCCATTCTGAGTGACATGATGTGAACGTGCGCAACCCACACCATCCCTCCTGGGACCTGAGTACAGTGTCTCCTGGCTGTATACACTACCATCCCGTGAGTCATGTAGCAACATCCTGGTTATTGAAACAACCTCATTGGTAGCACAATACTTAAATATAGAGTTCACTACTACCCAATGCTTCAGGCATCCATTGTAGGGTTTCAGTAATACATCCCTCAGATAGACGAGAACTGTGAGACTGACATATTGATACAGCTTTTTATTGTGGATGCCAATTTTTTTAAAGATAGTCAATTGGAATAGATCAATCTTTCTCCAAGTAATTTTTACTATGTGAAAAGACAACGGTGATTTCTTTTTTGTTTCGATCTGCTTGGACACATATTAACCGAGCATCTACTAAGTTTGCAGCCTCAAACTAAGTTCTCTAAGAATGGTTTCATGAGGATGACACTGGCTTCAAGAAGCTACACTATGACAGGATAATGAGATTTTTAAAAAGTAACTGCTGCTAAACCAGGTGTGGAGGCCCACTTTAAATTTTTTTTTTTTTTTTTTTTTTTTTCCAAGGTAGGGTCTCACTCTGGCTCAGGCTGACCTGGAACTCACTATGTAGTCTCAGGGTGGCCTTGAACTCACGGTGATCCTCCTACCTCAGCCTCCCAAGTGCTGGGATTAAAGGTATGTGCCACTACGCCCAGCTTTAAAAAATTTTTTATTGATAACTTCTATACTTATAGACAATAATCCACAATAATTCTCTCCTCTCCCCCCTTTCCCCTTCACAACTCTACTCTCCATCATATCCCCTCCCTCTCTCCATTAGTCTCTCTTTTATTTTGATGTCTCCTATTATGAGGGCCTTGTGAAGGTATTGCTAGGCACTGTGAGGTCATGGATATTGAGGCCAATTTCTGCTGGAGAGTTGCATTGTAAGGAGTGGTGCCCTTTCTTTGGCTTTTACATTCTTTCTGCCGCCTCTTCCACAATGGAACCTGAGCCTTGGAAGGTGTGATAAGAGATGTTTCAGTGCTGGACGCTCCTCCATCCCTTCTTTTCAGCACTATGTGAGGCACACACTTTTAATCAAGAGACTGAGGTAGGAGGTTCGCCATGAGTTTGTGGCCAGCCTAGAGCTACAGAGTTCCAGAGCAAGACTCTGCTTCAAAACAAAACAAAAGTGCTGCTTGCTGGCTAGCAGAGGGAGCAATGTGGCTCAGTGGGTGCCACTGGACCTGCTTTCAGGTCACCTGCCTACAAACCACCTGCATCACGTCAGCTGTAGCTTAACCAGGTCAAGTGACTTAAGGTAGTGAGCCTCAGTTTCCTCATCTGTCAACTGTGCTTAACAGTAGCTACCACTTTATGAGGACTGTTGTGTAAATTCGATGAAGTATTGTATGTCAAGGGCAGAGCACAGAGCCTGGCATGCATCACACTCCCATGGAGAGCTGTGATTACTGCAATTATTTTAGTGAGCAACACAGGAGGGGAAGAGCATTAGTTTAAAAGCATTATTGTTGAATTAGCAAATGACTGGATTTGATGAAAAAGACTTTGTTAAAGTGGGTTTTTTATACTCTTTTTTTTCCCCCAATGAATGTTTAGACCTTTTTTCCCTCAACAGAATGGGCTTGCTATCTTCTCCTGAAGTCTTTAACTTTGAAGTGTCACCTATCAATCCGTATGATCCAAAGAACTGAAGATGACCCACCGTCCCAGGTTGCCAGGCCCTGAAGGGCTTCCCAAGACAAACTAAGGCAGTTCTTGACAAACTGGAACAACTGGTCTACCTCAGAGCTATTCATGGAACAGTGTATACACGTGTGTTCAATGTAAAGTATCTGTGTAATGTCCTGGTGTAAGCTTCAGGGAACAGAGCTAATACCTGTTCAATACACCACTGGCTGCAAGAAGCTTGAAAAGGACAAGGTCCAGGTAACCGAGTCCCAGAAATGTGAAGCTTGTTGCTCACCCACCCACCCACCCCCGACACACACACAGAGTGGCTTAGCCATCACAGCACAACCTCGGTGGTGACTCAGCCTCTCTCTGAGCAGCAGGACCAGACAGACTAACAGACTTTTAAATGCTCTGGGCTGCAGCTTCCAATTCCACAGGCAACCGTGGCTCCTGTTACTAGGTGTGGCCCTTGAGTTTCTCAGACGATTTGGGACATGGATGAGAAAGAATTATGTAGGCCAGGGAGAATGGGAACACGAGAACCATGGTGTCCATCAGTGGGTTAGTTCTGGATTTGAATGTTGCAGCTGCTGCTTGGACCACTTCTCCTCCCCGCTTCTGAGTTTTAGTCTCCTCTCAGGAAGCCTCCATGAGGTCACGTGTACGCACAGCCACAGACTGTTCTAAATGGTAGCTGTGCTGACTGTGGGACTTACCAGCGTATTGACATTCTCGAGAGTGGTGTTGACATCATCACTGACTGGAGATGTATGTCACTATTCTCTACTCTTCGTATTTTTAAAGAAATATTTTATTTATTTATTTGAGAGAGAGAGAGAGATGCAGATGGAGAGAGTATGGGTATGCCAGGGTCTCTAGTCACTGCAATCACACACCAGATGCATACGCCACCATGTACATCTAGTTTACGTGGGTACTTGGGAATTTAACCTGAGTCCTTAGGCTTTGCAGGCAAGTGCCCTAACTTCTAAGCCATCTCTCCAGCCCCTCTACTCCTCGTCTTTTAAGTAAGCCATTGAAAATAACTACCAAAACTCAGACTATCTCTTCTAAGAACAATCGCAATAACTTAGAAGTGGTGGCAAGGGGCTAGGGCGAATGGCTCAGTTGCTATGCCAATGTGAGGAACTGCGTTTGGATCCCCAGGATCCACGTAAATATCAGGTGGACATGGTAGCCCACCCGTAATTCCAGTGCTTGGAAGGTGAAAACAGGATCTGGGGAACAAGCCGCCTAGCTAGACTAGCTGAATCAGTGAGCAGTGGGTTCAATTGAGAGACCCTGCCTCAACAAATATGGTGGCGAGAGATCAAGGAAAAGACCTGATGCCAACCTCTGGTGTCCCATGTGCACACACACACATGAAAACACACATGCAAACATACACACACACACACACACACACACACATACATTTGCATATGCATGCACACCAAACCACAAAAAGAAAAAAAATGTAGGCATGTCTATTTACAACTTTTTATTTAATTAGTTGTTTTGTTTTGTTTTGTTTTATTTTTAGGTAGGGCCTTGCCTTAGGCCAGGCTGAACTGGAATGCCCTGTGTAGTCTCAGGGTGGCCTCAAACTCATGGAAATCCTCCTACCTGTGCACCCTGAGTGCTGGGATTAAAGGCGTGCACCACCATGCCCAGCTACAAATTTCTTTTTAAAAAAGATATCCAGGTAGTGTATATTATATAAACATAAGTGGATTAGATTTTTTTCAATCTATATTTTTCCTGGGCTTAGACATGATAAATTTTCCAAATACTTTTGGTGTAAATCAATCTGCCTCAAAATACACTCTGGGAAAATTGATTTTATAAAATTAAAAAGTACACCCAGGCAAAGTGGCGCACACCTTTAATCCCAGCACTCGGGAGGCAGAAGTAAGAGGATCACTGTGAGTTTGAGGCCACCCTGAAACTACATAGTGAATTCTAGGTTCATGTAGGCTAGAATGAGACCCTACTTCTAAAAACAAAAAGCAGGGCTGATGAGATGGCTTAGCTGTTAAAGCACTTGCCTACAAAGCCAAAAGACGCAGGTTCGATTCCCCAGGATCCATGTATGCCAGATGACAAGGTGGCACATGCGTCTGGAGTTGATTTGCAGTGGTTGGAGGCTCTGGGGTGCCCATTCTCTCCCTCCTCCTCCCTCTCTCCTTCACCCTCCCCCACCTCTTTCTCTCTCTCAAATAAATTAATAAATTTTTTATAAAAAAGTTTTTAAAACAAGCAAACCACAACAACAAAAAGTAAGAGAGGACTGAATTGTTAAATGGGCTTGGGAAATATTGAGCTAGCCCAGATATAAAGGTGTTTTTGTTGTTGTTGTTGTTGTTTGGTTGGTTGGTTCTCACCATAGGATCTCTCAAAGTCCTGCCCAGTGGTAAGGTTTTGTGGCTTTTTTAGGGAGAATGGCTGCAGACCACCACCCCTTAACACACACACACACACACACACACACACACACACACACACACACTTGGCTCACAAGATGTGAACTAGTTTAGTTCCCTGATGTGGTGTGGTGTGGTGCGGTGTGGAATGGAGCTGGAAAGCCCCAATGCCGATGTCACGGGCAGAGTCCTGGATTCCCCCTCCTCTCAGTCCACACCCCTCGGCCTGGTCCTCAAGTCCTTCCTTGGACACCCATCTGCTGTGACTCACCTCTGAGCCTGGCCTTTACTCTTGGGTGAGTCCCCACTCTCCCCACTGACCTCTCTGGAGGCAGAACACGAGACTTTGGGCAGCCTGGGGACCCTTTCTCTATGTCTCAGCCTCTTTTTGGGGGGGGGTTGTGAGGGAGGAAGAGGTTTAGTTTGGTTTACAAACTTGAGAGGAAGCTCCATCATGCCAGGGGAAAATGATGGCATGAGCAGAGGGAGGACAACAGGAAGAGGAGAGTGTGCCAAACACTGGCAAGGGGAAACTGGTTATAGTACCCTTAAGCCTGCCCCCCAATAATACACTGCTTCCAGGAGGCGTTCATTCCCAAATCTCCATCAGCTGGGCACTAGCAGTCAGAACACCCAAGTTTATGGCGGGGACACCTGAATCAAACCACCACAACAGTGTTCACGTTTCCCCAGGGGGAAAATTTCCTGCAACGCTGCCCATATGTGGCTACCTATCACTCAAAGGCAGAGCAACAGAGAAACTGAAATTTGACTTTTCAAATATTATTTTTTTACACTTTTTTTAAAACATATTTTAATTTATTTATTTGTTTGTTTGTTTGTTTATTTATTTATGTATTTGAGAGAGGGAGAGAGAGAGAGAGAGAGAATGGGTACGCCAGGACCTCCAGCCACTGCAAACTAACTTCAGATTCAGGCACCCCCTTGTGCCTCTGGCTTACGTGGGTCCTGGAGAATAAAACTGGGAACCTTTGGCTTTGCAGGCAAACACCTTAACCACCAAACAATCTTTCCAGCCCCTAATTTTAAATTTTTTTTATTGACAACTTCTATGCTTACAAATAATAAACCATGATAATTCTCTTCCCTCCCCTACTTTCCCCTTCACAACTCCACACTCCACCATATCCCCTCCCTCTCTCCGTTAGTCTCTCTTTTATTTTGATGTCATCGTCTTTTTCTCCTATTATGAGGGTCTTGTGAAGGTATTGCTAGGCACTGCGAGGTCATGGATATCGAGGCCAATTTCTGTCTGGACAGTTGCATTGTAAGGAGTGGTACCCTTCCTTTGGCTCTTACATTCTTTCTACCACCTCTTCCGCAATGGTCCCTGAGCCTTGGAGGGTGTGACAGTGGTGTTTCAGTGCTGGACACTCTTCCGTCCCTTCTTCTAAGGACTATGTTGCCTTCTGGGTCATCCCAGTGGTCATTGCCATCTGAAAAGAGAAGCTTCTCTAACCAAAAGTGAGACTAGTATTAATATATGAATATGAACATTAAGTGTAGTGCTTTCAGGGCACTTTGGTGAGAATAATATATGCATTTATCCAGACAAGAGCATCAGCCTATTTTTCCTGTGAAGCTAGCTTCTGTTCTGAGGCAGGATATGTCAAGTCTCCTAGAAGAATGGAGGAGATGGAGGCGCTGGTGACCATGGTGATGATAGAGATGCTGGTGACCTTGGTGATTATAGAGATGCTGGTGACCATGGTGATGATGGGGATGCTGGTGATCACAATGATGAAAAAATAAGTCACTTAACTTGACAGAGGAAAACATATGTCAGATACCGTGTTTCACCCCTGTGAAGTAGGTCCTACCAAAATAGGGAAAATGAAGTCAGGGCTGGAGAGATGGATTAGTGGTTAAGGCATTTTCCTTCAAAGCCAAAGGGCCCAGGTTCGATTCCCTAGGACCCAGGTAAGCCAGTTGCACAAGGTGGTGCATGCATCTGGAGTTCTTTTGCAGTGGCTAGATGCCCTGGTGTACCCATTCTCTCCCTCTCTCTCTTTCTCTCTCTCCCTGTATCTGCCATCTGCCTCCCTCTCTCTCTTAAATAAATAAATAAAATTTGTTTTCAAAAAAGAAAATGAAATCAGGGGCAGGCCTGTGACTTTCTGATAACCACCCAGTTTGTAAATTGCCCAAATCATCTTGACATGAAACATCTCATTTAAGACTGCCACAAAATGAACTTAACCTAGAATTCATGATCTTAAAAAATATATAAAAATTAAAGTTTTTTTTTTTTTTTTTTTTAAGCGGGTTCCCCCACTAGCCCAGGCTGGCCTCAGACTCACTTTGTTTTTTCCCACCTCAGCCTCTTGAGTGCTGGGATTAAAGGCATGCACCACCACGCTTATCTGAGAATTAAAGATCTTAAATGAATGCCAGGAAGCAGAACAATTCCTAGATTATCCTACACTGGAGCCCCCCCAAAACTCTCAGAGCTCCTCCAAACCTACCTGGGGATGCCTTGAAATGTTAGATGTATTCCAAGCCCCATAAAACATGGCGGCCAGGGGCCTGAACTGAGATAAACACCTCCGCCCACTTCTGGACCCTGGCCAGGAAGACAGTGCATAGCCCTGTGTCCCATGCTGACGAGGACTCACACATGTGGAGCCCTTAGGCCATCTCTGCCATTGGCATTCTCTTATTCTATGGGCTCTTCTCTATCTTCTCCTATCTATAAGAGGGAAGCTATCCCACCTCTCCACCCAGATGTACCTCCCTGACCTGCGCCTCTTAGAAGTCGAACTCATTGACTTATTAATAAGCCTACGATGGCCTCCACCCTTCCCCCCACCCCCTCCTCCGCCAGAGGAGATAGTGTGCTGCCGCACTTCCTCCATCCACCTGTCTCCTTGTCCCTTCCCCATCTTTGGCGCCACTGAGGTGACTGGCGCCACTGCCACCTCCCCCTTCCTGATGTGGCAGCTTATCATGTGAGGGTGAAGTGGTGCGTGTGTCCACACAGGGACCAACTGTACCGAGCACTTACAGGCTTGTAAAAAGGTGCTATATAAATCAATTATTAATGCTCATCGGAATGGAATTGGCTTCATCACCAGCAGGAGAAGGGAAACCCAGACAGGCAGGCGCCACACCCTCTTTGACACAGTCTTCCTCCTCCTCCTCCTCCTCCTCCTCCTTCTCCTCGAAACATATGAGGAGATGTGAAGAGAGAAGACCCCAGCGTGATAAGAATGAACCTCTTCTCCAAGGGTCCCCACCTGCTGGTCCTGCACAAACTTCCACCTGGCAGCCCCACCTGTGTAAAGAACGTTCTGGAGCACCAGAAAGGTTGAGGCTTTGCGAGCAAGGTCTGAGTCCCATAGTTTCTTGAATGCGGTCAGGACGGTGGCTAACCCTTGTTGGACTCCAGAGAAAATGGCACCCACCATGCTTCTCATGAGCTAGTTCCTCACTCAACACTGGGAGGCACTGGGCTTGGTTTACTGTCTTAAGACACTTCCTGTTTGCTCATGGGATCTGGCTTATGAGCTCTGATGAAAAAGAAAAATTTCTTCACGCAATGGTTGTGCTGACTTGATTTTGTGTTTATTGGATGTGCCATGAGCCTGGTATGCTTTGGGGACCCACTGAGCACCATGTCTCCATGGTGATGTAAGAGTTACACAAGCAGGGCATGGTGGCGCACGTCTTTAATTCCAGCACTCGGGAGGCAGAGGTAGGAGAATCGCTATGGGCTCAAGGCCAGCCTGAGACTACATAGTAAGTTCCAGGTCAGCCTGGGCTAGAGTGAGACCCTTCCATGAAAAAGAAGAAGAAGGAGGAGGAGGAGAAGGAGGAGAAGTAGAAGAAGAGTTACACAACAACAATAAGAGAGAGAAGTATTAGACCTCTGCCATGGACACTCTAGTGCCAAGGTGACATATTCCAAATGGAGTGATTTATACTAATGCACTGAAGGCTGGGCATCTTAAGGGAGAAAATGCTAAAGAATAAATGAAGCCGGGCGTGGTGGCGCACGCCTTTAATCCCAGCACTCGGGAGGCAGAGGTAGGAGGATCGCCGAGAGTTCGAGGCTACCCTGAGACTACATAGTTAATTCCAGGTCAGCCTGGGCTAGAGTGAGACCCTACCTTGCAAAAACAAAAAAAAAAAAAAAAAAAGAATAAATGAATATTTGGGCCTGGTGGGATGGCTCAGTGGGTAAAGCTCTTGTCATGCAAACATGTGGAGCTGAGTTCCGATCCCGGGACCCACACAAAATGTCTGGTGCAGCCCACTTATAATCCCAGTGCTGGGGAGGGTGATGCAGGGAATTCCCTGAGCTCACTGGCTGGCAGTCTACCCAAATCGATGAGCTTCAAGCTCAGCGAGAGACCTTGTCTCAAGTACAGGTGGAGAGCAACTGAGGGTGACACCTGATGTTGACCTCTGACCTCCACATGCACCCACGCGCCAAATGTGCTCTCACACACATGAACATGCACACCAGACACGCGCAAAAGAAAAGCGAGTATTTGTCCAGCATAAACGTGAGACTGTAAAGTAGCGAGAAAGATAGTCTTGAGAGAGAGGGAGGAATGTTGGGGGGAAAGATGGAGAGGGCACACAGAGTCCTGGTGTAGAAAAGGCCTAGGGAAAAGTGACCACGTGCAACCTAGAGAGCAGACCTCAGTTCTGATCATACCCCATCACCTCACTTAGAAGAGGCACAGGTGGGAAAAGTTGTGTGATTGGCAGAATCATGCTCTCCCTAAAGATGGCCACATCTTCATCCTAAACTCCCTGTGCCTATGAACATGCCAGATTACATAGTAAAAGGACTTTGTAGCCACAATCAAGTCAAAGATCTTGAGGTGGGAATATGATCCAGACTACACAGGTAGGCTCGATGCCATCACAAGATTCTTGTTAGAAGAAGATAAGAGGGTCAGCTTAAAAGATTATACATGTTTGGCCAGGCATGGTGGCACATGCCTTTAATCCCAGCACCCGGAAGGCTGAAGTAGGAGGATCACTGTGAGTTTGAGGCCATACTGAAACTAATTCCAGGTCAGCCTGGGCTATAGCAAGACCTTACCTCCAAAAAAATAAAATAAAAAGTAAAAAAAAAAGCAAAGCAAAAATTGATATATTTGGGTGACAAGTTGACAAGGGATAGGCTTGTGATGGTTTATCTCAATGGTCAATTGTCAACAACATTTAGAATCACCAGAAGACAAATCTCTTGGCATGTCTGTGAGGGAGTTCCTAGTTTAGCTCAGTTGAGCTGGGAAAACTCACCCTGGCTGTGGATGGCACTCTTCCATGAGCTGAGGGCCTAAACCATATAAAAAGGAGAAAGCGGGCTAGAGAGATGACTCAGAGGTTAAGGCATTTGCTTGTAAAGCCTAGTAACCCAGGTTTGATTCCCCAGGACCCACATAAAGCCAGATGCATAAAGTGGTGTATGCATCTGGAGTACGATTGCAGTGGCTGGAGGCCCTGGTACGCCCATTCTCTATTTTGCTCGTTCTCTCTATCTCTCTGTTTGCAAATAAATAAATAATTAATTTTTTAAAAAGGAGAAAGAAATTGAGCTGAGCATCAGCATTCATCTCTCTCTCTCTTTCTTTCTCTCTCCCTCTCTCTCTCTCTCTCTCTCTCTCTGCTTCCTGACTGTGGGTGTTGTGACCAACTGCCCAAAGCCCCCACCACCAAGCCTCATCTGCTATCTGTGATCCAAAATTAACCCTTCTTTCCCTAAGAAGCTTTTGTTGGGTATTTTGTCTCAACAACAAATAAAACACCTAAACCAGTCAGCGTCAGACATGTGAAGACAAACAGATTGGACCCTTGTGACGTGAAGAATGGAAGAAGGTTCCACCAAAAACAAACAAACAACAACAACAACAAAAAAAAAACTTGGATGGCCTTTAGCAGCAGAAAAGGGTAAGGAAATGGACAGACCCCTAGACCATCCTTGTCAACATGGAATGCAGTCTGGCTGGGACCTGAGATCCTGTATGTCCAGCTGGCTCCCAGGTGATGCCAATGTCTCTGGTCCACCTAGGACCAGATTAGCAAGGGAGGAAACAGTGGACTCAGCCCCCAGTGAGCGTCTCTGTGTGGAAGGTTCATGTTTGTGCTTTGTTTTCTCTGAGATGCCTCCACTCCACCTCTTGTTTTGAACCTTTGATCACCAGCTGGTGGCCCTGTTTTAGGAGGTTGTGAAAACTTTTGGACCTGGCTGTAGGAAGTAGTTCACTGGGAATGGAACCTTGGGGGAGGACCTACCATCCCCAGACGTTTCATGTTGTGCTTCCTGGTCAGCCATGATGTGAACGGTTCTGCTTCCACACACTGCTACTGCTGGATGTTCAGCCAATCACATAGAGCCAAACAACCATGGAGCAGATCCTCTGAAACCATGGGTCAGAATAAATGAATAAATAAACACCTGTTTGTGTTCAGTTATTTGGTCACAGTAATAAAAATCTAATATACAAAAATATTTTTATTTATAAGCACAGAAATACAGACAGAGAGAGTGTGTGTGGGGGAGGGTGCTCCAGGGCTTCCTGCCACTGCAAACTCACTCCAGATGCTTGCACTACTTTGCCCCATCTGGCTTACGTGGGTACTGGGGAATCAAACCCAGGTCGTTAGGATTTGTTGGCAAAAGCCTTAACCGCTGAGCCCCGGTGCACTTTTATAACACTCAGTGTCCTCACACAAGGACAATGGTGTATATTACCAGTAGCATTTGGGGGATGTTATTAAATGACCTCAGTTTCCTCATCAGTAAAGTGGGACGATAGCGAGCTGTCATAAGGGCTCATTAAGCAAATATAAGAAAAGCACCACGCTCCCCTAAGTGCCCAACATGGGAAACCTACCAGTAATGCATCTTTCTCTCCTCTGTGGACCAGAGACAGTGAAGACAGCTTCGAAGTCTCACCCATTTGTTCTTTGTTCTGTATGCTCCATGTTGATCGCATGTTCTGGTCCTCACTGGGGGGCTGCACAGGGCAATGCCTTCACAAGTGAGTTGATGAGAGTAACCACACTAGTTCACTTTCAAAGCACTGTCAGGAAAGAAGGGACAAGATTTATTTTCTTGGACACCTACCCTATTTTTTTCTATTTTGTGTGTGTGTGTGTGTATGTGTTGTGTGTGTCTGTGTGTGTGATGTGTGTGCCTGTGTGTGCGCGATGTGTATGTCTATGATATGTCTGTGTGTGATGTGTGTATCTGTGTCTGTGTGTGTGATATATGTGTGTGTGTGATGTGTGTGTCTGGGAGTGTATGATGTGTATGTGTGTGTCTGTGTGTGTGTGATGTGTGTGCCTGTGATATATCTGTGTGTGATATGTGTGTCTGTGTGTGTGATATATATGTGTGTGTGATGTGTGTGTCCAGGAGGGTATGATGTATATGTGTGTGTCTGTGTGTGTGATGTGTGTGTCTGTGTGTGATGTGTGTGCCTGTGATATATCAGTGTGTGATATGTGTGTCTGTGTGTGTTATACATATGTATGTATGATGTGTGTGTGTGATGTGTGCCTGTGTGTGTGATGTGTGTGTCTGGGAGTGTATGATGTGTATGTTGTGTGATGTGTGTGTCTGTGTGTGTGTGATGTATCTCTGTGTGTGTGTGTTCCTGTCTTGAGGGGTTAGAGGACAATGTCTGAGTGTCTGTCTGTCCATCTGTTGCTCACACCTTGTTTGAGGCAGGGACTTTTGCTCACAACGCTAGCTGACCCACATGCTTCCAGAAGATTCTCCTGCCTCTGCCTCCCTTCTTGTCTAGGCATGCTAGGATCACAGATGCTAGTGCTGCAGCTTCTGGCTTTTCCTGGGCTCTGGGGACATGAGCTCATGTCTTCATTCTTGTACAGGGAGAGTTTTATCCATCAAGCCATCTCCCCAGCCCCACGGGGCACCAACACTGAGCGAGGCATGATTTAATTGTGTTTATACCTTATCATCCGCCTCCCCACCCCCAAGATCCCTAAGACAGGTTTAAGTGTTGGCAGGCAGGGGCTTAAAGAGGTCAAGACACTTGCCTCAGATCTATAAAGTGCCAAAACGAGGGTTCAATGCTGTTTCTATTCAAACTAGCCTTTCCTCGCCAAGCCCATGCCAGAAACCCTTCTCTGACCCCTGGTATTTCCCACTGAGAGAATTAGTCAGCTGTCTTTGATCAGGTAGGCTGGGCTGGCAGTGCAGTCCTGGTTCGTGGCATTACACTGGGGTTCTTATCTTTATTAACTGTGAATTTATCTCCCTGGAGAGATAGAGCTGTGGGTGAAGGGGCCCTGACCACACCTGGGCAAGTCTTACCTGCTCCGAACAGGTCAGCAGGCAACTGGGAGCCTTTTAATTATCTTCTTCCTCCCCTGCCCCTGTCCCTCAAGTTCAAACCTGTATTGTCAACACTGACATCAGACCAAAGGTAAGGGAGGTGAGGCATGTGGGCATTAACCCATGGCAACCCTTGATAAGGCCAGCATTTTCAAAACGCCATCAACAGATGCCTGTCCCCAGATAACGAGCCACCGGGCAGTCACCAGAGGCGGACAGTTGTGCGGCCAAAGTGGATTGATGCTATCTGAGTGCAGGAACCTGACCCAACATTCCCTTCTAGGTGAAGGGTTCCGGCCACATGGTTCTGTGTGTGTCCAAGATGTCCTAGGGATCTCCATGGCAAGGCTACACAGACAAGAAAGAAGAAAGTGATTTGTGGAGGTCGGTGAGAGGGTTCACCCCCCCACCGGCCCTGCACACCTCCAAGAGCAATGATACATCATCAGGTTTACCCCAAATACCACCGAGACCCCTCCCTCAAGTGGCCTAGAGTCGGTGCAGCATAATACAGTGACCTCACAGTGTGACAGGGACCTCAGCTACACCATCCGAGGTCATCGTCTGGACTCCGGCTCCCACCTCCATTCACCTCCCCCAAGACTTACAGTTTTACGAGGGCCTCCCTTCTGTTGCTTTCAAAGCAGGCTCCAAAGTCTTCCGTGTATGACATCCGCTTCTAATGAGGACGCGTATTTCCCAAGGGCTGTTTTTGCTACGGGCCCTGGACCTGGCTTGCTCTGTTAATTTTTCCTTCCTTC
Organism: Orientallactaga sibirica; assembly: GCA_036365145.1. Classification (NCBI taxonomy): domain Eukaryota; kingdom Metazoa; phylum Chordata; class Mammalia; order Rodentia; family Dipodidae; genus Orientallactaga; species Orientallactaga sibirica. The sequence goes on along the minus strand of JAEOAD010000026.1, from coordinate 16,785,696 downwards.
CTTCCTTCCTTCCTTCCTTCCTTCCTTCCTTCCTTCCTTCCTTCCTTCCTTCCCCATTTTTTCTTCTTTCCTTCTTTCCCCCTTCCTTTCTTTTTCTTTCTTTCTTTCTTTCTTTCTTTCTTTCTTTCTTTCTTTCTTTCTTTCTTTCTTTCTTTCTTTCTTTCAGGTAGGATCTCACTCTAGCCCCAGCTGACCTGGAATTCACTATGTAGTCCCAGGCTGACCTTGAACTCACAGCAATCCTCCTATCTTTGCCTCCCGAGTGCTGGAATTAAAGGCAAGTGCCACCACTCCTGGTTTGATTACTTCTCTCCTTTTTTTTATTTTAGACAGAGACTCACATAGAGAATTGGCACTCCAGGGCCTCAGCCACTGCAATCAGATTCCAGATGCTTGTGCCACCTAGTGGGCATATGCAACTTTGTGCTTGCCTCACCTTTGATGGTCTGGCTAATGTGGGATCTGAAGAGTTGAACATGGGTCCGTAGGCTTCACAAGCAAGCACCTTAACCACTAAGCCATCTCTCCAGCCCTGAATACTTCTTTCTAATACAATTTTCTGCATGCTCACCACGTGAGCCCAGGGATTGACAGTTTTGCAGTCACGCCAGTTCCTGGTATTATGGGGCTAGCTGCAGGAAACTGTATACCATACTGCAATACATTGTGTGACTGAAGACAGCAAGTGAGGTTTGGGTTTTGAATTGTTTGAGACAAGGTCTGTAAGTCCAGGTTGGCCTTGAACTTGAGGCAATTATCCTGTTTCCTTTCCTGAGTGCCAGGATTATAGATGTGTGTCACCATCGCCTCAGTGAAGATTTAAAATAAATCCCACATGGCTTTACTTTTGTCACACAGGAACGTGTTGTCCAATCTTTTCCCTGTTTGCACCAGATAGTGGGAGGGAGGGAAGGAAGGAAGGAAAGAAGGAAGGAAGGGAGGGAGGGAGGAAGGAAAGAAAGAGGGGGGAGGGAGGGAGGAAGGAAGGGAGGGAGGGAGGGAGGAAGGAAGGGAGGGAGGGAGGAGGGAGGGAGGGAGGGAGGGAGGGAGGGAGGAAGGAAAAAAACAATTGAACTTTGGGAAAATGAAATTACTTTTAGAATGCTGTAAGTTTCAACTCAAAGACTCATTCTTCACTTGAAAACTATGTTTGTCTCCTTACAACCAAAAACAAAAACCAAACAAAAAGGAAATAAAATATAAAGAATTCACAACCATAGTCTGATTTTCAAAATGAGCCCACACAGATCCTCATGCTTAGAGAAGTCCCTGGCAGTGCTTTGTGTGTTGCAAGATGTTATGAAGTCCCTCGAGATTCATTAAGAGGAGATGGTTTAGTAGCTGCTGGGTAAGGATTAAAGATATTTAGAGGTTTTACTACAAAAGGAATACTTCTGACACTAGGGTCAAGGCAGGCTGGAAAATGAAATTTCAGGGGCTGGAGCAATGGATCAGTGGTCAAAGGCACTTGCTTGCAAAGCCTGCTGGCCTGGGTTCAATTCCCCAGTACCCACATAAAACCAGATGCACAAAGTGGCACATTCATCTGGAATTTGTTTGCAGCAGCTAGAGGCCTTGGTAAGCTCATATGCTTTCTCTCTTGTGCACAAGTAAAATAATTTTTTTTTTAAAAAAAGGAACTAGACTTTCCAGTGTTTCCAGTGTATCTTCTATTCTGTTCAAATTTTGTGAAACAAGTGGGGACAGTGTTTACTTACTAGGATTCTGCTAAACAGAGACAGAGCTTAGAGAACTATCCCCCTGCCCTCCCTGAGTTCGAGTCCCAGGGCAGACACAATGGGCTCAGGTGGGCAAGTTGTAGCCTTTCATCAGATTCCCATGGGAATTTTTTTCAGAAAGTCAGTCTTGTACCATCAATCCTGGATGAAGGGTGATATTTAAAAAATGATAGATCAGGGCTGGAGAGATGGCTTAGCAGTTAAGGCATTTGCCTGCAAAGCCAAAGGATCCTGGTTCAATTCTCCAGGACCCATGTTAACCAGATGCACAAGAGGGCACATGCATCTGGAGTTCGTTTGCAGTACCTGGAGGCCCTGGGGCACCCATCTCTGTCTCTATTCTTGCACGCTCTCTCTCTCTGCTTACAAATAAACAAATAATATTTTTAAATGATATATCACTGGACATGGTAGCACATGCCTTTAGTCCCAACACTTGGAAGGCAGAGATAGGAGGATTGCCATGGGTTCAAAGCCATCCTAAAACTACATAGTGAATTCCAGGTCAGCCTGGGCTAGAATGAGACCTTACCTCGAAAACCCAAAAGAAAAAAAAAAAGAAAGTAGACAGCATCATAGAAGTGTGTAACTACCTCCTATCGGCTGGCGCAGCTTGCACTGCCTGACGGTAGTCACGGAAGAAATGAATGAGTCAATGTATGAATGGAGCAGGGTACAGAGTTCACCCCCACCACAGCTGAAGCGTGCCGGACACCTGGGTTTCCCAGGAAAGTATTTTCTCCAAGCACCCATTGCCCTGAGCTTTCTGAGTGATGTTTAATGTTTGCGTTTGCTCTTTGGGGAGGCTGCAGAGATGGGAGTTCTAAGGAAAGCCATTCATCCGCGTCAGAGGCGAGGAAGGACCAACAGGTAGGAATCACGCAGAGTAAATATTTAAACATGAGAAGGTCAATAGCTGTCAGATAGATGCGGTAACAAGCTCTTCTTCAAAAATCAATTCTCTTACTTAGTAAGGCTTGGGCCTCAGTAGGAGGGGGACTAACCTGAAGTCATTGGAGCTGGGGTCTTAGACGAGTTCTGCTGAAAGAGAGCAAGAAAAAGAGAGGGAGGGAGGGAAGAAAGGAGAGAGGGAAAGAGGGAGAGAGGAGCAGGGCGTGGTGGCACACACCTTTAATTCCAGGGAAGTCCAGGCAGGAGGATCACCATGAGTTCAAGGTCATCCTAGGACTACATAGTGAATTCCAGGTCAGCCTGGGCTAGATTAAAACCCTACCTTGAAAAAAAAAAAAAAAAAGGTGAGAAAGAAGAAAGAAAGGAAAGGAGGGGAGGAGGAGGGAGGGAGGGAGGGAGGGAGGGAGGAAAGGGGAAGGAAAAGGGGAAAGGAGGAGAGAGGGAAGAAGGAAGAAAGGAAGGGAGGGAGAAAAGGAAGGAGAGAGGGAGAGAGGAAGGAAGGGAGGGAGGAAGGGAGGGAGGGAAGGAGAGAGGGAAGAAGGAAGAAGGAAGAAAAGAAGGGAGGCAGGGGGAGAGGGAGGAAATGATAATATATAACCATCTCTTGCAACATATTTCCAAGAAGCTTGTGAAGAGTGCAGATTTGGCCTGAGCAGGGTGAAGGATGCAGACCAACTAGGGATTGGGGCTGAGGTCATGGCCCAGAGGGTAAAGCGTGTTCTGATCCCCAGGACCGTGTGAATGCTGAGCAGGGTGAAATGCGTCTGTAAGTACATCTGCCACTGTCATGCCAGTATCAGGCAGGTGGAAACAGAAGGACTCCTCGGGCTGGCTAGCTAGTCTAGCTGACCAGAAAAATGCCAGGCTCAATGAGACCCTGTCTCTGTATACACAATGGAGAGTGACCAAGAAAGATGCCCAAACTCCATCTCTGTATATGTCACACCACACACACACACACACACACACACACACACACACACACACAGTACACGCCTGCATGCACAGCATATACACAGATCAAAAGGGACCCCATGGAGTTTCTCCCAGCTTATGCAAACAAGCAAGGACTTGGGGTGTGAGCTGGCTGACAGTAGCCAGACAGCAGGTGTCCAGTGACTCACCTTGCATGTGGCAGATGCCAAAGTGGAGGGCTGCATCTGTTCAAGGTCATTCTCATTGGAGCACAAGTGGCCAGGCTTGCAGACCCTGGAGTGGTCAGGGCGTGAAGGAAGTGGCCTGTGTTTTTTCTGACGCTCCTACTCACTGAATGGCCGGAGCTGGCCTCAGAGCTAGAGGGGAGGCTGTCCCTGTTCTCAGCACTCTCGAGTGGGCCTGAGCCCCACAGAGGAGAGGTGCTCATCTCCAGCACTGTAGGATCACCCCAAATAAACCACTTTCGCCTAAGATCTTGTCTCAGAAGGAGGCATCACTTCCAGAGTTCCTCTCCCACAGAATCCAAGTATTGATCTGGTTGGTTTTGTGTGTGTGTGTGTGTGTGTGTGGCGAGTGAGATGATTTAATTGACAGATAATAACTGTGTATCTCTATGGAGTCCAGCATGAATTTCTCTATACGTGTACACATTGTATAATGATTAATCTTGGGCTGGAGAGATGGCTCAGTGGTTAAGGTGTTTGCCTGCAAAGCCAAAGGACCCAGGTTTGATTCCCCAGGACCCACGTAAGCCAGAGGCACAAGCTGGCCCATGAGTCTGGAATTCGTTTGCAGTGGCTAGAGGCCCTAACACACCCATTCTCTCTCTCTCTCTCCCTCTCTCTCTGCCTCTTTCTCTCTCAAATAAATAAATAATTTAAAAAAGAAAAAGATCTTCAGGCCAGGCGTGGTGGCACACACCTTTAATCCCAGCATTTGGGAGGCAGAAGTAGGAGGATCACTGTGAGTTTGAGGCCACCCTGAGACTGTAGAGTGAATTCCAGGTCAGCCTGAGCTAGAGTGAGACCCAACCTCAGAAAACCACACACACACAAAAATTTCAGTTCTGTTTGTGGTTTAACCATCATCTTAAGCATTTATCATTTTCCTTTGTAAAAAGGACATTCAAATTCTCAAATTCTCTCTTCCAGCTGTCTTGAATTAAACAATATTGTTAACACTCACCCCCTCTTGGTAATAGTATGCCTGAAGTGACTGCCATGTCTTTATATGTGTTAACTCACACTTCTCACCCCGCCTCCAGCCTCGTGCCATTATTCTACTCTTGGCTCTTGGCTCTTGCATCTGTAAAATGGGGACAGTAATAGCTCTTGCCTCAGAGGTCTAATGTAGAAATTAACTAAGCAGATGGCCCGGAACATTGAGTCCAATGCTTGGAACTTACAATGAATGTCACCTACAGTTATTACTGGCAGCAGAGGTCAAAGTGGAATTTCTTCAATTTATTCAGGTAATGGTAGGATGAGAGGGAACTTAGGTTTTCTTCCTTCAGAGTTCCCATGTTTATGACATTTTACGAATGTGGAACTCTCAGAGGCAGCAGGGTGTCATGGAAACTAGGGGACAGGCCTCCTGCACTTCTGTCCACTGTGGCTCATAAGGTCATCATACAATTCTGTGCCTCAGTTTCCTCATATGTGCAATGAAGGAAAGAGGTGCTCTTTTTTTGTGTGTGTTTTGGGATGCTCTGGTGAGCTAAAGTGTTCATCACAGGGGCTGATACAGAGGAAGAGAGAATAAATCCAAGCTGTTGTAATAAAAGGGGACTTGTTAATATAGGGATAGATGAATAAATGATTGATAGGTTGATAGATGATTAATGGATAAATAATAAAGATGATAGATAACAGATAGATCTGTATTTTTAAAATACTTTTATTTATTTGCAAGCAGAGAGAGACAAAGAGAAGTGAGAGAGAGCATGGGTGCACTAGGGCCTCTAGCCACTGCCAATGAACCCCAGAAGCATGGGCCACTTTGTGTACCTGGCTGTACATGGGTACTAAGGAATCAACCCCAGGTCCTTAGGCTTTTCAGGCAAGCATCTTAACTGCTGAGCCATCTCTCCAGTCCTAGACTCTGTATTGTTCAGATGCATATATAGACTATTTCCTGAGTCAGAATTAAAATTTGTTAAATAAGCTTCCTATTACTAGCTGGGAAAATTAAGCTTCTAGAGTGTCAGTTTTAAAAACTGTTTTCTGACTGTGTCCTGGACAGACTGAAATGGATCCTAGAGCAACAACTACAGTACCTAATAATGGGCAAAAGGAAATGCTAGAAATCAGTATTATTCTTGAGGTCATTAATTCAAGAAGGAGTTATCAAGTTGGAGAAATGGCTCAGTAGTTGGAGTGATTGCCTGCAAGGCCTAATGACACAGATTTGATTCTCCAGTACCCACATAAAGCCAGTTGCGCAAAGTGGTGCATGCTTCTTGAGTTCATTTGCAGTAACTGGAGGCCCTGATGAACCAATACTCTGTGTGTGTGTCTCTGTGTGTGTGTGTGTGTGTGTGTGTGTTTATCTCTGCTTGCAAATAAATAAAATAAAAATAAAAAAGAAGAAGCTATAGTAGATGTTAAGTAGAACACTGGCTTAACCATGTTGGGGGTGGATAGAAAGAGAAAGAACATTTATCAGGTAGTTCCACCTCTTATCCAAAACCTGAGAAAGTGGGCTGGAGAGATGGCTTAGTGGTTAAGGCATTTGCCTGCAAAGCCAAAGGACCTCGGTTTGATTTCCCAGTACCCACATAAGCCAGATGCACAAGGGGGCGCATGCATCTGGAGTTCATTTACAGTGGCTGGAAGCCCTAGCACGCCCATTCTCTCTCTCTCGCTCTCAAATAAATGAATAAAAAAATTTAAAAAAACCTAAGAAAGGAAAATTGTGCCCAAGTTGCATGCAGGTGCCTGATAGAGAGGTAATTTCAGACAGCCAGCTGGAGGAAGCAACGGTGGTGACCATGATGTCAGTCTGCCACACATTCTAGAGCAGGCTGTGGGACTTCAGAATTGCAGCAAATCCCGTCTTCCATTTTTGTTTTGTTGTTGTTGTTGTTTTGTTCTTTTACGATTTAAAGGAGAGTCCTGGGGATGCACTTGAGTGCCCCCCAAACTCACTGGACTCACAGCTTTTATTCAGTTTCAGGCCGTCAAAGCAATGGGCCAAATCCTGTCTCCTGCTTGCTTGGGCATTCGCTCATTGCCAGTGTTTAGCATTTCTGCTCCACACAGAGTCAGGACACAACACCAGAGGAGGCAGGTAAAGGGGAATCTAGCCTTTCCAGGTGCTTTATCAGTTATTAACTTATTTCATTCCCAGAGCAAGCCTCGAGAGATTAGCATCATCACCATGCAATGGAGAAACCGAGACACAGAATTCTGGGATGCCCACGATCCCACAGCAAAGAAGTGGGGAAAGAGACTGTTGACCTCTGGCATGAGGCTGGCTCGGGAGCCCCCTGCCTTACCCACTGTACTCTGTGTCTCTGTGGCATATATTAAACTTTTGTGCTATTTCCCCCGCCACTAGAAGGGCTTCTCACCCTATGCAGATATTGCTAACTGGATGCACATCTTCTTTGAAGAGTTCATGGTTCCATCCTCTGAATCCTTCTTAACATTCCATGAAGAAGTGTTCATCTAAATTAGCATGGGTGATCAAGCCAGTTACACAACCAGACCAGTTGGGACTACAAGCAACAGAAGCCAGAGGAGACTCCATTCAAAAGGTATGGGAGAGGTGAAAGGACTGAAAGTGTCCAGGAGGCAGGTGCTTCCTGGGGGAGGGGTCTGAGAACAGGTGTCCACTGGGTTAAAGGTTTATCTGGACATCTCTACTGAAACCAAGGTGTTCTAAACCTAATTAAAAAATTGTTTTGGGCTTAGTGGTTAAGGCACCTGCCTGCCAAGCCTAAAAATGCCCATTCGATTCTCCAGATCCCACCTTTAGCCATATGTGAAGTGATGCAAGGGCGCAATGCCGCACTTGCCCACAAGGGGGCGCACGCATCTGGAATTCGTTTACAGTGGCTGAGAGGCTGCTGGTGTGCCCATTTTCTCTGTCTCTTCCTCTCTCTCTCTCTGTTTCGCTCTGTCCCTCTCTCAAAAAAATTTTTATTCTTATTTTTATTTATTTATTTATTTATTTATTTATTTATTTATTTATTTATTTATTTATGACTGAGGGAGAGATATTGAGAGAGAGAATGTGCATGCCAGGGCCTCCAGACACCACAAACAAATTCCAGATGCGGGTGCCATCATGTGCACCTGGCTTACCTGGGTACTAGGGAGTCCAACCTGGGTCCTTAGGCTTCGCAGGCCAGTGCCTTAACCGCTAAGCCATCTCTCCAGCCCCCTACACTTATTTTTAATCTCTTTGTCTTGGGTACTTCTGCTCAAAGTTTGATGTACATCCATTGTCTTGGCATAGACCATTTGTCTACGATGATAACACAAAGTCAACTAGAATGAGTGCCCAAAGAGGAAATACTAAGAGGAGAAAAATTTTGGGCTGTCCCAAATGATGACATCACCAGCACCATTGTCCACTGTGACAGACCCGACCCACTTAACCAGCTCCGTGGACTCCAGTGGAGGGCATGGGCTGCTGAACAGGCTAATTGGCTGGCCTGTGAGCCACGAGGCAAACAGTTCTGCTGAGGGTTCTGGATGCAGCCTGGATGTTTTCACCTAGGGGAACTAACTCATCCAGCAGGGAAGGGGCCCGGCAAGGATGAGCCTTTGAAAGCCTCTGATGCAATCAGCCCGTTGATTAATGCAATTAGCGCCATTAGGACAGGAAGTTGTTAACCTAAATCAATTCTCCACAGACATCTGTCATGCTAAGTGTTCCTCTCTGTCCTAAGCATATTGCGCTAGTTTGGTGTTTTAGTGGTGACGACCATTAAAAATAAATGATTATTGTTGATTTTCTATTGATATAGCTATTAATGCATCGGTGCCTGTGTGTATAGGCGGCTTATGGGTAGTGTACAGAAAATAGATGGGCTCACGATAGGAAGTAGGTATTGACTGCCCGTTGCTCAACTCAGGAGGTAAATATTGACCAATGGGAAGCAGCTAGCAGCTTATGACGAGCTGAGAGGCAGAACGTTCATATCAGCTCAGTTTTTCCTTAATTACCGCAATCATTTATCCTCCACGGTGTGGGAGGCTCAGATGTAAAGAATGTGTTTATCTTTGCTTGGGGGATCTAACTTGGGACTCCTCAATCAACATACCAAAGTGCTTTCTGCCAGTTGGTTTTCCGGCTCCTTAAAAAAAACTTTCTCCTTTTGCCTCCTCAAAGCATTTCTCCCCCTTGGCCTAGGAGACTCAGACCTTCCCTAATAGCCTCCCATCATAACCATGGCATCCTTTTCCTAAATCCAACCCTTCAGTGCAAAGAAGTGTCCAGGACAATAATAGCAATGAGCCAGGTGTGGTGGTGCACGCCTTTTAATCCCAGCAGAGGTAGGAGGATAGCTGTGAATTTGAGGCCAGCTTCAGACTACAGGTCAGCCTGGGCTTGAGTGAGACCCTACCTCGGGGGGAAAAATAAAATAAAATAAAATAAATAAAATAAAATAAAATAAAATAAAAATACTTAAAATTAATTGTGATCTCACTGCCCAGAATTTTGCATAAATCTCAAAGATTAGCTCCAAGGTAATAAAGATCATAATTATGGCTATTGTTGATGTGCCAGAAAGTCTTGTCTGAAGCTTTTTCCATGTTGGTGCTAATTAAAACTCCTACGTAGTTCTGGAGTTCATGTTATTATGGCCGTTTCACTGCTGAGGAAATTGAGGCAGAGAAAAATGTGAATGGGACAGCTGGTTAGTAGTACTGTAAGCATGAATTCTGATCAAAACGTTCTCTCTCTTGTGCACACTTTTCTAAAGGCATCTACTTGAAGTTTTGTAGCAAGGAGTCAAGTTTCAGAAATTCTTCTGTGTGTATGCATATGTTAGGGTGTGCGCTTCTGTGTGTGTGGTCGCGCGTGCGCGTATACACACACATACGAGCATGTACGTATCTTTACCACACCCCACTCCAGAAGAAGATAGTGAAATGTGCTGACTCCAAATCATGTGCTAAGATTTACACAATCATTAGGTAAAGTGAGGGGCTGGAGAGATGGCTCAGCAGTCAAGGCACTTGCCTGTAAAGCCTAACAACCTAGGTTTGGTTCCCCAGTACCCATATAAAGCCAGATGCATAAAGGACAGAATGCATCTGGAGTTTGTTTGAAGTGGCTGGAGGCCCTGGTGTGCCCATTCTCTCTCTCTCCTTCTCTCCCTCCTTGCAAATAAACAATTAAAAAAAAATGAGTAAAATGACTCAGGCCAGGCCAGACTCTAGTCCCAAAAGTTCCACTTTGATTCAGGTGTCTCCCATAAACTTAGGTGTTCTGATGGCAATTTGGAATTAATGCTTCCTGGAGGCAGTGTATTATTGGCGGCAGGCTTATGGGTATTATAGCCAGTGTCCCCTTGCCAGTGTTTGGCACACTCTCCTGTTGCTGTTGTCCACCTGATGTTGACCAGGGAGTGATGTCCACCCTCTGCTCATGCCATCGTTTTCCCTGCCATCGTGGAGCTTCCCCTCGAGTCTGTAAACCAAAATAAATTTTTTCTTCCCCCCACAAGGTGCTCTTGGTGGGTGATTTCTGCCAGCAATGCGAACCTGATTGCAACAGGGCCGTTAAACTTTTTTGTTTTTCGAACAAACCATTGAATTTCTCTCTTGTGGCCCTGCTTTCAATAAACGCTACAGGCACAGAGACAACGAATCCTGTTGTCAGCTCACATGGACACCTGGGATCTGAGTGTCACATCCAGAAATACCTGCTGGATCAATGGGAATGACTGGATTTAACAGAGCACGGAGCACTCGGCCGGGCAAGGAAGGAGGGTTGCCAAAGGCAATGCGGGGAGAGTGACTGTGAAGAAATCACAACATGAAAGAGAAGGAGCGATTGTTCCAAGCCGACAGTCCCAGAGAAGGTCACACTCTTAAGAGTCATCAAAAGGAGAGTTAAACCTGGTGGACCAGAAAGGCCGGCTGCCATTCCCTTGGGAGCTGAATTGTCAAGCATTGATTTCAAAATGCCTTAGACTTTGTGCTAAGACAACATTTTTAGCTGGTTAATTAAAAACGGGGTGTCAGATATGCTTCAAACCCACATCGGGAGATGTGTCAGCTCTGGGACTCAAAAAAGAAAATCCTTGTAGGCTCAAGGATTCTATCATGGTGGTAGGGGATGGGGGTAGGGAGAAGGCTTAAAGAGCCAAGAACTCGTAGGGGAAGAAGCAGGAGGAAAGAACAGAGAGAGAAGAGGTGCTGTCAGGAGATCTCCAGCCATGAAAATGTGGGGGCAGGGTAGATTGACTCCTTCAGTTATTGAGTTTTATACCCTGATTTTCCAGAAAAGAGGAACTCCCAAAACAAAATTCCATCTACTTTTTCTTAAAAATTTTTAAATTTTATTTATTTACTTATTTATTTGAGAGGGGAAGGAGAGAGAGAAAAAGAAGCAGATAGAGAGAATGGGTGTTCCAGCACTGCAAACGAACTTGAGATACATGTGTCACCTTATGCATCTGGGAATGGAACTTGGGTCTTTAGGCTTTGCAGGTAAGTGCCTTAACTGCTGAGCCATCTCTGCAGCCCCGTATCTACCTCTTGATCATGGTTCCTGTTAAACAGCCTTGAAGTATGTGGACAGCCCCATCCGATGGTGATCCCAGGTCTCCATATACCGCCTCCATGAAATAACTGATGAGCTACTGTGGAGGCAGAGCCAGAAAACCCATCCTCTACACACACACACACACACACACACACACACACACACACACACGCCACATCTGCTTCCCAGTCCCCAGAATCCCAGGCACCTGTGACTGTTGTTTTGTTTTTTTTTCCACAGTAAAGAGACTTTGAGGTTGGGGTAAAGTTTAGCATTTTGAGATGGAAACAATCATAGATTATCTGAGTGATCCAGTGTAATCACAAGAGTCTCTATGCAAGGGAGGCAGGGAGGTCAGTAAGACAAGGACATGTGAGACAAGTCGGGCGTGGTGGCTCATGCCTTTAATCCCAGCATGGGGGAGGCAGAGGTAGGAGGATCACCGTGAGTTCAAGACCAGCCTGGGACTACATAGTGAATTCCAGGTCATCCTGGGCTTGAGTGAGACCCTACCTCAAAAAAAGAAAGAAAGAAAGAGAGAGAGAGAGAGAGAGAGAGAGAGAGAGATGAAAGCAATGCAGGGTCATTAGTCTCTAGAAGCTGGAAAAGCAAGGCATTGGCTCCTTCCTGCAATGCCAAAAGAATTGTAGTTCTCTCCACACTGCGATTTTAGCCCTGTAAGACACCTGGTGATCTTCCTAGCTCCAGAAGTGTAAGTGCAAGACAGTGAATTTCTATTGCTTTGGTATTTTTTTTTGTTGTTGTTGTTTGTTTGTGTGTTTGGTTGGTTGGTTGGTTGGCTGGTTTTTCGAGGTAGGGTCTCACTCTAGCCCAGGTTGATCTGGAATTCATTATGTAGCCTCAAGGTGGCCTTGAACTCATGGTGATCCTCCTACCTCTGCCTCCCGAATGCTGGGATTAAAAGCATGTGCCACCACTCCTGGCTTCTATTGTTTTAAGACCTTAGGTTTCCAGCAATTTGTTACAGCAGAAAAATAATAATAATGATAATACGCTTGTGTGCTGGTGGATTCAGATGTCCCCCATAAACTTAGGTGTTCTGAATGCTAGTAGGTTCCCAGCTGATGGAGATTTGGGAATTAACGTCTCCTGGAGGCAGTGTGTTGGTGGGGGCGGGCTTATGGATATTATAGCCAGTTTCCCCTTGCCAGTTTTTGACACACTCTCCTGTTGCTGTTGTCTACCTTATATTGGCCAGGGGGTGATGTCCACCCTCTGCTTATGCCATCGTTTTCCCCTGCCATCATGGAGCTTCCTCTCGAGGCTGTAAGCCAAAATAAACCCTTTTTCCCACAAGCTGCTCTTGCTTGGGTGTTTTCTGCCAGCAATGCAGACCTGACTGCAACAACTTGGTTCATGTGTTGCCTATATATCAGGAGACCTTGAGGCCACTTCTAATGACACAGAAAGTGCTAATAATAATAATAATTATAATAATTATTATTAATAATAATTATAATAATAATTATTATTAATAATAATTAATAATAATAACTAACATAAAACTAGGTTCAGTTATTTTCTTTTCTTGAGAATGTCATAAATAGGGCATAAAACCTCAAGGAGGGCTGGGAAGATGGTTCAGTGGTCAAAGGCCTTGCTTGCAAAGCCAGTGACCCAGGATCAAATCCTCAATATTCACATAAAGCCAGATGCACAAGGTGGCAGATGCATCTGGAGTTTATTAGCAGTGGCAAGAGGTCCTCATATGCCCATTTTCTTTTTGTAATTTATTTTATTTTATTTATTTGAGAGATTCAGAGAGGCGGGGGTGGGGGAGAGAATGGGAATGCCAGGGCCTCAGCCCGCTGCAAAGGAACTCCAGATGCATGTGCCACCTTGTGCATCTGTCTTATGTGGGTCCTGGGGAATAGAACCTGGGTCCTTTGGCTTTGCAGACAAGTGCCTTAACGACTACACTAAACCATCTCTCTAGGCCCTGATATGCCCATTTTCTACCTCTCTCTCCTTACAAATAAATAAAATTATTTAAAAAAAATAAAACTTCAAGGAAAGAAATTGAAGTCTCTCCCAAAAGTCTGCACAGAACCAAGTCAATTACTCAGAAGAACAATTATCCCTATTTAAGCCAGAAACCTTGATTTCTTGAACTCCTTGCCTACCTCTTCATCACAGAATGAAATAAAGTAGAAGCCCAAGGATCATTTCTTTCGTAGTTCTCAAAAGATCTCTATGCTCTAAACTCTTAGGTGAGGAGATAAAGGGTGGTGGTCTCTAAGATGAAACAATCAAAGGAAACACAAAAGAAAAATTGACTCAGAACTGTCCTACTGGCACTGCTGCTAGTGTCCCATACGATGAGTGGCCTGGACCAGCCTTTGGCGTGTTATGTATGGTGCTGTAACCACTGTGTGCCCTTCAAAGTTGCCTATACCTCCCCAAATCCTTGGGTTTCTTCTTATGAAAGAGCACCAAGTAGCTCCAATCCTCCAGGAACCACATATGGCAAAGACCACGAGAAAAACACACCTCCCCTTCCTTTCTTGGGATTGTTTTTGAGACAGGGTCTCATACGTAGTTCAGGCTAGCCTCAAACTTACGATCCTCTTGCCTCAGCCTCCCCAGTGCTAGTTACAGGTTTGCACTACCATACCTGGCTCCAGACCTTTCCTTCCTTATGTGGATTTTTTTTTCCAGTTCTTTCTTCTTTAGTTGATCCAGTCAACAGCCTTGTTTGGAAAGCTTGCTGTGTGCCTCCAACTGGGAGCACAGCACATACATAACACTTGGAACCTCTGCTCATACCAGTGGTGCAAAACGCAATAAGTGAGTAAATAAATGTTATGATAGAGCACAATTAGTCAAATGGAAATGAATGGCACACAGGAAAACCCGATTGAGAAGAATCTACTTTAGTGGGGGAAGCATTGCCGTTATTTTTTTTTTAATATTTTTTTTTTCATGAGAGAGAGAGAACTGGTGTGTCAGGGCCTCCAGCCATTGTAGTGGAACTCCAAACGTGTGCATCATCTTGTGCACATGTGGGATCTGGAGAGTTGAACATGGGACCTTAGACTTCGTATTCTAAGCCATCTCATCTCTTCAGCCCAGCATTGCAATTTTGAATGGCATGTCACGGGAGGTTAATTATCCTGGAAGTATCCTTTGAGTGAAACTTGAGGGATTTGGGGCAGTAAGTCACATGGATATTGAGGATGACAACACTTCTGTTACACAGCACTGGTAGGTAGGCTTATGATGACATCTCTTAAACCTTCAAGCAACCTTTTGTGTGTGGGGGGGGTGGTAATTGGTGTAAATATCACGGCAGCAGATGAGAGAACTGAGTTGCAAGGAGAGCGTGGATCTTGCTTGCAGTCAGATCCCGGAGGCTCAGAAGGAAGCAATGTGTCCACATCATGGGCTGCGTGAAGGCCTGGCTTGGTTGGATGGCTGCGGAAATGGGCGGGGCCTCCTAAAGTGAACTAGGAAGGCAAATACTGGCCATCACCACCACAGTGACATAGGACATGGGTCTCTAAATAATGAGGATGGTTTCTTCATATGCATTCATTGAGCGCCGACCCTGCAGATGCAGCTTTAGAACTGGGGACACGGCCGTGAATAAGACACAAAAGAGCATTGTCTGCATAGTAATGACATGGGACCCCCTCTTACGGAGGGTCAGGCAAATTTACCTGGTAGCGTTGGGTAGCGATGGGCCAAGATCAGAAGGTTTGCCTGGTGGTTCTGGGTCTTGAAGCTAGCACGTGGGGTGTGGCAGTCAGGTTCGCATTGCGGGCAGAAAACACCCGACCATGAGCAGCTTGTGGGGAAAAAAACAAAGTTTATTTTGGCTTACCGACTCGAGGGGAAGCTTCTTGATGGCAGGGGACAACAAATGCATAAACAGAGGGTGGACATCACCTCCTGGCAACATCAGATGGATGACAGCAATAGGAGAGTGTGCCAAACACTGGCAAGGAGAAGCTGGCTATAACACTTCCATAAGCCCATCCCCAACAATATACCACCTCTGGGAGGCTTCAATTCCCAAATCTCCATCAGCTGGGGACCTAGCATTCAGAATACCTAAGTTTATGGGGGACACCTGAATCGAACCGCTACAAGGAGAAAGTAGGGTCTGGTAGTGCCAGGTCTTTCTCCCAGATAAGGATAGTCCAAGATCAGGATCCTGCTCTCAGACCTGTCCTGGGTCTTCATCTTCCCCCACCCCACCCCCAGCACTGGTAGGTGAGAAGGAGTGGTGTCTTGAGAGCAGAGAGTGGCTGAGGATCCTGGCAGGCAAGGTCAGTACGCCAAATCTCCTGCTGTTGACTATCTCGGCCTCGTGGCGTACTCTGGGTGGCACCAAGGCTTCTGGAATGATATCAAGAGAAGACTGGCATATCTGGGGTCCTTTGGGGTTCCCACTCATCCTCATATCTATAGTAACCTATAACTATCCTGGCGAGATATATATTTTAAATATTAATTATTATTTGTTCTTTTTTACATTTTTTTTAAAAAAGTTATTTTATTTGAGAGAGAAAGAGAGAGAATGAGCATGCCAAGGACTTCAGCCGCTGCAAACGAACTCCAGACTCATGTGTCACCTTGTGCATCTTCTGGCTTACGTGGAATCAAACCTGGGCCCTTGGGCTCTATAAGCAAACACCTTAACCACTGAGCCATCTCTCCAGCCCCTGGTAAGATATTTTAAGGAGAGACACTTGTCCCCTTCCTTTTGCTTGTCAGAAGCAAGGGTTTCCTGAGGCCCGGACTCCTTAATCACACATACCTCTTGTTCTACATTCAAACCCAAGCCTCATATTAGAAACCCAAGATGGACTTGTGGGGTCACAGGACCTTCTCTTCCTACTGTGGCCCCACTAAGAGAGTAAGTCTCCTTACTCTGCTCTTCACTGTTACTTGACTCTCCGAGTGTCCATTGGAGAGACAAGTAGAAGACGCGTGGCCAAGTTTAGCGTATCAGGGCTGCCAGGACCCTAATGACTCTGGCAACGTGTCACCCATGTGGTGATGACTGTGATGGTCCTTTGTGTGGCAAATATGAAGCCCCCATGGCTAGGAGACAGACGGGAGCTCGGCTGCAATGTTTTAGTCGGGGAGCAGCTGACAACTGGACCACTCGTGTCTAATCCCACGTCCTTGCGGCTGATATGATCCAAAGTTCATTAACGGCTCCTACCATGCTGTAGGTGAAATCCAGTCTCCCTTCTTAATCTCCCTGTGTCTCTCATCTATCTCGTGTGTGTGTGCCCGTGCGTGCGTGTGCGTGTGTTAGCACTCATGTGGAAGTCAGAGGACAGCCTCAGGTGTAGGCTGGTTCTCACCTTCTACCTTGTCTAAGGCTGGGTCTCTCCTTGTTTACCACTGCACTCTCCAGGCTGGCTGGATCAGAGCTTCCAGGATCCTGCTGTCACTGTCCTGCGACCCGTCTTGCCATATAGGAGGGCCAGGATAACAAAGATGTGCTACTAGATTCTGGGAGAATTCACAGTCAGGGGTTCCCATTTACCTGCTGAGCCATGTCCCAGCCCAAAGTCCAGTCTGCTTAGTCTGGCCTACCCTGCACTGGGGATCAGTGAGCAGGCCACTTGGCCCAGAGTCGCTGCTTTGAAAGACTGTTCTATACTGTTCCATGGATAACAGATTAGCGCCATGTAGAAAGTACTCAGCCAACATTAGCCAGTATTTAAAGATCTTTTGCCATTTCTTAATAACTCTTACTAGTTTTTAAAAAAAAAAAACACTGGCAAATATTTCCAGCTGATCACTTAATGCTTTATCTGGGATTTTTTTTTTTTTAATTTTTGCTCTAAGGCCTTCATGGATCTATTCTGAGTTTAGCTCCACTAACCAGGCAATCAAGAACTAGTTTTGCTTCAGTGGCCTGTGCTTGATGGCTCAGCTATCTTCAGACTTGGGAACACATAAGATGGGCTATCTGGAAGATGAGCCCCAAGACTAAGCACGAAATATATGTTAATACACACTTCATACACATAAACTGCTGAAAATTTTATAGAATATGTTTTAAATATCTTATTTATTTATTTGAGAGAAAGAGAGAAAATAGGCATGCTAGGACCTCCAGGCACTGCAAACGAACTCCAGGTGCATGTACCACCTTGTGCATCGGGCTTTACGTGGGTCGTGGGGGAACTGAACCTGGGTCCTTAAGGGTTCACAGGAAGCCCCTTAACTGTTGAGCCATCTCTCCAGCCCTAGGGTAGTTTTAGTAAGTGTGGACATGGAACAACGTTTCACGGAGGTATGCAGTATTCCATCTGTGTCATTATGGATTTTGGCACAGTTCTGGTTTCAAACTCCCGATTACAGAAGCTCCGTGTAATGCAAGCTAAGACACCGTCAAGCACGTATGTTGCAGGACCTTCACTGAAAACCATAACCCACCCTCGGCAGTGACGGACAGGCCATGCCATCTTCTTTTACAGAGGGGACACTGAAGCCGTGAGGAAGCCGTGCCTCATTCCCGACCCCAAGCCTGATCCCTAGACTAAGTCACAGCTGGGATTTGAACCCACATCAGAGCTTGCAGCTCTCATCTCCCACACTCTCACCCGTGATGACTGCAGACCTGGTCACGGGTACAGTGGAAGACTTGGGGACCCAGGAGCATCTTGGATTTAAACCACATACTGCACTCTCTGTACGCATCCCTCACGAGCAAGGCTCATGGCTTCCTCCCTGGGGCCTTTCTCCTTGGCTCTCTGACCATCCCCAGCTGGGGCCTTCCTTCCTGTTTTAAGAAGTGAAAGCCTGGGGACACTAGCGCAGGCCCAATATAGCTTCAGATCTAAATTTATCCACAATGACCAGGCTCCAACCTGACCCTGCTGAGAAGAAAGGGGAAAGGGGAAAGAAAAAAAAAAGCAACAACTAATTCTTCACAAATTAGGACAATCATAAAGGTTCCTTTCAAGTGTCAGGGCGTATTCTTAGCAAGAGCGTTAACACTTAAATCAATTCCAGGCTGTAAAAATGGCATAATAGCAGGAAGCTGGGGCTACAGGCCTGACTTCCTCCTGGGAGACCGGGGATTTGCAGGGTGTCAGGAGGCTGGGCCCACAGGGATGGAGCCAGGCGGCTCCCCCTGACTCACCAGCAGCCTCACCTCCACTGAGTGTTCCATCTGGGGTTGCCCATGCAGCCCCTGGGTGGGGCTTTGTAACTAGAACCTTCCATAGCCTCTCACCCATCTTCCTAGATAATCTCCAAACAGCCCCATCCGTGTGTGGAAAAAGCAAGCTCAAGAGAGCGACCTGAGAACTAAAGATACAGACCAAGGATGAGGGCAGGGAGCCCAGCGCCCCAGGGCCTTGGTACAGGGGACTCAAGAGCTTTTGCCTTCCCGGTGGCCTTCTGTCCTCACGGTGGGCTGTCCAGCCAGCGTTCTGACATGACAAGATGCTGGAGCGAATCCATTTCTGGATGAGGAGAGATGCCCTGGACAGCTCAAGGAGCCCCCATGGCTTCCTGCTAAGTCATTTTTAGCCTACATGGCAGGTGGGGCCTCTCCCCTTCCACAGCGCCAGGCTTCTCCAGCTCCCTCTCCTAGTCTGCCTCATGCGCACTTCCTCCAATAAAACCCTTACCTCTTGTCTCTTGTCAGTGTAACATCCTTCTGGTTCCTTCCAGCAGAAGAAACATCTAATTCCTTTCCCTGGCCTCCGGTGGCCCATGCCGCCTCTCTAACCTCCACTCCTAAACTTGTCTTCTGTTTCTGCTCTGGGCTCTTCTTGCTGGACATCTTCTTTCCTGGACATTGTAAGTTGATTCTACCTCAGGCCTTTTGCACCTGCTTTCCTCTGCCAGGACATCTCCTTTCGGAGCCCGAAGGCTTCCACACGCATCCTCTAAGTGTGTTTCTCATTCTCTTCAGCTGTAACATCACTGGCTCAGCGCGGCCTTCTCACTCTACTGGATTGAAGCAGGCTTCTTGTCTCTGCTTCTCAGTCAATATCTACTCTGTACCCAGCCAATCGGGGTGACTGCCCATCTTGGTTGAAAGTATTTCAACAGCAGCCTACACTTACCGAGGGAGTTATTGGGAAGCTGGGTGCCCTTGTAAGGACTTCACAGATTTTTGACACCTTGAACCCTTCCCAAATTCTTATAAACTAGAGGTGCTGTAGGTAATATAGATAGAAAAATTGGGACAAGGGGGTTACTGAGTCCCAGAGAGACAGGACAACAGAAAGCCTTAAAAACCCTCTCCATCATCAGGACCCAGTTTTGTGTGTTGCGAAGAACCGACACCCTTATGTACCTGCAAGTGTCCCAGGGTCTCGTACCTGACCCTGAGTAGGCTGTTAATGTAGTAGTTGCCTTATTGCTGGTCTCCAGTGGCCCGAAAGCTATCCAAGGGGCTGAAGATGTAGCAAGGTGGCACCCGTGCAGCATGTACAAGGCCATGGGTTAAAGCCCCTCTAAAAAAGCCAAAAGCAGACCCCAAACAACCTCAGCACCTTCGCAAGGGGTTCGGGTTACTCCTGTCCTGCCTGTAAGCCTAGAATCTGACCCCCCTAGCCCCCACAAACATCTCTTCAGTGTACCAAAGAGCTCAGAGTGACAGCGGAGAGGGGCTGCGGGCTGTCTTCCCTCTTTCCTATTCATTCAGAGCCTTGCTGCTGGCAGTTGTGTCATCCTCCAGGATTCTGGAATCTTCCCTTACCTTTCACTACTTCCAGTGCCTGAGCCCCCATGTTTACCTGCATTGCCCACCCCTCCCCTCCCCTCTACGTTTTAAATTCTCATGGTTGGGACCATCTATGGTACATCCTGTTTCCCACAGGATCTCCTTGCAAGCGTTAAGACACCTCATCTGTGTTTTCACAGGTGAGCAAAAAAAAAAAAAAAAAGGCAGAGAGAGGAGAGGCTCCAACCCTCCTGGAGGGCTCACCCGGGGTTCAGTCACAGAGCTGGGGTAGCAGCGGTCCCTTCCCATGCCGCTCCTTGATTCTAGAGGTGCACCTGGAACCTCATGGCCAAGTCCAGGCTTTGGTGTCTCCGACTGGGTTCAAGACCCAACTCTGTGAATTTGGACAAGTTGCTTATTCTTCCTGGCCCTCATTTTCCTCATCTAAATACATATGGATCAAAAGAACACTTGGCAGAGAAAGCAACATGGAAGCCATGTACACCACTATTATTATTGCTGTTGCTATTGATACGCCCCAGCTAATCAATATCATTCTCTGGGAACAATTCAGCAGCCGCAAAGAGCTAATAGCCCAAGCTATTCAGAGCCTCCTCTTCCCTAGCAGGACAGCTACCCCAGGGTAACTTAACTGGGTCAAAGTTGCACCAGACCCCTCCTTTCCTGGCCACTCCCCCTCCCCTCACTGGGGACAGGAATTATCCAGGCGCCCATCGCCTCTGAAGGCCGTCCCTGCTGGGAGGCTTTGATAGGGAAAGTGTGAAGAACAAAAGCTATTGTTTGCAGAGGCGGCTGGTGCCTCTCAGGCCCCAGGCCAGCTTCCCAGGGGTGAGGTCTGGCTCCGAAGACACAAAGACAAAAGCCATTAGGACCAGGGACGAACAATGAGCGAACCTCTTCTATTTACCTGAACTGAAGGGGGCTGCCAAGTGGGGAACAATGAGGTGGCGAAGCTGGCATGTTTGCACTCTGCCCTCCCCTCCTTGAGGTTTTCAAAATAATGGGGGTGTGTGGTCCAGGACTGGTCGTTAGGACCTATTTCTATCTCAAAAGAGCCCAGGCCTGAGGCCTGAGCTTCAGATAGTGGGTTAAATTCTGGGTTCAAATTCTGCCTCCACCACGACTAGATGTAAAGCTTGGGTAACGAAGCGTACCGTCCTATAAAGTATGATACATGACCCAGTTAAGTGCTCCCTCGTGACCACGGACACCTGCGTGGCTTTGGACAAGTTTTCTGCACCTTACGCAACCTTGATTTCTGGACCTGTCAAGTGAGACTAAAGTAACAGGTCCCGGGCAGTAGACAAAGACAGACTGAGGTTCGCACACTCTGGAAATGGTGACACTTTGTCAATTTGGAGAGCAAGCTCTCCTGGGGGCGGGGGGCGGGGGAATCCAGCTCTGGACCATGTGACCGTCCTGCCCCAGGCTAGTGAGAGGTCCACACTGCAGCTTTCCTCCCTGACCAGTGCCCTGTGAACTCACGGGCAAGCGCTCTGCACAGGGCAAAATGTGTAGAGTGTTCACATGTTGTTATGATTTTTTTTTTTTTTTGCTTTTTCGAGGTAGGGTCTCACTGTAGCTCAGGCTGACCTGGAATTCACTATGTAGTCTCAGGGTGGCCTCGAACTCATGGCGACCCTCCTACCTCTGCGTGCGCCACCACGCCCGGCTCGTTGTTATGATTTTACCCAGACAAATGCTCAAGCTTGGAGATCACTGAGGACAGAGCCTATCTCCTGTTTTCCTGGTAACTTCAGGAAAAAAAAAAAAAAAAACAACAACAACCAACCAACCAATCTCCACAGGATTTAAAATACCATACAAAAGGAAAGAGAGACCTCCTGGCTAGGAACAAAACCCTCTGACCCCAGGTGATGAGCAAATTATCCCCTCCCTTAAGAGTTAATCCAGTTGGATGTGGTCAGTGACTTACCTGGTCAAGAGACCACGGGTGACCTAAAGAGACGCTACGGAGGTGGGAGGAATATTTATCCGCTTGTTGAGACCGAGTACTATACCTTCCAGAAGCCTCTCCCAGCGGACAGCAGCCTTGTCTGCCAGTTTCATTGACTTCTAGTTTAGAAACGGTAATTTTTTTTTCTTTTCTTAAAATCCTGTTTGAATGCCAGCAGAAATCCCAAGGGTGTTTGCCTGGACACTTGGGTTTTTCCATCTTTTTCATAAAGTCTGCACTCCACTTTGGTTGTTCTGGTGTCTGATTTTTCATGGTCACCCAAGGAAACCAGCAAGACTATTATAGAGAGACTAAAGCCAGGCATGGTGGGCCGCAGCACTGGAGAGGCTGAGGTAGGAGGGTTGAAATGAGTTCCAGACTAGCCTGGTTTAGTTAGCCTGGGTTTGAGACACTGTCTCAAAAGCGGCCCCCATCCCCCCCCCCAAAAAAAGCCGCATAAGTGATTGAATTTTCATTAAGGTCAAAAGCAGATGTAGATGTATAACTAAGGTACACTTCCAACCTGCCTGGCAGATCTTGCCCTTCAAGGGTTACACACTTTATGGAAGGAAAAGCTAAGGTTTGAGAGAGAGGCCAAACAGCAGTCAAGGCTTGGATCCAGACTTCTGTGGTTAGCAACATGTAGCAAGGGTCTGAGCCCTTCTATAAACTGCCAACTGCTTGTCTTGCCACCAGCTGGTGGCATAAACTCAAGTCGCCTGTGTGTTTATTATTACTAGCTATGAATCAGGTGGCCCAAGTCTCCTCTGGGGTGGCCCATGGGAGGACTGGGGCAAGAAATTGAATCAGCTACCCCAATCCCCAGGGTTGAAAAGGAGGCTACAAGTGCATATTAGAGAGTGTGGATACCAGACGCTACCAAGAAATGGACTTTAAAGGTGAAAATAGGCGCCGGGGACAAAGAATGCTCATGGTGCATATGTAAGGAACTGAGTTCGCTGCCCAGCACCGCATAAACCAGGCGTGCCTGTAATCCTGCCTTTGTGGGGTGGACATAGGAAGGTCAGAAGTTCAAGATCAACCTTGGAGGCCTGCCTAGGCTAAATGGTACCTTATCTTTAGAAAGAAAGAGAGAGAGAGAGAGAGAGAAAGAAAGAAAGAAAGAAAGAAAGAAAGAAAGAAAGAAAGAAAAAAAAAAAAAGAAAGAAAAGAAAGAAAGAAAGAAAGAAAGAAAGAAAGAAAGAAAGAAAGAAAGAAAGAAAAGAAAGAAAAGATGAGAACATTCTAGGAGGTTACGCACTGCCTCTCCCAAAAGACAGGGACACAAAAGCCAACGTTCAGATGTCAAATCGATCCAGTCTTTGTCTTTTAACAGTTATGGAAATCAGATCCTATTTCTAAGCCTCAGTTTCCCTCATTTGTAAAAGGGGCACAAATGTGGCATATTAGGAATTATAGTCTTGAGAAAACAAAAGCCATTTTTGTCCCTTTTAATTTCAGTGATTATCTTCTACCAAGCTGTCGCCAAGTCTACCAGTGAGGCTTTTCCAGAGGCACAAAACAGTTAGAATATGTGTGCAAGTGAGCACAGTGTGAACACACGCACATGCAGAAACTTGTTTTAAGATGATTTTTTAAAGTATTTATTTATATATTTGCAAGGAGAGAGAGAGAGAGAGAAAGTATGGGTGTGCCAGGCCCTCCAGCCTCTGCAAAGGAGCTCCAGATGCATGCGCCACTTTGTGCATCTGGCTTTACGTGGGTACTGGGGAAACAAACGCAGGTCGTTAGGCTTTGCAGGCAAGCACCTTAGCTGCTGAGCCTTCTCTCCAACCCTGTTTTAAGATTTTTTGTTGGTTTTTCGAGGTAGGGTCTCACTCTAGTCCAGGTTGCCCTTGAATTCACTATGTAGTCTCAGGGTGGCCTTGAACTCACAGTGATCCTCCTACCTCTGCCTCCTGAGTGCTGGGATTAAAGGCGTGCGCCACCACGCCCAGCTTGTTTTAAGATTTTTAAGGACCAGGAAGGCTAGAGATTTAGGCAAAAGTCAATGCTGGGCAGGATTTAGTGGACTCCAGCCGAAAGGGAGTTGAAATTTTAGAAAGGAAATTGGGAGCCTGTAACTTGCACAGCAGTCCTCTTAGAAATGTCTATATGGTCACTGCGATGCGCTTAGCAGGGAGGAACTTGAGACCATAGCTGTCAACAGCACATGGGAGACCTTGACGGTATCATATGCTCACAGTGGACTTGAACCCAGCAGCGAAAACTGAAAAGCTGTTACAAGCAACAGCCTGGGTAAATCCCACAGAGAGAACATGAGGAAAAAGGAGCCAGGAACCAAGTGGGCCCTGGTCTTCACTCTGGGCTCCTGGCTCATCAGTTCTGGAGGTCCTGTGGTCTTCGTAGTTGACTTTCAACCCTCCTGCTTCCCCCTTTCTGTTCCCTTGTTCTGGAACGCCCTTCCCCATGCAGCTCCTTTCTGCCCTCAAAACCCAGAATGAGCCTCTGTCTTTGAGCTTGGCATCTGTCCTCTGTGGGGTCTGACCTGGCTCTCTTCCCACCTTCTTTTTCTCCCTTGCTTCTTCCCTTCCTTCTTCCCTCCCTTCTTCCCTCCCTCCTTCCCTCCCTCCCTCCTTTCTTTCTTCCTTCCTTCCCTCCTTTCTTTCTTTCTTTCTTTCTTTCTTTCTTTCTTTCTTCCTTCCTTCCTTCCTTCCTTTCTTTCTTTCTTTCGTTTTTTGTAAGGTAGGCTCTCACTCTGACCTGGAGTTCACTGTGTAGTCTCAGGGTGGCCTCGAATTCATGGCTATCCTCCTACCTCTGCCTCCCTAGTGCCACCATGCCCAGCTCTCCTCGTGCCTTCTTTGATCACTTGTGAACCCCCGAGTGCTCTGAATGTCATCTCTCTTCACACACTTACCACTTCACTTAGCACTTTACCTATCCTGCGGCTTTCTTAAAGACCAAGCCGTTAAGGCGCTTGCCTGTGAAGCCTAAGGATCCAAGTTCGAAGCCTAAGGACCCACGTTTGATTCCCTGGTATCCTCAAAAGCCAGATGCACAAGTTCATTTGTAGTGGTTTTGAGGG
Source organism: Orientallactaga sibirica (assembly GCA_036365145.1). NCBI lineage: Eukaryota > Metazoa > Chordata > Mammalia > Rodentia > Dipodidae > Orientallactaga > Orientallactaga sibirica. The sequence goes on along the minus strand of JAEOAD010000026.1, from coordinate 16,760,689 downwards.
CATACCCATTCTCTATCTGCCTCTTTCTCTGTCTTGAGTAAATAAATAAGCAAAATATTTTTTTAAAAAATATCATTTTTAAGCCAGGCATGGTGGCGCACACCTTTAATCCCAGCACTCAGGAGGCAGAGGTAGGAGGATCGCCGAGAGTTCGAGGCCACCCTGAGACTACATAGTGAATTCCAGGTCAGCCTGGACCAGAGTGAGATCCTACCTTGCAAAACCAAAAAAATAAAAAATAAAAAAAATATCATTGTTAAGAAATATATAAAAGACCAAGCTTGATCAACCCCTTGCATCATGGTATCCTGTTACCCAATAGCTACTGTCACATAGTCACTCTCAGTGACTCTACTGGGGTGAAAAAAAGAAAAGAAGAGGGCCAGAGAGAGAGCACAGTGAGTAAATACTCACCTCACAAGTATGAGGACGTGAGTTTGATGCCCAGCACACACGTAAAATGCCAGGCTTTGGCAGTGCACATCTGTTATCTCAGAAATGGGGAGGTGGAGACAGGAGGGTCCCCGGGCCTCTCTGACCAGCTTGTCTAGCCTAACTGGTGAGTTCCAGGCCAGTGAGAAACCTTGTCTCAAAGGAGGTGGATGACACCTGAGGAGCAATTATTGAAGTTGCTCTCTAGGCTTCTTCTATATGTACCAACACACCTATGAGCATGCATAAACGCATGCACATATACCACGCATACATATGCAAAAACGAAAAGCAAAGAAAAGGAATGAATGGAAGAAGAGAGAAAGAACCCAGAAACAAGGGTTCTGACTTCCGTTACTCTTTTTTTGAGGGGGAGGCAAGTAGGGTCTTGCTCTAGACCAGGCTGACCTGGAATTCACTATATAGTCCCAGGCAGGCTTCGAACTCACAGTGATCCTCCTATCGCTGCCTCCCGAGTGCTGCAGTTACTATTTTTTTATTCCTTTTCACCTACAGGCTCACATATTCACACCTGGACACACGGTAAACCTGTCATAAGGACTTGCTGAAGTCTATCCATGGCAGACACTTTCTTCACACACTGACCCTCCTACGCCAACATAGATTGGCTTCTTTGGCCCCACAGCCCTCTGCCTTCCTACCCACTGGCTGCAGTTTATGACGTCCCCAACCCAGCATTGTTTCCCACCACAAGACCTCATCGGTGATTTTTGTTTGGCATGGAAAAGCCAGAGCGTTCATTACATTGTGTTCCTGCTTTGGAGATCATTGTCAGTCACCCAACATCAAAGTCCGGAGCCACCATCAGCTCCTTGAAGACTTGTCCCACCCTTATTTTCTTACAGCCAGGAAATGGGGAGTTTCCTTCAGTTTTTAAACCACCCCAGTGTCTCGGGCCACATGGCTTCCTTACAAGCTGGTCTTGCCATGCGAGGATAGAGTCTGCAGGGCTTCTTGACCGTGGAGGCCCCCAGCCTCCCTCTGATCTTTATCACACACTTGTCCAGCACATTGTAATGACAGCGATTTGTATTTATATAACACCTTTCTTTCAGAGGGGGGCAACTCTGGGCTAAGCTGCCGGGAGCGGGGAGGAGTCAGATGAAGGCCTTATATAGAGTTGTTTTCTTCATTCTGCACTGCTGGGGGGTGGGTGGGTGAGGGTCTTTTATGGACAGAGACGCAAAGCTTAGAGGGTAGACCCAAGGAATGTGCCCAGACTCGGTGCCAGCTGCTATGTCTTGGCCTTCCCAGTCTTTGTTTATGGCTGCTCCTTATTCATATCTGATTCTTGAGTCCCCCAAGGTGTGATGTCCACGCAAAGGTTAGGACTTCTGACAGCCTCCTGCTGCCCACCTTCTTGGAGGAGGTCCCCATCTTTCCCTTCACCACCATCCTCAGTAGTATCATCTCCCCGCTGACCTCTGACCTCCTACCATCAGCCTCCTTTGGGGTTCTCCCTCCTTTGTTCCTGTCTTAAAAGATTTCTTTCCTAGCATCTGGGCCTCAAGCCTTGATTCTTGGTCCTGCCAAGCTCTCTCCCTATGCTGGTTGGTCATTCAGAAATCTGGAAGTTGGGTTCAGACACAGATGAGCCCCAGAGAGGAATGGGGTGTGAGAGTTTAGCTACATATGGTAGCACGCAAACATACACTCTGGAGCCGTGACACTCTCCTATCTCAGTCCAGGGCAGAGCAACAGGGCCAGACTCAAGCAAGGATCCAGACCCCTTGTTGAGGGCTCTGCTGCCTTCCAGGATAGTGGTTCTCCAACGGGGACATTTGGCAACATCTCGGGATGCTTTTGGCTTTACCTGGAAGCATCTACTTGTCAGTGGTCAGGGAAACTGCTAAAGGCACTCTAAGAGGCCTGAGGGCCCTCCATCACCAACAACAGACTGGCCTGCAGTATCCCGGAAGAGAGCTGCCCCCTACCCCAGACACTGGAGTCTTCTAGTGCACCCCTTGAACCTCGCTTCAGGAGAGATATAAGATAGTACCCAAGATGGTTTGGAAGGATGTGAGGATCAGGCCCAGAAGCAACACATGGCACTGTTGCCCATATTCTACCAGAGAGTACCCACTTCCATGACCTCGTTGTGGTGGTTCGAATGGCCAATGTCCCCCATAGGCTCATGTCTTTGAACTCTTAGTCCCCAGCTGGTGGCACTGTTTGGGAAGGTGGTGGAACCTGTAGGAGGTGCAGCCTCATTGGAAAAAGTGATTTACTGGATTGTGTGTGGGGTGGGGGGCTTCAGGTCATCTAGCCTGGCTCTCACTTCCTGTTGTCCTCTGCTTCCCACCCGACAGTTGGACTAGCTGGCTTCCCACTCTTGCCACCATGCCTTTCCTGCCATGAAATGAATGCGAAAAACCGTAAGCCAGAAACGTCCTCCACTTGTTTCTAGTCGGGTATTTGCTCACAGCAATGTAAGGGAAACTAAATGTACCCATCTATCTCCAAGGGAGGCTGGGGATGCAGTCTTCTTGTATGGCTGGGGGGAGGGGAAAACGGAGCAGGGTTAGGTGCAGTCAGAGCATGGCCCTGCCTTAGATAATTAAACTCAATGTGTCTACCCTGAATGGGCCACCTTCTCCCAGGTTCCCACACCTCCCTTTCTTCCACAAAATCCACACTGGTTCCATCACTCCCAGACAGTCCACCCAAATTCTTTCCACAACAATTGTATCCCAAGGGAACATACCTCCTGTTCCAAGATCCCTCAGGGCAGGCTGCAGATTATCAACATGGTCCCCAGCACTCATTGTCAGATGTCACGTTACAGCACTTAGGACCCGTGTGTGTGTGTGTGTGTGTGTGTGTGTGTGTGTGTGTGAGAGAGAGAGAGAGAGAGAGAGAGATCTTTAGACCTATACACTTACATGTTATTTTCCTTGCTTGTAGTGTTTCATCTACCTCACCTGGCAAATTCTTACTCATCCCCTCATTCCTTTTTTTTTTTTTTTAAGATTTATTTTTATTTATTTATGGGGGGCGGGAATGGGCATGCCAGGGCCTCCAGCCACTGCAAATGAACCCAGGCACACACACACAACCATCTGCATCTAGCTTACATAAGACCTGGAAAATCGAACTTGGGTCCTTAGGATTCGCAGGCATGCACTTTAACTGCTAAGCCATCTCGCTAGCCCCCTCCCATTCTTTATTATTACTCATTCTTTATTATTTCCTATGAGACTCATGCTTGGATGAACCAGGAAAGCCATTCCCTCCCTCCACTTCACCCCCTCTGTGCTTTGTGAAATACATCGTGAGTGTTTGCTATGTGGTTTTCTGTGTCCCATCAGGCAATGGCATCCTTAGGAAAGAGATGCTGTTTTTTTTTTTTAATATTTAATTTATTTATTTGAAAAAGAGAGAGAGGCAGAGAGAGAGAGAGAATGGGTCTCCAGACGCTGCAAATGAACTCCAGAGGCATGCGCCACCTTGTGTATCTGGCTTACCTGGGTCCTGGGGAATCGAACCCCGGTCCTTTGGCTTTATAGGCAAGCACGTTGACTGCTAAGCTATCTCTCCAGCCCCAAGAGACACTGTTTTATCAGTTGTGTTATTGCCTCCCATCAAGTGTCAGCAGAGAGCTGCTCAGAACATGCATGTGGATGTGGGAAGTCACAGGTGGATCCCCACATTCTCTGGAAACCTTCTTCTCCAAGGAGCCAAGAGCTCAGTGTGGGTAACACTGTTTCCCCTGGGGCCACAGCCAGGCTGGCTGCAGGGACAACTGGTGCCCAGGCAAGCTGTGGCTGGCTTCACAATGACTGGAAGGGGGAAGAGCAGAAGTTCTAGGACACAGGGAGGACACAGAAAAATCAGACCAGACAGGATCGGGTCCATTGTGTTTGCACAGGCCCTTGCAGAGTCAGCTGTCAGGGGACATTCGCAGAAACAGAACCAGCTTAACTATTTGAAACTTTAATGTGGAGGACAAGATGGAGCCACCAATGAGGAGGATGAAGAGATTTACAATGGTGGGCACCCAAGGAGAGTGACGAGATGGCAGCCAGTGGTTGGTCTCCTGGGGGGACAGAACCACGATGGGCCTTCTGCAAGTTGCTGAATATGACAGCAACTGCCAAAACTGCTCCCCAGGACAGAAAGCAAGGAGGACAAGGGAACACAGCCTCTTGTTTTCTCCTGCTGCTTGTCATGGGCCACCAGGGGGAGAGGTAATGGAAAATCTGGGAGCTGTAGCATACAGGGATGAGAGGCCACACTCTGAGACCGAAAGTGGAGGGTGATAAAGTGTCAGACAGCACATGGGACCTGGGCCGACCATTAAGGGGACCTGGCTGTCAATCTACACTGGGACTCTGCATCCATCAGGATGGGCTGAGTTATGCTTATCCAAAAGCACCTTCAGCTCTGAGACTTCAAATAATTAACACTCCCTTCCTGGCTCATGTGCCTTTTAAGCAGTAAGGTCCCTTTGTCATTGACCTACTCTACAAAGACATTGTATCCCTGTGGACATTGTATCCCGCAGAGAGCCGAGTACGAGAGCAAAATGCTGACCTGTAAATGCCTCTACTAGAAAGTGGTCTCGCTCACTTCCTCTCATATCCACTGGCCAAGCAGTTCCCAAGGACATCATACTTCATGTCCAGTGAGAGAGGAAAATACATCCCCTCTTAGACTCTCAAGAGGACTAGAGCTAGAAATCCAGGTGAACGACAATGCTGTCTTCCCTCACCAACTGCAGAGTGTAAACCAGTTCTTGTAACAAGTTGACCACCCCCCATGTGCACACAGTGCATATTTCCAGCCGCCTCCCCCCAGAGACCCATTAGAAATGATGCTATATTTATTTACAGTAAAAGGCCATCGTAATACATGGGCTCGGAAAGCAGCAAGTGGCAAAGTTGAGTCACTGACAGGTGTGAAATTGAGTCACTTCCCACACAGGTGAACTGGGTGCGGTAGAGACAGGAATTCCTGCCTGATCTTGGGGACCTGCCCAGTCACTCACCTGCATGACTGGCCACTTGGCATATGTGCCACAGTGCCATTTATTTTTGTGTATGTCAGCTGGGCATGGTGGTGCATAATTGTAAGCCCAGACAGGGATTATGCCACCTGGCCAACCTGGACTATCTACCAGGACCCTGTAGTGGGGACAGCCAGCCCAGGACCAGCCTTGGTACTTATCTCACTGCAATGGGGATGGAGGAGATGGGGCAAGATATCAAAGCTGTCATGGCGACTTCTTTGTTTCCTCTTAAAAAAAAAAAAAGGACATCTTTCAGGCCTGAAAACGGAAGTCCTCCGGGTGGGAGGCCAAGGCCCCCTGCCAACTCCTAGCAATCTAGAGGAGTTAGAGGAGTTATGGTTACAGCCGCACAAGGTCTCTGACTTGGAAGCAAACCGTCCAGCCCCAGCCAGCTCTTTGGATGAGACCACAGCCCTGATGGCCCAATCTGAATTCCTCACTGAGGACCCAAAAGTCTGGTGATAACTTTAAAAATATATATTTTATTTTTATTTATTTATTTGAGAGATAGAAAGAAGTGTAGAGAGAGGCAGAGGGAGACATGAGATCTGGCAGTTGCCTTTCTGCAAATGAACTCAGATGCCACTGGCTTTCATAGGTCCTGGGGAATTGAACCTGGGTCTTTGGCTTTGCAGGCAAGCACCTTAACTACTAAGCTATTTCTCCAGCCCTGGTGATAACTTTTTAAGATACCCATATAAGAACCTACAGGATGCTTGTGTGTTTGCATATAGATAAATAAATATGCAATGTATATATGCATTTTAAAAATAAAAAATCTGAATGTATTCATTTAAAATTGTTCTTAGACACACATATATATTTCATCTCTGCATACACACACACATAAACACACACCACACATATACTGCCACATTGGATGTTTGTTTGTGTGAGACAGTCTCAGTTTGTAGCTTAGGCTCACTATGGACCATCCCTCTGTCTTGCAGAGGTATATTGATTGTCATTTTAGTGCTAACCCAATCACTCATTTCTCTACAATGAACATATAATTATTTGCAAGAACAGAGTGGACAGGATCAGCCTGAGGCATATCTCCCACCCGCATCAACAGAGACTGACTGAGGCCTCCAGCACCCCACATTGAATACGTATCACCCTGCTGAGAAGGGCTCTCACTGGAATGGGGATGGAGGAGAGGGAATTTACTGTACCTCAACTCCTCAGGACCCATATTCTGGAGTTCTTGAGATCAGAGCCCTGGCATTTTTCTAATCTCTATGATCAAATAAATAAAATATAGTTTAAAAAATAAAAAATAAAATCTGAACATTTAAAGTTGTTCTTAGATTCAAGTGTACAAAAGGAGATTTCTCTGTCATGGCTATTCATTGCACATTCTTAAGGACCCCATTCTTTCAGAAATGTTAAGAGATTTTTCCCCCTTCTTTTCTAGGTAGTATTTTACTGTACCTCAGCTTATTCTTGAGATCAGAGGGCTTCTTATCTGTGTGATGGTGTCAGTCTTCACATACTGTTTCCTTTTTTCTTTCCTTCCTTCCTTCCTTCCTTCTTTCTTTCTTTCTTTCTTTCTTTCTTTCTTCTTTTCTTCTTCTTTTTTTTTTTGGTTTGTTTGTTTTTGTTTTTCGAGGTAGGGTCTCACTCTAGCTCAGGCTGACCTGGAATTCACTATGCAGCCTCAGGGTGGCTTCGAACTCATGGTGATCCTTCTACCTCTGCCTCTGGAGTGCTGAGATGAAAGGTGTGCGCCACCACACCTAGCCTTCAAAATAGAATAAAATCTATTGAAAAGAGGAATTTGGGAGGCTGAGGTTAGGGGGATTGCAGTGAGTTCAAGGCCAACCTGAGACTATAGAGTGAATTTCAGGTGAGCTTGGGTTAGAGTGAGACCTTACCTCGAGAATCCAACCAAAAAACAAAAAGAAGAAAAGAAGGACAAAGAATGGGGAAAGGAAGAATAGGAGTGCTTGATTGACAGCTGAATTCTTCTTTAGCATGCTTTTCAAGCATGTGGATAAAGCCAAACCCTTCAGCCAGCCGTGTAGGCATGAGGAAAGGTGGCAGAGCCCATGGTAATCTGCCAACATCCACCTTTGGCTCCAGGCATAGCAAGCCAGGCTCTGAGCTGCTGTGTGGTGTGTGTGTGTGTGTGTGTGTGTGTGTGTGTGTGTGTGTGGTGTGCTGTGTTTCGGGAGCATGACCGGGAAGAGGTGGGGCAGAAGGGGTGAATTTGAAGAACTTCAAGGTTTCTTAGCCGGTGAGGTATGTCAGCAAAAAGCCCTGGCCTGTCTAGACAAAAGTTTGATTTTGAATCAAAAAAAGGAAGGCTTGCAAATAGGAAAGCCGTTTAAGTGTTTTTTTTTTTTTTTTTTTTCTCCCTTGAAAAGAACCATGAATTTTTAACCATCAACCCTGAAAAGAGACGGCCAGGCTGCAGCAGCAGCGACACCAGGGATTTCAGCACTGCCTGCGCCGCCTGGGGCCGCGGGATGCAGCTCGAGATGGGGCCATTTCTGAGATGGGACATTGACTCTTCAGGCAGATGAGAGAGGTTTAACAAGGCCCCAGGGCATCGGGGCAAGAGACAGGCTTCCACGGAGCACATTCAAGGCCGGGAGTCGGCGTTACTCAGGCTGCCTGAGAAAATGATCAATCGGGTTGTCGACTGGACAGGGAAATCTCTAGGCCAGGTTTCATTGACCTTGGGGAACAAGTCCACATTGGTGCTACGGCTCCCATGTACCTGAGGGGGCAGAAGCAGGGCCTGGCCTTGTGGGACTCCCCAAAACATGCCCTTGCCCTATTCACCTGATCCCCTTCTGAGCAGAGTTGGGCATCTGAAGTCAAGCCAGGTTAACAGGTTCCATCCGCGTGGTTGTAAGCGGTGGGGCTCTTGCAGGCAGAGTCTATTACGAAGGGCTAGGGGCATCATATGCAACCTCAAGGTTGAGAAGTAGCTGAACTTTTGGAAGGATTAGAACAAAGAAATATGGCCCCGGGAGACCCAGGAGGCCACCAATCTTCACCTCTTGTCTTTGACTCTGATTTGGGGCAGGTTTCAGCCTCTCTCATTGCCTGGAAACTGATTCAGTTGCTTCCACAACGCGCAGAGGGGGCCATCCCACTTCAGGAACCACTAGACAAGAATGAATCAGGGTGTGTGTGTAAGTATTTTCTTTAAAAATATATTTTATTTATTTATTTATTTTTTTGAGAGGCAGAGAGAAAGAGAGAGAATTGGGTGCCCCAGGGCCTTTAGCCACTGCAAACAAACTCCAGACATGAGTGCCACCTTGTGCATCTGCTTTATTAGGGTACTGGGTAATCGAACCTGGGTCCTTTGGCCTTGCACCTTACCAACTAAGCCATCTCTCCTGCCCTGTATGTGGATAATTTGTTTCCTCAGTTCCTAAATATTGGGGTGGGGGGTTCCGCTTGGCACCTTAAAGAAAAGGTAGCTGTTATGGTCTATATGGGACAGCCTGAAAGTTCAGTTACTAGGTGTGAAGGGAAATCTGTATGTGCACGTGTGTGTGTGTGTGTGTGTGTGTGTGTGTACATGCATGTGTGAGCATTTGTTTGTGAGTGTGGTGTGTGTGTGTTTTCATGCACATACTTGTAAATGGAGGCCAGAAGTCAACCTTCGGGGTCATTCCTGGGGCACATCTTAAGCATAAGCCTTATTCTGAGCAACAGTGCCAGTGTCAGAGCCTGATGTAACCAGAGGCAAGATGACCGGATGTCTGGAGTCTGACTGATTGGGCTTGAATCCCACCTCTGCCCCATCCTTGCTGTATGACTTTGGGCAATATGATTAGCCTCTCCACACCTCTGTAAGATGGGCACAGCAATAGTAGCTCAATTAGAGAGATATTTTGAGAATTAAATGTAAATACATTCAATAGAGTGCCCATCACAAGATGACTTTTAAAAATATTTTTAATTTATTTACTTATTTGAGAGAACACAGAGAGAGAGAGAGAGAGAGAGAGAGAGAGAGAATGGGTTGCCAGGGCCTCCAGCCACTACAAAGGAACTCCAGACACATGTGCCACCTTGTGTTTCTGGCTTTCATGGGTACTGATGAATCAAAACTGGATCCTTAGGCTTCGCAGGCAAGTGCCTTAACAGCTAAGCCATCTCTTCAGCCCACACAATAACTCAAACTCATAATAGTTATAGAAATAGTGCTCGCAGAAATAATATTATATGTTTGTCAAAGCAATGAAATGAATTGAAACTTGTAAGAGGGGGCTGGAGAGATGTCTCAGTGGGGGACCCTGCTCAGGGAGACTCCCTGGCTTCTGCTTAGCCTGATATAGTCAGGACACTGCACCGCTGTTTGGGGTGATCCTTTGAGAGACAATGAAACGCTTAAGACTTGCACAAACGTTTCTCAGGAGGTGAAGCTGAGAGGAAATCAAATGGAGAGACATTGCAGCCATGCTGTGACCTTGAAGGGGGGCTGAGTGAAATTCTAAGAAGGTCAGCTCAGAAAGGGGTGGTGGGCAGGACCTGCAGACAATGGCTACATCTTGGATCCAGTCATTCCTGAAGCTGATTACCCCACAGCCTTTAATCCCAGGGGTCAAAAATAATTGACAGTTGGGGCTGGAGAGATGGCTTAGCAGATAAGCACTTGCCTGTGAAGCCTAAGGACCCCAGTTCAAGGCTCAATTCCGTAGTACCCACATAAGCCAGATGCATAAGGTGGTGCATGCATCTGGAGTTCATTTGCAGTGGCTGGAGTGCCTCTTTCTCTCTGTGTATGTTGCTAATAAATAAATAAAAATGAAATGAAAAAAATTTTTAAATAAAAAATTGAGTTACAAAAGCCGGACGTGGTGGTGCACGCCTTTAATCCTAGCACTCGGGAGGCAGAAGTAGGAGGATCACCGTGAGTTCGAGGACACCCTGAGACTACATGGTGAATTCCAGGTCATCCTGAGCTGGAGTGAGACCCTACCTCAAAAAACAAAAAATAAAAATTAAAACAAATAAATAAATTGACAGTTACATAATAGTCAATGAAGCCTTTTATAAAATAAATACATATTTTAAAAATATTTTACTTATTTATCTATTTATGAGAGACAGAGAGGAAAAAAATGGGTGTGCCAGGCCTCTAGCCACTGCAAACAAACTCCAGATACATGGCTAACATGGGTACTGGGGAATTGCACCTGGGTCCTTAGACTTTAAAGGCAAACACCTTAACCACTAAGCCATCCCTGCAGCCCCAATGAAACCGTTTTTATTACAAGCCAATTGATGTTGAGTTTTTAAGCCTCACAATTAAAATTATCCTAAGCACCCCTATTCCTTGCATGATAGCAGGAGACAGTAGGGCTCAGAATATATTTAGCACATAGTAGGTTTCTCACACCCAACAGTACTATCATTTCCAACATGCTAGGAAGGACATCATTCATGTAGCACCAGGCAAAATGGCACAGTAGCTGTATACCATTTTCCCTTTCTGCTCGCTTCTAATGCCAGCGCTTTCCTGGAAATTAGATGTCTACCCACCAGCCAGGGGACCTGCTGGGCTAATTACCCTGAGTTTACAGGGATGACGGGGGACTTGCTAGAGATGATGTTTTGCAAATTCGGGGTGAAATATTTAATTAATCAAAGCTGTTCAGCCAGTTGTCATACGCCATCAGTGTGTGTCTGCCCAGGCAAGGGCTCTGTGGCTCAGGAGAAACAGCACACTTGACAGACCCTGGCATGTCCCTCACCAGGGACACAGGTCCCACCAGAGCTCTCGCTCTGGGCACCTGGCACGTCACGGGTCTGAGGGATCCAGGGTGTCCAGTAGTAAGTTGACATTTATCCTCAGGGCTCTCCAGTACCATTCCGGTGGTGGCTGAGAGTCCATGCACCGGGATGTGGACACTCCCATGCACCCAGCAGACCTAGGACAAGGAAACTCATCAGACGTATATGTGTATATAGTGATCGACTTTGAACTCTTTCAAGAAATGCTTTTGGGGGCAGGAGAGTTGGCTGAGCAGTGAAGGCACTTGCCTGCAAAGCCTAAGGAGCAGGGTCCAGCAACAAGGAAAGGAGGTGAGGATCAGAGAGCAGAGAGAAAAACAAGGTCAAGATCTAAGGAACAGCAGGTGCCAAGGCCCCGAAACCCAAGAAAGAGAAAGAAGTTGTTTGTGAACGTCTCTGAGAAGAGCAAACCTGGGCATGCAAGAACCACCACACTGACCATGCCCAGTGGGCATGTGTGCCATGGCAAGTCCCACCTTCATTGTAGAGCAGCGAGGGCCACCCACAGACGTGCATTCTAGGCAGGCAGGTAGGCAAGTTCCATTTGCCCATTCCTGCTGAGGTTGAAACCTGAGCATCCCTTCCACACTCCCCCTCTACGGGGCAGCTGCTGGGCTCCTGCTCTGTCCCTGTGATCTGTGTGTGTATGTCTGCCTCCTTCCAGTTAGCCTCGCCCAAGGGCTTTCCCCCATCCTATCCAACATCCTTATTCATCCACTTCACTCTGGCGGGGGGAGGGGGCAAGTGTTCCTTGTGGTCCAGGAATGCCCTGCCTCCCACCCAGGACCAGTGTGTGAAGATCAGGAGAGGCGCTAAGCCCGTAGTAATTATCACCTCTGTGGAGGGAGGAGGGAGTCCAGATGGGGTCAAGAGGAAAAAGGCTTTCTTTCTGTTGCCAATGAATTCCCGACTTTCCTAGAGACCCGAAGGCCTGGGCCTCCCTGTATTCCTGTGTGTGCCTGTGAGTGTGCATGCATGTGTGTCTCGGGATTAGGGGAGCTGAAAATCGGTACCCCCACGTCCTGGTCATTGGAAGGAAGAAGCTGATGTTGGACATGTGTGGGGACCGAGTCGTCTTGGGCTAGGGAGAGGCAGGTGCTTTGGGCCACCAACACAATTGACTGTCCAGTTTTTACTGGTCTGCTCTCATGAAAGTCACACATGCTTCCCCCAAGCCCCACATCCTGGAGGAGATGTGCTTATGTTTTACAGCACAACCTCCACACTTCATGGGCTGAACTGCTGGAGTGGGTCCACAGCATGGACCGAACCAAAGCAGGTCCCAATTCGAGAATTTTCCTAAGATCCCCGTGAGCCCTAAACAGCTGGGGTGGGTGGATCCTCAGAGTTCCATGCAACCTTGGAGGAAACACCTGCCCCTATAGTTCTCAAATCCATGGCTGAGAAGGTTCCAGAAATATATGTCTGCCTGGTCTACTGACTGCCACTCAGGCCCAGTAGACTCTATACCTTTGCCAGGTATAAAGCTTGTTTTCAGTCTGTTCCATTTAGAATCATTACTGTATGATTTATTCTCCTTAAATGCTTGTGCTTATTCTATTATCTCACTGACGTCACTATGGAATTCCAGTCCTAGTTCTGTCTAACCCATAAAGAACAGATATAGAAACTTAGCCTGGTTAGGGCTTAAAGGCATTCCCCAAAAGTTTACAGGTAGGGTGCTAAAGAGATGGCTTAGAGGTTAAGGTGCTTGCCTGTGAAGCCTAAGGATCCAGGTTTGATTCCCTAGTACTCATGTAAGCCAGATGCACAAGGTGGCACATGCCTCTGGAGTTTGTTTGCGGTGGCTAGAGGCCCTGGTGCACCCATTGTCTCTCTCTGTCTCTTTGTCTCTCTCTCAAATAAATAAAACATATTTTTTTTTGGAGAGGGACACAGAGAGAGACAGAGAGAGAGGGAGAGGATAACAGATAGAGATGGGCGCGCCAGCAGCCTCTCAGCTGCTGCGAACGAAATCCAGATGCGTGCGCCCCCTTGTGGTCAAGTGTGGCATTGCGCCCTTGCATCACTTTGTATCTGGCTAAACATGGGACCTGGAGATTGGAACCAGCGTTCTTAGTAGGCTTAGGAGGCAGGTGCCTTAACCACTAAGCCATCTCTCCAGCCCGAATAAAACATATTTTTAAAAAGTTTACATGTAGGGAACTTCGTCCTCAATGTGGTTTGGGTGTTGGGACTTTTATGAGGCCCCTCTCTGTGCTCTTTCTGTCGTCCCGAATGTCATTCACATTCACCATGATGGGACACAGCCAGAGCCTCACCAGAGCCAGCCACATGAAGCTATGAGCTAAATAACCGTTTTTTTTTACTTTTTAAGTTACCCAGGCTCAAGTATTATATTACAGTCATGGAAAACAGTTGCAAGCAGATGCAGAGCAGACATTTGAACCCAGGAAGAATGTGCTTCTAGGGTTTTGCTGCACAATTTGGCATGGTCATTGAGAACTTGCAATGTGGCAGATCCTCATGAAGAAGTGCTGGATGTTGAAGACTTAGTATGAAAAAGAGAGTGTCAAATGGGTCATGTACAGTTTTTTTCTATCTATGTTAAAATGAGAATACTTTTGAACTTTTATTTTCCATAAAATAAATTATTGGAATTAATTTATTCTGGGCTGGAGAGATGGCTTAGTGGTTAAGGCATTTGTCTGCAAAGCCTAAGGACCCAGGTTCGATTCCCCAGCACCCACAAAAAGCCAGATGCACAAAGTGGTACATGCATCTTGAGTTCATTTGAAGTGGCTGGAAGACCTGGCATGTCCATTCATATTCATTCACTCGTTCTCTTTTTTTTCTTTCTGTCTTTCTCAAATAAAGAAAAGTTTTTAAAAAATTTATCTTGTGGAGACATCCTGTGTTCTTTTCTTTTTAAAAAGTATTTTATTTTTATTATTTATTTGATAGAGAGAGGGAGAGAAAGAGAGAGAGAGAGAGAGAATGGATGCGCCAGGGCCTCCAGCCACTGCAAATGAACTCCAGACATGTGCACCCCCTTGTTCATCTGGCTAATGTCCTGGGGAATTGAGCCTGGGTCCTTTGGCTTTGCAGGCAAATGCCTTAACTGCTAAGCCATCCCTCTAGCCCCATCCTGTTTTCTTGAGTGTCCTAGTTTGACACTGAGGATGGGTTCCTCATTTCCAACATCTTGGGGGCTCATCTGGGAACCCCACAGCTTACCCAGAGGGTAATCAGCAATGGAAACACATCCCATGGCTTCAGAGTGGCCCCTGAGTACTGGTCCACCATGCTGGAATGACTTGCACTTGAGGATCTCACGACCACACCAATAAGAACTCAAAGCAAGCATTGTAACCATGAGGCCATTGCACACAGGCCAAGGTGAGAAATGTCACAAGGGTGACGAGGTATTTCCTTGGTGGACAGTGTAAGGTTCAGGAGTGACCACAACCACGCAAACCACTCTGAGGCAAAGATGAAAGCTTTTATTCGGGAAAAGCACAAGCTACCAGGGCTGACTGGCAAGAGAGGAGCCCAGCTCCCCTTAGTTGCTCAGGTGGTGGGCTTTATAAGGTCAGTTGGGGAAGGTTAAGACCAGAAGAGCTGAACAAGAAAGGGTCCTTTAGGGGAGATCTAAGATAGCCAGGGTGTGACACCAGAGCAGCGACCAGGTGATTTACAAAATAAGGGGGCAGGAAACCATGACGTGGGGGCATTGCAGGCAAGGAGGGGATAATGGCTGGGCGGGTTTCTTGAGAAATGTGGATAATCCACTTCCTTATGTCTCTGTCCCCATCCTACTGTCTTTGGTGACTCCATATTGGGGCCTGTCAGACCTAATAGACAGGACATCCTGGAGGCTGCTTGCATGTGTGAATGAGACAGGACACAGATCCAAAGTCAGTGTGGCGCCCTAATCCATGGTCCCATGGTGACTGCATATGGTTTAGGGTTCTGTGCCAGCCTGGGCTTGAACTGACTTGCCAGTGCTAAGTAAGAGACGTCTAAGTTCCTGCCAGAGAAGCTGCCAGAGACGGTGAAGCAGAAGTAAACAGTGCAAGAGAACCTCCATGTGGAGGGTTCAGCGTACGCTGGAGCAGGTGAAGCAGCCGGGCAGCCAGGGTGGGGAACATGACAAGCAGAGGAAACGGGGCAGCTCTGCCACATGTGCCACTGGGGCAGGTCACTGGGGGACACCGTAGGGCCAGCACTCGGGCAGAGAAGGAGAACGTCTTTGGGCCAGCTCTAGCCATCGAGTCACCCACTCTTTCCCCCTGTTGGCAGAACCCACAGAGGACTTCTGGGGAAAGAAAAATGCTGCTTGCAGAATCCCAGCTGCAGCACCCCAGAGCAGGGGAGGGAGGCATGTCTGGAGCTGATGTGTTGATGGGAAGTACTGTGGCTGGATCCTGTGTCAGCCTATCACCCCAGTGATGATAGAGACACAGATAGATGATAGATTGATAGAAGGTAGATAGATAGGGGATGGAGAGATGGCTTAGCAGTTAAAGCATTTGCCTGCAAAGCCAAAGGACTCTGGTTCGATTCTCTAGGACCTACGTAAGCCAGATGCTCAAGGGGCACATGCATCTGGAGTTTGTTTGTAGTAGCTGGAGGCCCTGGCACGCCCATTCTCTCCCTCCCTCTCTCTCTTCCTCCCTCTTTCTTTCTTGCAAATAAATAAATAAATAAAAATATATTTTAAAAAAGAAGGTCAATAGAGGGGCTGGAGCGGTGGCTCAGCAGTAAACGCTTGCCTGTGAAGCCTAAGGACCCCGGTTCAAAGCTCGGTTCCCCAGGACCCATGTAAGCCAGATGCACAAGGGGGTGTATGCATCTGGAGTTCGTTTGCAGTAGCTGGAGGCCCTGGAGTGCCCATTCTCTATCTATCTGCCTCTTTCTCTCTCTGTCTGTTGCTCTCAAATAAATAAATAAAAAATAAACAAAAAAATTTAAAAATATAAATAAATTTTTAAAAAGGTAGACAGATACATAGATAGATAATAATGCACTGGTCCCACCACAGGCTTGGCTCCTAGCTGAAGGAGCTATTTCTAAAGGTTCTAAGCTTCACAAGAGGAGGATGTGGGCCACTGGAGGTGAACCCTTGCGAGTATCATGTCCCTGGCTCCTTTTTCTCCATTCATTAGCTTCCTGTCCATCATGAAGCCGACAGCTGTCCTCCACACACACTGTCACCACCATGATGTTCTGGCCCAAGTGCACAGGAACAAAGGACCATGGACAGAACCTTCTGGAAATGTGAGCCAAAATAAATCTTTCTCCCCTGAAATTGTTGTCACGGGGATTTGGTTCACAGAAATACACACGTGACTAAGGTAGATGATAGATGGAAGGTAGATAGATGATGCATGGATGGATGGATAGACAGATGGACAGATAGATAACAGAAACCCCGTGTTTCATCATCATGAGCTATTTATACCCGGGAGCATCAAGTGAAGAGTGGCCAGCACAGGTACAAATGTTCGGGGTCAGGCGCCATCCCCTAATATAAGTTCCAGGGATTTGAGCCCGGTGCTTTAATTTTCTTCCCACATATGGAATTTGATTTATCCAGGAGCCTCAGCTATCACATGGCTCTAACCAGCTGTGTAAACTTGAGCAAGTCCTGCAACCTCCTGGGTCCTCGGCTTACCGATATGCTGATTTTAACGATCACAAAGAGTTCTCTCGGGGCTGGAGAGATGGATCAGTGGTTAAAGCACCTGTCTGCAAAGTCCAGTGACCTGGGTTCGATTCCCCAGTACCCATGTAAATAAAGCAAGACGCACAAAGTGGTGCATGTGTCGGGAGTTTGTTTGCAGTGGCTGGAGGCCCTAGTGTGCCCATTCTCCCTCTCTCTGTCTGTCTCTTTCTGCTTGAAAATAAATAAGTAAAAATTTAAAAAACAAAAGAAATAGTGATACTACTTTAAAAAAAAAAAAAAGCAGTTCTCTTAGCCATAAGCAAACTTTCCGACTACTGGCATCCCCACCCCTTGGTTGATATCAGTTAGGAGACTCTCACGGAGCACTATGGGTGTGTCTCACACCAGTAGTGCAGAAGGAGCAATTGCAGGGGCCAAAAAATGAGCCTGAAAGAACTGGATTCATAAAGGAAATGAGATTTCCAAGAAATGCCCATTATGAAAAAGCAGCAGGAAAAGAGAACGTGTTTCCACGCTGCAGAGGTTGAACCATTCAGGAACATTCTGCAGACATCCACTGTCTCTGGAAAACAACGGGGCTGGCGAACCACGAGGCTGATCACATAGGGAAAAGGCCGAGTGGGCAGGTGAGGGGAGTGAGAGAATACGGGAGTTCAGGAGACAGCACGATCTGTTTCTGGGGAAGGAGGAAAGTGAAGTAAGAGCATGGTGACCTGGTGACCGTGTCAGAAGGTTGAGTGAAGCTAAATCCTAACAGGGAAGCTGGAACATCCCAAATGGAACACAGTGAGGTTGTCCTCTCTCTCTCTCTCTCTCTCTCTCTCTCTGTCTCTCTCTCTGCCTCATTTTTTCTTTCACGTTCTATGATTCCATTTCTAAAATTTCTCTGCTCAAGATGGCCAGCATACATAGTAAATAAGGCGTACTAGTCTATCAAGTGACTTTAGGCAAATTTCTCAACTTCTATAGGCCTCAGTTTCCCATATTGGCAACTGGTGGCAATTCGAGTTATGCGGGTCAGATGGGGTGAAAGATAGGAAAGAAACTTCCAGGAAAGTATAAATTTCTATTGTCGGGTCCAGGGAGATGGTTCAGTGAGTTAAAGATACTTGTATGCAAAGCCTGCCAGCTTACGTTTCAGTTCCCCAACCACGTAAAGCTGGAAGGCACCATTGCCTTATTGCAGCAAGAGGCCCTGGCATGCATGCATACACACATATATATACACATACAATACACACACACATATAAGTAAATAAATTCAAAAAATACATTTTGAAGCCTTCCCAATCCTAACCCTTCCTACAATTTAACTCTTTGGTACGTCCAAGTATCGTGGTACAATGCCCAAACCATACATATTTTCATTTGCAAATCTTAAAGTTATTTAAAGTCATTCAGAAATGTCTGAACAGCCATGCCCTACTGGCCATGGGCAAGGGTAACTTGGGGTTGGATGAAGACAGTGTTGCACAAATCTCTAGAGATTTAATGTCGTTTGTTTTGAGGTAAGATCTCACTCTAGCTCAGGCTGACCTGGAAATCACTATGTAGTCTCAGGCTGGCCTCAAACTCAAAGCTATCCTCCTACCTCTGTCTCTCAAGTGCTGGGATTAAAGGCGTGTGCCACCATGCTCAGCTCCAGAGATTTATTTATTTATTTCATTTAGAAGAGACTGATGAAGTTTTATCTTAGTGGAGGGCTGGGAAGATGGCTCAGTGGAGAAAGGCGCTTGCTTACAATATCTGCTGGCCTGGATTTGATTCCCTAGTACCCATGTGAAGCCAGATGCACAAAGTGGGGGCATGCACCTGGAGTTGATCTGCAGTGGCAAGAGGCTCTGGTACACCCGTACTCTCTCCCACTTTGTCTCTCTCTCTCTTCACAAATAAATAAAATAAAAATATTGAAAAATAAATTTTATATTAGCTATGCTTTCTGAAGCCAAAGCAATGGAAATCAGATGTATCACAAACCATTAAAAGGAAGGTATGGGTTTGAGGAGATGATACAAACATGAAAGCAGGAGTTGAGAACCCCAAAACCCACGTGTGAATGCCGGCACGTGGTATGCCTATAACCCCAGTGCTACGGAGACCAAGCAGTACTAACTCAGGGCTTGCTGGTTAGCTAGTTTAGAGAACTTTGTCAGCTCTGAGTTCAGTGCAAGACTGTCGAACAACATTAAGTGGAGGGTAGTTCAAGAAGATACCCTCTGGTCACCACACACACACACACACACACACACACACACACGTGTGCCAATACACACACCCAGGAATGCATACCACACCCACATATGCATACCAAAGAAAAAGTGACATTTACACAGATGTGGTGGCACGCAGAATTCTCCCATACACACGTGTCTGTCACAAACAGGCATCAAGAGCTGTACAGTCTCAACATGTGATACGTGTGAATTCACACCAGTTTATAGGCACTGTCCTGCTTACTGCCTCCCTTTGAACGGCCTGGAATTGACGACTGCCTGTCTCCATTTTAAAATGATTCCTGGGGATAACTATCAAAAGGACACCATTTCGTGACCCATGAAAAGTATATGAAGTTGAAATTTCAGTGTTCAAGAAAGCGTCACGTTCGTTGAGCCCAGCCATTTTCATTCTTGGCCGACTCTCAGTGGACACTCTTGAACTCTGATGGCAGGACTGAGTCCTGGCCACCGAGAGAGCACATGGCAGAAAAGATTTCTATCTGGCCATTTTCAGGAGGATATCTGCCAAGCCATGCACTCAAAGAGAAGACAGGAGGAGGTCCAGCAAAGAGTTCACTGTGGAAATGATAGCTGTGGACCTGAATAAGCTTTGTGTTTTACCCCTCACTGTTTCCTGTAATGTCTACCTTTCTCTCTCTCTCTCTCTCTCTCTCTCTCTCTCTCTCTCTGTGTGTGTGTGTGTGTGTGTGTGTGTGTGTTTGTGTGTGTGCAAGCCCACACTTGGCACAGCCTTGAGTGTCATTTCTCACCTTCTGCCATGTTTGAGGCGGGGGCTTCTATCGCTCACTGCTGCGTTTGCCTGGCTTGCTGGCCTCTGGGCTTCTGGGGATTCTCCTGTCTCTGGCCCCCATTTTGCTACAAGTTCACTGGGATTACAGGAGCCTGCTACAGTGTCCAGTTCTACATGTCCTGGGATCCAAACTCGGGTCCTCACACTTGAGAGGCAAGTGCTTTATCCACTGAGCCCTCACCCTGACCCCAAGTGTCCTCTTTCCTTTCCTTCCCTTTCCTTTCCTTTCCTTTCCTTTCCTTTCCTTTCCTTTCCTTTCCTTTCCTTTCCTTTCCTTTCCTTTCCTTTCCTTTCCTTTCCCTTTCCTTTCCTCTCCTCTCCTCTCCTCTCCTCTCCTTTCCTTTCCTCTCCTTTCCTTTTCTTTCCTTTCCTTTCCTTTCCTTTCCTTTCCTTTCCTTTTCTTTTCCTTTCCTTTCCTTTCCTTTCCTTCCTTCCTTTCTTTCTTATCTTGCCCAAGTTGACCTGGAATTAGTCACAAACTGGCCTTGAACTCACAATCATCCATACTCCTACCTCAGCCTCCCAAGTGCTGGGATTAAAGGCGTGTGCCACCACGCCTGGCCCAGGTCTGCTTTTCTTAACAATGACTGGTAGCAGGCTTTGTCATTTTCGTTTTGTCTTTATAGTTACACTAGGGCAAGCCAAACATCCTGCCACTGAGCTTCACTCCCTAGTCTTCTTTTTACCTTTTTTTTTTGAGGGGGACAGGGTCTCACTAAATTGTCCAGACTAGTCTCAAACTCACTTTGTAGCCCAGGTAAAGCTTGAACTTGTAATCCTCCTGCCCCAGTCTTCCAAGGGTTGGAGTAAAAGCCTGTGCCATCAGGCCTGGCTTGTTTGACTTTTAATTTTTGGTGCATTCTAGGTCCAATAATTATAGCATGCAGAGTGACAGTTCAATATGTGTACAGTATGCTCGACATACCCTCCGGCCTTCATTTCTTTGTGAAGGTAGTGTTTGAGATGTTCTTTATTTGTTATTTCAAAATAGTCACATATCACTCTTTGCTTTAGAGTATTGGAAGTTTTTCCTCTTATCTGCCTGCATCCTGTACCCATTAACCACATTATATTACGTTAATGTTTGATGCTAATCAAAGCCTATTTGCAAAAAAAAAAAAAATCCTGCAGATTCAGTTTCTCTCTCTCTCTCTCTCCCTCTCTCTCTCTCTCTCTTTCTCTCTCGGCTTCATTTTGGAGACAAGGTCTCATGTATCCTGGGTTGACCTTGAACTTACTATGTACCCAAGGATGACCTTGAACTTCTGATTCTCCCATTTCTACCTCCCCAGTGTTGGGATTACAGCCATGGACCACCTTGTTCAGCTTCATGCAATGCTGAGATTGAACCCCGGGCTTTGTGCATTCTAAGTGAGCTATGTGCCCAGCCCAAGAATAGATTTTTGATTTGTAAAAGCACACTTTTGAGGAGGCTGGGAAGAACATTAGAAAGAAACAAAGGATTCCAACAAGACCATTCTCTTCCTGCAGGCTGACAGTCAAGAGAGAACCGGCTTGAGCTGTGTCCCTCCTGTGAGCCTCAATTGTACGAACCTCTTTACCTCCTGGTCCTTGTTTGGACTTTACAGCTACCCTGAAGGCAACTAGCATCATGATTCCCTGCTTGCAATTGGCTAAAAGGAGGCTCAGGGGCATAAGGCTTCTTCATCAAGACCACATAATGAAGAAAGTAGAATCGTAGGACTGTTTTTTTTTATTTTTATTTTTTCTGATCCCAGAGCCTAGTTTATAAGTGTGAGTCCCTCTTGCCATGGGTGTAAATAAAACACAGAGGCTAAGCTTTCTCTCAGCCACTTCTCCAGCCAGATGGGAGGAAGCTGGGACAGAGAGACCCCTCGGAGGAGGAACTAAGTGGCCTTTGTCAAGCACCTGCATGAAGTTGTGCCTTTGTTTGTCACAGTTCTGTTGTCTGCCCTTTCAAGCTCCATATGCAGCCATCCTATGGATTTTCCATGCATGAGGACGAGAAAAACATATCCAGCCACGGACTGTCAGCCATGAGCAGAGCTGCTGACCAGATGTGGCAGTTACCGGGCACTTGACCCGCTGCCTCCTAATGGTTAACACGGGTTCCCCAGAAAAGCACGTCATTAACAGCATCCCCTTCTCCAGTCCCCTGGGAACCTCTGCTTCCTCTGTTCTGATTCTCAACGCCTCAGGGCATGCCAAGCACAAAACACCAGGAAGAGGGGGGAAGGTACCCACATGGACGTGTACAGATTTGCATCTACACTGAAGGCAAGAGAAATGGGTGTGGGCATGAGGAACGGCAGGGACGAGTTAGGGTAGAGAAGACAGTGGGTCACCTGGAAGAGGATGCCACACCATATGAGAGATGGAGACAAAGGAGGGACATTCTTAGTTCTTTTTGGTTTGGATTTTTTTTTTTTTTTATTTTTCGAGGTAGGGTCTCCCTCTAGCCCAGGTTGACCTGGAATTCACTACGTAGTCTCGAACTCACAACGATCCTCCTTACTTTACCTCTGCCTCCTGAGTGCTGGGATTAAAGGTGTGTGCCACCACACCTGGCCAGGAGGGACATTCTTTGGAGAGACAACATTCCTTAGAGTCCACATGCTCCCTTGGACACACCTGGAACTCAGCCTTTGACAAGTTTGGGGAGCGTGGCTTAATCTCTTACCTCCTCAAACCTCAGTTTCCTCGTGCAATACGAATACCCTAAGCTGTCACTTCCTTGGACACTGATGAGAATTGAACCTGAGAACGCACGAGAAGATTGTAGCATGGTCTTTGGCAGATGCTAAGCACTCCATAAATCATGGCTATGTTGTTTTCATCATTATTATCTTATGTTATTATGGCGGTAGGCTTATGCTCGTGTGCACAGAGGTTGTTTGGACGCTCGAAGTGACTCCCGATTCAGTGAACAAGATAAAAGGAACTCCAGATGCCTTTGATATCCTATGGGGAAACATGGGGGAAGGTGAAGTTGGATGGAGACTTCTGTACCATAAATCCTGCCGTTCTGAGCCCCCGGCTCTGTACTAAGGAGTGTCTCGCGCCTGTGATCTGGTCCTTCATCTGGAAAGCAGTGACGCTAACACATGCCTCACTGGCTTGTTGAAGACTCTGGAACAAGCAAGTTCAAAAAAAGAAAACATCTGAGCCCATCAATTTCTTTCTTGGGTCTGACGTGATCTGCCGAAAGGGTAGCCGAGTCGCTGTAAGGCCTGGGTCCTTCTAGCCCCTAGAACCCATCGCTTCTTTTGTCTGATTTCCTCCCTGACCATCACCCAATGCCAGGCATAGCCTTGATTCCCCAGGATCTGAAGGGACTCTTAAAAACTATATATTTAGGCTGGAGAGATGGCATAGCGGTTAAGGCGCTTGCCTGCAAAGCCAAAGGACCCAGGTTCGACTTCCCAGGACCCACGTACACCAGATGCACAAGGGGGCGCAATCATCTGGAGTTCATTTTCAGTGATTGGAGGCCCTGGTGTGCCCATTCTCTCTCTCTCTCTCTCTCACTCTACCTGCCTAGTTCTGTATCTCTCTCTCTCTCTCTCTCTCTCTCTCTCTCTCAAATAAATAAATAAAAACAAAACATTTAAAAAATATTTTATTTATTTACTTGAGAGAGAGAGAAAGAGGCCTCTAGCCACTGCAAACAAACTCCAGACACATGCACCACCTTGTGTATCTGGCTTATATGGCTACTGGGAACTAGAACCTGGGTCCTCTGGCATTGTAGGCAAGCTCATTAACCACTAAGCCATCTCTCCAGCTCTTCCCTGGGACCTGAATTTCTCTTTCCCATTCTTCCTCCTCTCTGAAAGATGCCATTGTGCTGCAACCACTGGGCTTGTTCCTCGTTTCCTGGTGACACTTACCTGGCTTCTGAGCTGCCTACTGGCTGTCTGCCAGGCAAGGTGCTGAGGTGCAAATGGGAAGCAGATTTCGCTCCTTTTGAACTTCCCCAAGGTTACAGGCTACCAGGTTGCTCTACATTTTATTTTTGAACTATTGGGCCAAGTTGGCCCAATAGAAGCATATTCTTCAAGACTGTAGACACCCAGGTTTATCTCAGTAATGGCAGGGCTGTGTTGGATTTAGTCATCATTGGGATTCAAAGAAAATTCCAAGAGAAGGATATTTTGAGATACAAGAAAAAGAATAACCAGTGGATGAATAGAAATTACTAACATAGGGCTGGAGAGAAGACTCAGTGGATAACTTGCCTATGAAGTCTAAGGATCCAGGTTCAATTCCTCAGGACCCACGTAAGCCAGATGCACAAGGTGGCACATCCATCTGGAGTTCATTTGCAGTGGCTGGAAGCCCTGGCGTGCCTAGTCTCTCCTTTTCTCTATATCTCTGTCTGTCTCTCTGTCTCTCCCCCTGTCTCTCTAAAGAAAGAAAGAAAGAGAGAGAGAAAGAAAGAAGGAAGGAAGGAGAGAAAGATGGAAGGAAGGAAGGAAAGAAAGAAAGAAAGAAAGAAAGAAAGAAAGAGAGAGAGAAAGAAAGAAAGAGAGAGAGAAAGAGGGAGATTTCTAACATAGGACATGACTATTCTTAGGAGGCATGGATACTATCAGAGGCAGCTTCAGGGTTTTGGAGCAGCCCATGAGTAAAGGCAAGGTCAGCACTAACATTTTCCTTGACTTTCCCTCGTGGTCACAAAGTAGTTGCTGCCGCTATTGACATGAATCCCTCATATGCTAAAATCCAAAGTCAGGGGGCGGGGGAGGAAAGAAGACTGACGGGAAAGGACCCTCTTGTTGCACATCTCAGAGCTCCAAGATTCTCAAAAATCCCCAAACATAACTGACCACAAAGCCTCCTTCCTTCCTTCCTTCTTTTCTTTCTTTCTTCCTTCTTTTCTCTTTTTTTTTGTTTTTGTTTTTTTGAGGTAGGGTCTCACTCTGGTCCAGGCTGACCTGGAATTCACTATGTAGTCTTAGGGTGGACTCGAACTCTCTGCGATCCTCCTACCTCTGCCTCCGGAGTGCTGGGATTAAAGGCGTGCACCACCACGCCCGGCTCCTTCTTTTCTTTTCCTTCCTTCTTCTCTTTCTCTCTTTTCTTTTCCTTCCTTCCTTCCTTCCTTCCTTCCTTCCTTCCTTCCTTCCTTCCTTTCTTTTTCTTTCTTTCTTCCTTCCTTTCTTTCTTTCTTTCTTTCCTTCTCTTCTGCCTCTATATCCCTCTGTGTACTTCTTTTTTTTCTTTCAGCAATGCAGAGATCTAACACAGTGGGAGAAACATCACTGGACCACTGTGAGTTTGTGGAAATAATTCTGTATGTCTTCCCTGAGGACCAATCCGACAAGAAGAATCACCACTCATCTTTGAGAACCTTCTGGGATAGCAGCATCACATCCTGGTTTAGAGCAGAGACTAGGAAAGCAAGCCTATTTGCTTCAATTTATGCATCTGAAAAATAGGGATGACGCTAGATCTTCCCGCCTAAGGTTGGTGTAAGAATAAAGTGATTGTCTGTGAGGACAATTGCAAACAGGTCCTTAGAAAGTGGTCCCCAAATGTTCCCTAGTGCTGTCTGTTGACTGTCTTATATGTCACCTTTATTCTTCTAACAGTTCTTCAAAATAAGCTACAACCAAATACAGTGTTTGTGACTTTGAAAGCGTTTCAGTGAAATCTGGTACTTAAGTTGAGGCGAGACGACTTCCTGGATGGACAATTATGGGTCACAAAAGCATAGAGTATGTGTGTGGGGCATGACTGCAGGTGGTGGCTTGACAATTCTCTCTGGACCTGGATGCTTTGGAAACTCTACAGGGAAACACAGAGAGGCCAGGGCCCAAGCCACACTCAGGGTGATATTCACCAGAATCTTGTCAAAATGTCAGAGGATATTGGAACCATGCGAGGAAGTGCAGCATCGTTTTTAAGCATCATGAAAATTGGCCACTTTGGAAACAATTTAGTTCTACTCTGAGTATTAAATCATTTCCCCATTTTATGAGGTAGATAGAAAAATAATAATAAATTATTTCCCCCCAAGGTCCTGGGAGAAATTGTGCTGCAGCATGAGGTTATAACCCCTTGTACTAGTTAATAGATATTCAAGGCTGTTTTATTTTAAGGCACAAATAGAGAGGTTTAGTGAAAGGTGTTATGGAAAATATATGTTCTTGGATCCTTGAGAGTATAGCATTGGGGTCCTTCCCACCTAATTCCTTAAGGAAAAATTACACTTTCAGTTATAGGAGTCTTTTGGGAACCAGGGTACAGGTGAGTGGATTTTCCAGTGGGTGTGAGGTAGGTGTTTGGGGAAGTCCCCTTACTATATCGGGTGATAGTTGAGTGAATTACAGTCCCAGGGACCTGGGGATGGTGGGTAAGTTCTTTGATAGTCTACTCATGCATTGCTTGGTTAGTCAAAGGAGAAGCAGAAGAGAGGATGGCACGGGACCCGGTGTGAGCCTACAGTTGATGCTGGTTCACTCAGAAGCACTTTTCATGAGACAGGATCTGATTCTACCCAGGTTTGCCTTGGGACAATGAGGCAGGCCAGAGGGATGGCACAATGACAGCCCTGACTCAGCCACTATGAACCAGTTATCAGGAGTCAGAAGCAGGCCATCAATAGACCTGAATGTCTGCCCCAGTGGAGTCTGGCATGAAGGACATGGGGGGATGGGCAGATCATTTTTTAAAAAAGTTATTGATTCTTAAAATATTTTATTTTAATTAATTTATTTATTTGAGAGAGACAGAGATAGAGAGGGGGTGGAGAATGGGCACGCCCCAGCTTCTTGCCACTGCAAACAAACTCCAGACGCATGTGCTACCACATGCAGCTGGCTTATGTGGATCCTGGGGAATCAAACCTGGGTCCATAGGCTTTGCAGGCAAGTGCCTTACCTGTTAAGCCATCTCTCCTGCCCCTTTCTTGATTTTTTTTTTATAAAAAGTGTGCACACATAGACACCCCTCTCCCCCACCCCAATTCTGCTGAGGGTCTTGGGAGGGGTTGTTGGTATTCACTGTGGGGTGCCTTGGCAGGCAAGATAGGGATCTGATGTGAGGGTCTTTTTGACATGACATTTGATAGACTTCTAGGATGACCCTCGACTGTCCTCACTTCCTCATATTCATGAGCTTGTGATATCCCCTCCTGCTAAGTGAAATGCTTTAAAAAATTACTTGATTTGTTTATTCATTTATTTGCGAGAGAGAACGGGAGAGAGAGAGAGAGAGAATGTGCATGCCAGGGCCTCCAGCTACTGCAAATGAACTCCAGATGTATGTGCCACCTTGGCATCTGGCCTTAACTGGATACTGGGGAATTGAATCTGATCCTTTGGCTTTGCAGGCAAATACCTTAACTGCTAAACCAACTCTCCAGGCCTCAAATACTTTTTTAAAAAAATATATTTTACTTCTTTATTTGCAAACATACAGAGAGAAAGAGGAAAGAGAGAGAGAATGGGTGCACCAGGACCTCCAGCCACTACAAATGAACTTCAGATGCATGTGCCACTTTGTGCAGCTGGCTTACGTGGGTCCTGGGGAATTGAATCCAGTTCATTAGGATTTGAAGGCAAGCTCCTTAACCCCTGAACCATCTCTCCAGCCCTCAAATGCTTTTAACACAATACAGAGGGTACAGCACCAATAGGGGGATGTCAATCCCACAGTTAGGTGACAATAGGTTATGACTTGTGTCGGGCGCACAGACTCTCTGTCAATGTGCTCACTGTGTATGTGTGTGTGTGTGTGTGTGTGTGTGTGTGTGTGCAGAGAAGACATTCAGGGTTTGAATGGTGAGAAGTAGGGCATCAAGCAAGTCAAAGACTTCATTAGGAAGAATACTGCATCACATTCTTTCATACTGTGACAAATATCTGACATAAACTTGGTGGGGGGGGGAAATAAATTTATTTTACCCTCCAGCTGCAGAGGTTTTTAAGCCCAGAGTCCTCAGCTCTGTTGACTCTGGGCTCATGGTATATTTGGTACGAATTGAAAAGTCAAGACAAGTGCTTATTTGGAAAGGTCCACGTGTGCCGGAAACGGAAGACAGGCTCCATCCGATTGACAAGAAGGAGCTGAGATGCTGAGCCCCACTGTCCACCAGGATGTGACCCAGCCCGCATCACAGGAGCTTTCCCCAGCTGAACTTCGGATGGGGCCTTGACCTTCCTTGTAGCAGGCCCTGACTGCAGTCTTGTGAGAGCCCCAGACACACAGCCCATGGGAATCTTGCTGGTTCCCGGACTGGCAGTCAGTGAGACCATGGATAGCTGCTATATTTTTTAATTAATTTATTTATTTGAGAGTAACAGAGAGAGAGAGATTGAGAGAGAGAGAGAGAGAGAGAGAGAATGGGTGCATCAGGGCCTTCAGCCACTGCAAACAAACTCCAGATACATGCACTACCTTGTGCATCTGGCTTACATGGGTACTGGGGAAATTGAGCCTCGAACCGGGGTCCTTAGGCTTCACACGCAAGCGTTTAACCACTAAGCCATCTCTCCAGCCTGATAGCTGCTATTTTAAGCCACTGAGTTTGGGAGGTGGGATTTGTTATGCAGCACAAGATGACAAATACAACAATCAACACATCTCTGCTGCTCCCCCACCACCACCGAATCAACCAGACAGAGATGCCTCAAGGCACCACCGAAAATGTCAGCAGTCGCCCCACAGGCTGTTGGGGTGTTGTATGGTTCAGAAGTTCTAAGGGAAACGCAGAGACTGGGTAAAAGCATGGAAAGAATGAAAGGAGGAGACGGGAGAAAAGTATAAGCGTGCTTTGAGAACGCATCCTTATACCTTGAACTGGAAATGGCTAGAGTGCTTTGGAACCAGCTTGAAAGGGTTCACAGGAGCCAGTTGTTACAAATTCAGGAAATTCACAAACCAGTTGTGAATAAACCTGAACATTAGTAAAAATTAAATTATAAGTACTTATGTTGAGACGAATGACATTTAAGTCAAAGGCAATTAGTGTTTCACACTCATCACGTCCCGATTATTTTATACATGTCTCTATTATCTGTGGTCTTCAGGTTATTTTTGTGTCTGGCATCTGCGTGGTGGAAACATGATAAAACAGTGTGTACCACTCATGGCAGCCTGGCTCTGGTCGATGCTTGCAGTAGCTGTCACAGGATTAGTTCTACTGTAGACACACAAGGAATCAAGTCCTTTTTTTCAAAAAAAAATGCTTTTATATTTATTTGAGAGACAGAGAGGGAGAACTCACAGCTATTCCTCCTACCTTGGTCTCCCAATTGCTGAGATTAAAGGAAAAGTGCCACCATGCCTGGCTCAAACTTTTTTGGCCAGAAGCTCACCAATTAAGCTAGCATCAGGGCTCCCCCTATTTCTGCCTCTACAGTACTGGGTAACAGGTACAGACCACCATGCCTGGCATTTTACATGGACACTAGGGATCGAACTCAATTCCTCATGCTTGTGAGGCTGGTATTGTCCTCACTGGGTCATCTCCTCAGCTCTGCACTGGTGATTTTTGTTGTTGTTTTGTTTTTTTGAGGTAAGGTTTCACTCTAGTCCAGGCTGAACTGGAATTGACTATGTATGGACTGGTAATTTTTTAAAAAGATTTTATTTATTTATTTATTTATTTATTTATTTATTTATTTATGACGAGAGAGAGAGAGTGAGAATGGGCACATCAGGGCCTCTAGCCACTGCAAACTAACTCCAGACACATGTGCCACCATGTGCATCTGGCGAACGTGGGACCTGGAGGATTGAACCGAGGTCCTTAGGCTTCACAGGCATGTGCCTTAACTACTAAGCCATCCCTCCAGCCCTGGACTGGTGATTTTTGTGGTGGTTCCCAAAGCAGCATCTTTAGGGACTGGTGTGTCCTTTTTTTTTTTTTCATCCCACTTCCAAGAAGCCTGGACCACAGCAGGAGCTCTTAACCCTCTGCTGCAAGATGTTTAACCTACCTAGCTACCTGGAGAGGGAGAAACCCTGGCATCGTTTCCTGAACCTTGGGAGTGACTCGAAGAACTAGCAAAGCGACAACACAGAACTATCCTTTCAACTAGGAGACACTCGAGGGCAAATCGTGGTTAACCTGTCCCTCCACGCCCCATTTGGTAAAACCCCTGTCAAGCCCACATTCCCATGTGCCTCCCAGTTCTCACTCTCCACTGCCGATCCACAGCCAATTTGTTTCCCAATTCATGACAAGAAGGCATTGTGTGTCAAATCCAGGTGACATTGTGGTATGAAGTTCAACACCCGAGAAACACCCAAAATCCCCTCCTTGTTCCACCCTCACAAAAATTCCTCAAGGGCTCAGAGTCCGTGAGTCAGTTTGTGGTCTGGTTAATCCGACTTTCAGACATTGGAGAGACTCTTAAGGGATTGAAAATGGCCCTTGGCCAAAGGTGGTGTAACAGGCGCGGTGATATTCGACTCAGCGTGCGCGTCGCCACTTATCCGTCTTCTTCACATTCAGCAGGGCGCCAACTTGAGGCTGCCAGGACAAGGCTGCCTTCACAAAGATGGGACCTGTCCAGGAAAGAATAAACACTTTAAGAGGGATCCAGGCTTGGCCTGGAGTCCCAACTCTGCCATTTATCAGCCCTCCATGAATGAAAAGTCAATATTCTTTGAGATTTCCAGCTCTACAAACAGGCGAAAAGCATCCGCTTTACTAATGATGTGAGACTTGGAGCGAGAAGATGTTTGAGGGATCTGGTCCACCACTGGTCTGCAGTTACGAGCCACTTCCCTCTCCGTGCGGGGTACTGCATTAGAACTTTGGCAGAACCAGAGCTACATTTAGAAAGTGTTTTAAACAGATGGCTAGAAATACCATGTCTTGACCCTTCTCCTTTCCCAAACAGGCGTCATCAAAGAAAAAGACCAGACAATGAGAAAGCAAAATAGCACTGGTGTCATTAAATGTGGTTTTGGAACCAAATCCCAAGGCAGGGCTGGGGAGTCACCTGGCTGCCTTCACGTGGCAGGGGAGGGCTACTTTTCTAAGCTTGCCTGTCTAAACAGCCCAAGGCCAATGTCAACCTTGGCTCTAGTTCTCCTTCACCCAGCAAGACCTTTGTTGCTGCCAACTGACCCTAGACATGCCTGCAAAGCCTAAGAACCGAGGTTAGATTCACCAGTATCCACGTAGATCCAGATGCACAAAATGGCACATGTATTTGGAGTTCATTCGCAGTGGCTAGAAGCCCTGGAGTACCCATTTTCTCTCTGTCTCTCTTCTCTCCATCTCTTGCTCTGTCTGCTTGCAAATCAATAAATAAATAAAATATTTTTTTAATAAAGAAAGAGGTGAGAAATAACAAAAAGTGGGCAGAGGGCAATTCCTGCCCAGGAAACAGTAGCCTTCGAAGGTGAAACTCAGGCAGGTCCTCAAAGACCACCAATAAGATCCAGATTGTGCCTGGAGATAAGAAATGTGTGTTCTCAGGCTGAAGAGATGGCCTGGCAGTTAAGGCGCCTGCCTGGGAAGCCTAAGAACACTTGCTGAAATCTCCAGGTCCCACGTTTAGTCATATGCAAAAGTGACACAAGCATGCAGTGTCACATAGGCACACAAGGGGGTGCATGCATCTGGAGTTTGTTCACAGCAGCTGAGGGGCCCTGGTGCACCCATTCTCTGCCTCTTCCTCTCTCTCTCTCTCTCTCTGTCTCTCTCTGTGTGTCTCTCTCTCTCTGTCTCTCTCAAATAAAAAAATACATTTTAAAAATGTGTGCTCTCTACTTGGTACTGGCTGAGCACATGGAGGCAGAGAGGACCCCCACTTATAAGATGAACTGGCTGCTGGGGAGAGACTTCAAGGCTCATCCTCTAAAGACTGGAGCTGGCTTTGCCAAGCCCCTGAGGAAGTAGCTGTCTGTTTAGAAGTTGTTTCCAGGGTCGTGGTCAGAACAACTGGGGGTGATGTGTATTTGACAGGTAGGATGCATAGCTGGGTGCAAGAGGGTCTTGTGGCCCGTGCCTTGTTCAGGCAGTGGTTAAGCTGACCTCTTGAGATTGAAGGCTGACCTCCTTTCCTGGAGGCTCCTGTGTTCTAGTCAGCTTACTTCCCCTGCACCCCAAACCCCTGACAAAGAACTAAAGGAGGAAGGATGTGCTTTGCCTCACGGTTTCAAAAGGTTTAGTCCCTGAGCTTGGGAAGATCACAGTGGTGGGGGTGTGGGGAGGACCTTTTTCACTTACTGGCTCATAAGAAGCAGAGAGAGAAAGATAGAGACAGGAAGGGGCCAGGGACCTACTTCCTCCAGCCGGTCCCCTAAACCTTACAAAAATATCACCACCGGGCTGGAGAGATGGCTTAGTGGTTAAGCGCTTGCCTGTGAAGCCTAAGGACCCCAGTTCGAGGCTTGATTCCCCAGGACCCACGTAAGCCAGATGCACAAGGGGACCGCACACATCTGGAGTTCGTTTGCAGTGGCTGGAAGCCCTGGTGTGCCCATTCTCTCTATATATCTGCCTTTTTTTCTCTTGGTCTGTCTGTCACTCTCAAATAACTAAATAAATATAAACAAAAAAAATATCACCACCATTTGGGGATGAACACATGAAAATATTTCACATTCAAACCGTAACAGCCATTTAACTTTCCCTCCTGGTTAGGAGTTTCTTGCCTTGGTCTCAGGCCTCAGCCTCCTTTAAAAAAACATTCCCAGGCTGGAGAGATGGCTTAGCGGTTAAGTGCTTGCCTGTGAAGCCTAAGGACCCCGGTTCGAGGCTCGATTCCCCAGTACCCACATAAGCCAGATGCACAAGGTAGCACATGCATCTGGAGTTCATTTGCAGTGGTTGGAGGCCCTGGTGCGCCCGTTCTCTCTCCCTCTGCCTCTTTCTCTCTCTGTCTGTTGCTAATAAATAATTAAAAATAAACAAAAAAAATAAAAAATAAAAACATTCCCCTCCATCCACGTGAACCTCAAAGCCACCATTTTGGTGAAAATGTGTGCTACTGGGTACTATAATTTCCACACTCATTTAAAAAATAAATTTATTTTCATTTATTTATTTGAGAGAGGGAAAGAGGCAGAGAAAGAGAGAGATGGAGAGAGAGGAGAGAGGGAGAGAATGGGTATGCCTGGGCATCCAGCCACTGCAAACGAACTCCAGATGCATGCACCGCCTTGTGCATCTGGCTTACCTGGGTCCTGGGGAATCAAACCTAGGGTCCTTTGGCTTTGCAGGCAAGCACCTTAACCACTAAGCCATCCTCCAGCCCATCCACAGTCATTTTTATTTCTTGTTATGTATCTTTGAGAAGGTCTGGCGATATGCGCAACTTGTAGACAACTGACAATACAGCCTATTGGAAAAGTCTGACAAGAATTTATCATGAGGGCTGGAAAAATGGCTTAGTGGTTAAGGTGTTTTCCTGTGAAGCCAAAGGATCCCGGTTCGATTCTCCAAGAACCACGTAAGCCAGATGCATGAGGGGCACATGCATCTGGAGTTCGTTTGCAGTGGCTAGAGGCCCTGGCATCCCCATTCTCTCTGTCTCTCTGCCTATCTGTCTATCTCTCAGCTTGCAAATAAATAAATAAAAATTAAAAAAAAGAATTTATCATGGAACGTGTATCAGAAGAGCTCTCACGAAACGATCAAAGTATGGCAGACCAAACGCATGAATTTGCACTGTTGTGTGTACACAGAAAAAGACATCAAAATGTGGAGCAGCGTTCTTTGTGTGTGCACGTGAGACCTATATGAAGCAAGGAGACCTCAGTGCACACATTGGCCTACATATTGCTACAACTCCACAGAGACATGGAGCTCCCTTCCTGTGGGACAAGAGAAGAGAGCAGGTGGTAGGCTTGCAAAGCCACGTCCTCTTTCACTTTAAGCTCTGCTGCTACTTTCCCCGTTTTGTTGTTGTTGAGACAGAGTCTCACTAGATGGCTTAGGCTGGCAGTCTCCAAGCCTCAGCTTCCTGAGTGAGCTACCTGGCCACTCACACCCTCTCTGCATCCATCAGTTCATCTGTGACCTCCTTCTATAAATTCTGTCTGTAGACCTCCTTACCTTTCACTTCCTGCCAGCAGCATACCTTGGGTCCCAGCCATCCTTAACCCTCCAGGATGGAAAGGTGACTGGTAAGTGAGTTTCAGGGAAGGGATAAGGCGATAATGTGAACACATACTTCAAGTAACATGTGTTTCAAGATGACTTTGAGCTGGGCGAGGTGGCGCACACCTTTAATCCCAGCACTAGGGACGTTGAGGTAGGTGGGTCGCCACGAGTTCGAGGCTATCCTGAGACTACATAGTGGATTCGAGGTCAGCCTGGGCTAGACCAAGACCCTACCTTGAAAAACAAAAACAAACAAACAAACAAAAAGATAGTTTTGAAGGTTAAGTAGATGGAGGGAAAGATTTCAGATTTCTCAAGATCATTTACAGAACACACACACACACACACACACACACACACATACACACACGTCTCATCACAAATTCTCAACCGCCTCAGTGAACAGCATCAGAGAAAAGAACTCTAAATATTTTTTTTCTTCTTTCTTTCTTTCTTTCTTTCTTTCTTTCTTTCTTTCTTTTTTTTTTTTTTTGTTTTGTTTTTGTTTTTTGGTTTTTTGAGGTAGGGTCTCACTGTACCCAGGCTGACCTGGAATTCACTATGTATGCTGAAGGTGGTCTTGAACTCACGGTAATCCTCCTCCCTCTGCCTCCCGAGTGCTGGGATTAAAGGTGTGTGTCACCACGTCCAGCTTCTTAACATTTACCTACAATACATTCGGTTGTGTGAAACGGATCAGGTACCTCACATGCAGCCCATGAGGGAAGTGTGGAGGCCCATGTGTCTATGTTTTAAATTGGAAAGTGCTCTCTGTGGCAGGAAGGAGCAAACAGAGCCCACATGTGCAGGACACATGCGCCAGCCCCTGTGTGGAGGCCCAGCTTCAGGTCCAGCAGGGCAGGGAGAGCTTGAGGACCCTTAAAGGAACAAGAAGCAGCTCTTCTGGCCAACCTGCACCAAGATGAGCTTCCGCCCTGGACTGGGCCAGGACACAGTATAGTTGTGATCGCATCTTCTTCCATTTCCAGACTAATGCAATGCTAAACTGGAAAAACATGAGCATGCCCCCCCGCCCCCACCCAGATGTGTTCCAGGGGACACTGGCTGGACTGCATTCAAATAGCATAAAAAAAAAAAAAATGGGGAGAAGCCGAGTGTGGTGGCTCACGCCTTTAATCCCAGCACTCTGGAGGCAGAGGTAGGAGGATCGCCATGAGTTCAAGGCAGCCTGAGACTACATAGTGAATTCCAGGTCAGTGTGAGCTAGAGTGAGACCTTACCTTGAAAAACCAAAAAAATGGGGAGAAAAAATAAAGTAAATTTAAAAACTGGGAGGCAGGAAGGTGGGAAGTTGGCCTTAAAGTACATGGAATGCGTTTCCCATTCTCAGCACTTACAGGCCCTGAAATTGTGAATTTTCCAAGGGAGCCAGAGGCAGCCCAGCGCTGTTTTCCAAGAGGACATGGACATGCAATCTACCACGGAAGCATGATTCGAGACAAGCGTCCTGAGAAAGATTTTGGAGGGGAACACAAACCCACTCTATATGGTTCTGAGGGTCGAATTCTAGTCCTCACGCTTGCAAAGCAAGCGCTTTACCAACTGAGCCAGCTCCCCAGCTCTCCAACCTATTCTAATTCTTTCTCCCCACTGGACAGGGGGGAAAAAATGAAGCCTAAGGACAAAGAGATTAGCCCTAAGTAGAGGCTTGTTAGCAGGAGCGCAGCGCCCCTGACTGGCCTCTGTCTCCACACTTCTTGCTTGACCTCTGAGATTAGCATGAGTACCCTAGGTTTTTTCAGTCACTCAGCAAACACTTTTAGGTGCCAGCTCTAGGGAACCTTCTGGGTTCAATGGTGGAAACATAAAACCCAAACACAGCATGTCTCTGCCTTCAAGGAGATGATAATTGACTGGAACCAAACAAGCCTCAATTAGGGCACAGGAAGTGGCTGGTTAGTTCCAGCGTGCATAGTTCCATATGTAGACTCCCCAAGAGCATCGGCTACGCATACTGGGCTCTTGGAATAACATCAGTCCCCAATGACATGGTTCAGATTTCAGTGACCACGGCTTATTAATTGCATGTAATTGTGTAAAGTACAACTTCGTTGCTCCTTTCTTCAGTCACTGTGGGAACAAGCCTCGTGACGCATAAGCTGTGACCAATCTCACCACTCCTTTTCAAAGTCTGAAGGTGGCCGGATACCGTGGATTTGCGCTTCAGTTCACACGTCTGCAAAGTGGGTGGATGTGTCACTCCCTGGTGCTTCTGGGGTAAGCCTGTGTAACATGTCATACAACTGGACAATCATAAGGAGGTAATGGACCCACAAAGGCAAAAGTTTTAAGGCTACCGGCTGGAGTGATGGCTCAGCAGTTAAAGGTGCTAGCTTGCAAAGCATGACAGCCTGGGTTCGATTCTCCAGTGCCTACCTAAGGCTAGATGCACAAAGTGGCACATGCATCTGGAGTTCATTTGCAGTGGTAGGAGGCCCTGGTGTGCCCATCCATACTCTCTCTCTCTCTCTATCTCTCTCAAATAAATACATATTTTTAAGTCTATAAAATTATTAGTGAAATTTGCACCAAACATCAATGGGATAAAGTAGAAGAAATGGGTTTCTATATGTATATGGCATACACCACCCATATGGGAAACAAGACAGGAGGAACTTGGAGTTGGCAATCTGATGTAAATAATGACATGATCATGGGGATGGAGATGCCAAAGAGAAGCAAAGCCAGGAAAACCGCTTCCCATGAACAGAACCTGCGAGTGTAAATAAGCGACTACGGGGAGCTGATTGGGGTAGAGAGGCTTCCCCGAGGCACTGAGGAGACTGTAAGGGTGAAATGAGGGCAAACACCACTCAAACCTCCCTGAACTGACTGAAACACAGAACTAACACAACAGTCTCCGTAGTTCTACTGCTTTCAAGTACAGAGTTCCAAACAATAGCACCGCTGGCTTGTTTGGGTTTTTGAACTTCCCTACATAGTATATCCAATTGCAAACAAAATTTTTATGTTCTTATAAATAATTTTAAAAGTTTACAGACTATTATGATTTGAGTCTTTTAGAAATTATTTATTTATTTATTTGTGATATAGAAAGAGGCACAGAGAGAGAGAGAGAGAATGGTCATTCCAGGATCTCCTGCCACACTACAAATGAACTCCAGATGCATGCGTGTGCCACTTTGTACATCTGGCTTTACATGGGTACTGGAGAATTGAACCCGGACCATCAGGCTTTGCAAGCAAGTGCCTTTAACTGCTGAGCCATTTCTCTAGCCTACCAAAAAGGACTTTTTTTTCTGGTTAATTTCCATCTACCATTGATTGATTTTGCTGACACAGGACCCAGGAGTACCAAGGCTGAGCACAACGCACTTGAAAGCACATAAAGTTATGGGTGTGAAAGACACCAGAATCATCACACAGAAACTGAGGGCCAATGGCTGTTACCACACTAGGTCAAGGAACAAGGAAAGGAAGACTTCACAGAAGCCCAGAGGAAGGAGAGGCACGGAAGCAGGGAGCCTGTGGCAGGAGGGTAACTGGCCTGAAAGACCCTTCCTTTAGGAAAGGGACAGGTGACTAAGATTCCCACATACACTCGTCCATTCTGTCACCATGAGCTAAGGGCCAAGAGGCATTATAGTGTGTGTGTAGTCCACGGTGACATCTCTGTACCCAGACTAGGGAGAAGTGCTGTGGTGGTTTGATTCAGGTATCCCCCATAAACTTATGTGTTCTGAATGTTTGATCCCCAGCTGATGACAATTGTATTGTTGGGGGCGGGCTTATGGGTGTTCTAGCCAGCTGCCCCTTGTCAGTGTTTGGCACACTCTCCTGCTGCTGTGGTCCGCCTGATGTTGGGCAGGAGGTGACATCCACCCTCTGCTCATGCCACATTCTCCCCTGCCATCATGGAGTTCCCCCTTGAGTCTATCAGCCAAAATAAACCCTTTCCTTCCACAAGCTGCTTCTGGTTGGTGCTTTGTGGCAGCAACAGGATGGTAACTACAAGTGCTAATGAGGCAGTAGAAGGGCCAACACAAGAAGGTCTCAAGAAGGCCCTTTCCTGGCTAGCATCTAGGCTCTGGGGATTTAAAAAATTATTATTATTATTACCTTATTATTATTATTATTTTGATGAAGGTCTCATAATGTAGCTCGAGCTATCCTTGAACTCATGATTCTCCTGTTACCTCCACCTCTTGAGAATAATACCTGGTTGAGAACTGATGATTTTAAATATTTTATTTATTTATTCGACAGAGAAAGAGGGAGAGAGAGAGAGAGAGAGAGAGAGAGGGGCACCAGGGCCTCCAGCCACTGCAAATGAATTCCAGACATGTGCACCCCCTTGTGCTAATGTGGGTCCTGGAGAATCAAACCTGGGTCCTTTGGCTTTGCAGGCAAGTACCTTAACCGCTAAGCCATCCTTCCAGCCTTGATGATTTTAAATAACTCAGAAAAAGGTATTATTCCATAACTGATAGCTCAAATCTCTGAGTCTAGTGTAAGCTGTGAAGGGATTTCAGAAGGAGACACAGAGGTCTGGCAGGAGCCAGTGGCAGCAGCCACAGACTGGCTCTGAGGAGATGGCAGACAACCTTCCTTCTACCTTCTCCCTGTGGCTGTTTCTCCTCTTCTTCCTCCTCCCTGTCCTTCTCCCCCTCCTTCTTCTCCTTCTTCTTCTCCATGATGAGGCTACAATCCCACTGACATAGACTGCCCAATGCCTCTTTGTCCTGTGAGCAAGAACTTGATCAGCCAGTGCGTCTTGGTTCTAGAGCTTATGCCTGATCCATTCACACACAGCCAGGAAGAGTCACGTGACATGGCTGCTAAAGGTCCTCACGGATGGTGACAGACCTTTCAGGAACAGAGGTTTCCTGCTGGGCAGTCACTTCAAAGGCTTTCCATTCTTACATACGATCAGTTTCTTTATTAAAAAACATTCTGGGGCTGGAGAGATTGCTCAGTGGTTAAGGTTTTTGCCAGCAAAGCCTAACCACCTGGGTTTGATTCCCTAGACTCATGTAAAGCCAGATGCACAAAGTGGTACATGCATTTGGAGTTTGTTTGCAGTGGCTGGAGGTCATGATGTGCCCATTCTCTGTCTCTCTATCTCTGTCTCTCATATGAATGAATGAATGAATAAATAAATTAATAAATTTTTAAAAATTCTTATATAGCATTTTTAAATAAGCTGGGCATTGTTCTAAATCATTTTTTTATAATTTTTTAAATCTTTACTTACTTATATGAGAGAGACAGAGAGAGAGAGAGAAAGAGGCAGAGAAAGAGAGAAAGAAAGAATGGGTGCACTAGGGACTCCAGCTGCTGCAAATGAATTCCAGATGCATGTGCCACCTTGTACATCTGGCTTACAAGGGTCCTGGGGAATCGAACCTAGGTCCTTTGGCTTTGCAGGCAAGCGCTTTAACTGCTAAGTCATCTCTCCAGTCACTAAATCACTTCTTTACTTCCAACAGTCTTATGTGACCTTTCCTGGATAAGAAAACTTACAAGGATGTTCGATAACTTTGCATCTGAGAAATGACCACGTTGGGGGTCAGTGGCCACACAGTAAGACTTCAATGTTCATGCTTTTAACCACTGTGGTGTATATCTATCAAACTTAAGAGGAAAACAATGGCCATTCGCTATCAGCTCCTCAAATCCTTTCAAGATCCAAGATGAAGGAGCCTTTAACTACCCTAAAAATCCAGAGTAGACGACATGTCTGTAATGGTAAAGGAACTGGGCTTCTTAACCCACCCGACCATTTCCCAGTCCTCTGCCGCCTAGCCATGGGTCTCAGAGTGTACAAATGAAAGTCAACTGAGAAAACCAGACCTTGCTCTACTCACCATCTGCAAGTCATTGGTAACGGTCTAAGTCAGAAAACAAAACAGCACAGGAAACTACAAAAGCAAGAACATGCCCAGGCGTCATGGCGTTTAAAAAATTGTCTTCCAGCCGGGCGTGGTGTTGCATGCCTTTAATCCCAGCACTCGGGAGGCAGAGGTAGGAGGATCACCGAGAGTTCGAGGCCACCCTGAGACTACATAGTTAATTCCAGGTCAGCCTGGACCAGAGTGAGACCCTACCTTGCAAAACCAAAAAAAAAAAAAAATTTGTCTTCCACAGGTGATGTAAAACCGTTCTACAGAGCCCCTTGGCACCATGTCCCTTGTGTCCTGTTTCAGGGGCTGAGTGTACTCTTGGCTCCTCTCTGAGGCAAGCCGGCTTTCTCCTTGGGAGACCTCATGTAGTCCCAGGATTTCAATTAATTACCAGATGGGAGCGACTCTCAAATCTTCAAGCCAGCCAGATGTCCCTCGTGCTCTGAAGACCAAGGAGCCAGCTGCCTGGAGAACAGGTCATCTTGGGTGTCCCAGGCTGCAAGACCACCATCAACCCCGCCATTATCTCCTTACCCACACTTCCCACTGAACCCCACCTCAAGGGATAGTGCCACCAAGTATCCACGCAAGGGATTCGGGATCACAGGACTTGCCTTGGACCGACCTTCTCCCCTCTCCCTTCTGCATCCATTCATTATGTCCTGCTTTTTCAGCATCCCAAATACCCTTGGTTTCTCGTCATCCTCCCCACCACTTCCCCACTTCCTGCAGCCATCTTGCTTGCTTGAATCAAAAAAATAGTTTTCAGGGCTGGAGAGATGGCTTAACAGTTAAGACATTTGCCTGCAAAGCCTAAGGACCCAAGTTCAATTCCTCAGTACCCACGTAAGCCAGATGCACAAGGTGGTGTGTGAATATGGGATTCATTTGCAGTGGGTGGAGGTCCTGGTGTACCCATTATCTCTCTTTTCTCATAGATAAAAATAAAATATTTAAAAAAATAGCCTTCACGGAGCAGCCACTGTCTTCCTTCAGTCTATCTCCCATGCTGCTATCACAGTGACTGTTCTAAAGTGCAAGTCTGGGGCTGGAGAGATGGCCTAGTGGTTAAGGCGTTTGCCTGCAAAGCCAAAGGACCCAGGTTTGATTCCCCAGGATCCACATAAGCCAGATGTACAAGGTGGCACATGTGCTGGAGTTCATTTACAGAGGCTAAAGGCCCTGGTGCTCCCATTCTCTCTCTCTCTCTCTCTTCTTTTTCTCTCTCTTTCTCAAGTAAGTTAAATTAAAAAAATTAAAATTAAAGTGCAAGTCTGGGTGCATTTGGGCCTTCCTTTAAATCCTTCAATTTCCCCATTACTCTTATCAAATCCTAGATCCTAAAAAAGGCCATTGTGTCAGTACAAATTGGTGTCCATTCAAGTCATCACACTCACCTCCTATTGCACTTCCTCCATGCCGCACCTTCCTGTTATCTGTGCCCTCAATCTTTGTGCATGCCTCTGGGGTGGGGACAGTCTCTAAAACACCCCCATGATCCCACCTCCAGTGTTCACATATGGATGTGGACCTCTTCCCCTGGTGTGGCCTGGACCCAGTCACTTGCCTACAACTAACAAGATATGGCAGGAGAGATTGGATGTCCCTGCCAAGACTATGTCATCAAAGGACTCTAGAGCTGGGGCCTGGAGAGATGGCTTAGTGGTTAAGGCACATGCCTGCAAAGCCTAAGGACCCAGGTTCGATTCTCCAGGTTTCATGTAAGCCAGATGCAGATGGTGGCACATGCATCTGGAGTTTGCTTGCAGTGGCTAGAGGCCCTGGCATGCCATTCTCACTCTCTCTCTCTGTCTCTAATGAATAAATAAATAAAAATAAAATCTTTAAAAAAAAGACTCTAGTGTCTGTGATAATCTCTCTCCCCCTTCCTCTTTCCTCCTCTTCTTTCTCCACCTCCTCCTCTTCTTCCTCTTCCCATCTTCCTTTCCTTCTCTCATGTCCCTTTTATTTCTTTACTTCCCCCTCTCTCAGAAGCTAACAGTCGTGTGTCCAGCAGCTCTATGGAGAGACTCCAGTGGCAAGCATTGATGCCTCCAGTCCACAGGAATGTCCTCAGGCAGGGATGGCTGGCGTGTAGATATGGACATAGCAAAGGTCTGTTTTAAGCCATTCCAGTTAGTGGGTTAGCATTTGTTATGTAATTAAACACCCGCCACCTCTCCTCTCCAGCTGCTGCTGGCCTTCCACCCTTTTGAGTGTCTTCCTCCTAATGCCAACCCAAGTCCCCTAACTCCACTTCATTCCCTGCCCTCCGGGGAGATGGAACCTCCTCCAGGAAGCCTCCCTGCCTCCCCTCATCAAGGAGTGATCATCAGACCAGGAGCTTCATGAAGGCAGAGAATGGCGCCGTGGCTCTCCTCAGGTCCCCGGCTCCCACAAATGCACCAGGCACAGGTTCTGATACTCCCTGAATAAATTAGAGTCTCCACAAGGCTCCCTCTCTCCCCACTGAGCTTCCTCCCTCCCCACAGACCTGGGGTTTCTAGCAGCCACACACACACACACACACACACACACACACACACACACACACACACACACACGGCAAGGATGATGCTTCCTCTGTGCTCTGAAATCCCTTCTCACTCATCCTGTTTTCACTTTCACGGTAACTGGGGGTGTTGATAATTCTCCTTTTATGCATAAGAAAGCCAAAAAAACACCGACTTGAGCATGTTTCATGAGGACCCAGTGCCAAGCTCAGTTCTCAGGGTTTGTCTCCAGCTCAGGCCAGATCGACTCTCAGGAGGACACCGGGTGGATGGACACTCTAATTGCTGTATAATTTTTCTAAAAATAATGCAGATTGCCTCAGTATCCATGACGGATGGCCATGTGTCACCACCCAGGCAGGTTGCGAAGCCAATAAAGTACAATATGAAATTTTTCAGGCTCTACAAGGGAAAGAATAGAATCACAGAAACAAAGAAAAACCTAATTCAATCAGATCCAGGCAGGGGCGGGGGAGGAAGTTATTTTTAAAAATCAGTAAAATTTAAAGCATTCGGGAAGAAATGAGTTTTGATGCTCTTAGCCACTCACTGTGAACTGATACGTTGTTAGGAGGAGAAAAAAAAAGCAGAGTTGGATTAAGCAGCATAGGTTTATTTTTAAAAGGACCTCTTCATAGTGGACTGGATCACAGACCAGACTATCTAAATGTGTGAGCCAAAGGATCGAGTGCGGTTTCCAAGATCATTACCAAAAAGCTCAGAAATCGACTGTACTCACCCCCCACCACCAGAAAAAGAAGCAGTTATGTTACTAGTGGTCCAAGACACTTGGTTTGGTTTTATTTTAACTCTTAAGAATCCTAGTAAGTAACCTGGGTGTGGTGGCGCACGCCTTTAATCCCAGCACTCGGGAGGCAGAGGTAGGAGGATCGCAGTGAGTTCGAGGCCACCCTGAGACTACAACGTGAATTCCAGGTCAGCCTGAGCTAGAGTGAGACCCTACCTCAAAAAACCAAAAAAAAAAAAAAAAAAATCTTAGTAAGCTTTATATTTAATGGTAGAAAGATCCTGGAACCTATCCCAAAAGATTACCAAGTGAGCTACAAAGGAGTGCAGCGAGCATGTGAGTCTGCTTGCTTGGCCCTTGCCCTACTCTGAAATCAGTTATTGATATTTATTTATTTGCAAGTTGAGAGAGAGAGAGAGAAGAGAGAGACAGAATGGGCACTCCAGGGCCTCCAGCCAACAACAAACTCAATGCATGTATCACTGTGCGTATGGCTTTACCTGGGTACTGGGGAATCGAACTCTGATTGTTAGGCTTTGCAGGCAAATGCCTTAGCCCCTGAGCCATCTCTCCAGTCCTAGTAATTGATATTTAAACATTATGGGGACAGGTCACATAAAATCGAAAACTCCTGGCTTTGTATGTATCTTCTCAGAGGGCAAACCAAAATTCAGCAAGAACTTCCCTCTTTATGCCAGGCATTTGGTCTCTATTTCCTTAGCCTTCACCACTCCTTGTTTCTTCTGTGCCCACCCTGAGGAGGGCATTTCTGGTGTATTCCCGGCCCCATGGAAATGGGGTGGCAAATTCCTATGCTAAGAATATGCCCACTATTTTCTTAGCAGTCAACTGCTTGGAAAGAGATTCAAAGTGAGGCAAGAAAGTGATACCAGAACCCTCACCCACGGCCTCTTCTCTCCTCCTCCTCAATCTCTCCACCATGGTGTCTCTGTTCCCACTGAATCTTCTCTTAGGAGGTTAATTTCTTCATCACATCAGTTCTAAGTGGCCTGAAATGACCACTTTGATCCGGTATCCATTTCCTTGATCTTTCATTTCGGGCCTCACAGCTTCCCTAGCCCAGTGTCTCAATTTCCTAAATCCAATTTGCCCAAGCAAAGCATAGATCAGCGTTCCCATCTATTCAAGTGAGGCTGAGAGATGGCCTATAAGGAGGAGGGCAAAAATATGACTGAGGCCCTGCCCTGGTAGCACAAAATGTGTCTGCCCAGGGCATGGAAGATTCTAGACACACACTTTCTTCAAGAGCAGGCAAACCACAACCCAGCCTCCCAACACACTCCCCATCAGAGCCGGAAACAGCCATCACTTCCCCAAACAAGGCTCGTAGTCTTAAATAATTTGCCTGCCTTCTCCCATGAGGTGTGGCCCGACCAGGACCTGGCTTCCAGAGGGCAGAGTTATGTACAGAGGAATTAGGCACCGCACCCGGCCACCATGCCCTCCGCCACAGGCACGAATGGAAGTACTTAGCTTCTGTAATGAATTCGCAATGCTGGGCTGCTGGCTTCCGCTCTGGCCGGCTGGCCTTTCAAAGCAGTGTGAAGCCACTGGAGAACGAAAATCATTCTGCCTGTTAGTCATCCT
The DNA here is from genome assembly GCA_036365145.1 of Orientallactaga sibirica. NCBI lineage: Eukaryota > Metazoa > Chordata > Mammalia > Rodentia > Dipodidae > Orientallactaga > Orientallactaga sibirica. The sequence goes on along the minus strand of JAEOAD010000026.1, from coordinate 16,715,981 downwards.
CAGGGGGAGTCATGCTGTTGGACCCCCCCACACCAGACAGACAAGCCCCCCCCAATCTTCTCTGAAGTGGCCATAACAAATTGGCCCTTATTGGCCCGAATTTGGGAACTCCAAGATATTTTCCTTCAAGATGGAACAAAGATTCTCTTTTTTCTCTGGTTCCTCCCATTTCTGACATGGCCATGAGCAGAGTGAGTTTCCCAGGCTCAATTTCATCCAGCAGAGACAAGGAGAACCTGAGGACATGCTAGGCAGAGGGGTCTGGTCTGGTGCCCAAGCTTGCCTGCCACTGTGCTATGTAGCCTTATCAAGCCTGGGCACATGGTTCAGTCAATAACCTCCTTGCAAGCCCAAGGAGCCGAGTTCAATTCCCAGAAGCCACATAAAAAGAGGGGCTTGGGCTGGAGAGATGGTTCAGTAGTTAAGGCATTTGCCTGCAAAGTCGAACCACCCGGGTTCAATTCCCCAGTACCCATGTAAAGCCAGATGCACAAAGTGGCATATATATCTGAAGTTCCTTGGCAGTGGCTAGAGGCCCTGGCACACCCATTCTCAATCTCTCTCTCTCTCTCTCTCTCCTTGCAAATAAATAAATTTTAAAAACGTAAAAAATAAAAATAAAAGGCTGGGCACCTCTGCTTCTGAGTAGTGTGTCTTTGTTAAGTGACCTAACCTCTCTGACTCTCATGGTGGAATGGACACCCAAAATGAAAACTACTTAACAGGATGGCTGCAATTATGTTAGCTACTCTTCTGGTTGCTGTGAAAAAAATAAATAAATACACACCTAATGCAAACAACTTAAGGGAGGGTTGATTTTGACCTTTGGCTTGAAAGGGTGCAGCCTGTCATGTCATGGAAGGCCCAGTGGAGAGACAACGAGGCTGAGGAGTAGATCATGTTGGTAAGCAGAAAGCAGCCAGACATGGTGGCACACATCTTTAATCCCAGCACTCAGGAGGCAGAGGTAGGAGGATCATGAGTTCGAGGCCACCCTGAGACTACATAGTGAATTCCAATCAGCCTGGGCTAGAGTGAGACCCTACCTCGAAAAACCAAAAAAAAAAAAAAAGCAGGAAGAGCATGGGCTGGGACAAGGATAACCTTGAGCCTTGCCTCAGTGAATGTATTTCCTTCAGCTAAAAAAGTCACTTCCTCAAGCCTTCAGAACCTCCCCAAACTGTGTCATTTAGCTGGGAACAAAGACTGGGGGATGGGAATTTCACCTTCAAACCATCCCTATGACCTTGACTTTGATTCCTTCCTAGTCCCTGGTCAAACAGAGTGATGTTCTAAAGGACAAATGAATGGAAGCATTTGAAGACAGATCACCAGGGCCAGGTATTCCTACCACTGGGAACAGGAGGAGCTGGAAGGCCGAGGCAAGCACGCCGTACATTAGAAAGATATGCTAAGGGGCCTGTAGTCCTCAGCAGCCACAGTTTGTCATTCTTCAGGAGATGGGCGAGATGGACTGTTCTAGAATCAAACAAAGCTACTAGTGCCTTTGTAGAAATGGGTGTAGACTTCCTTGGGACAGGTATATAGGAAAGGAAATACACAGGGCTGGAGAGATGGCCTGCAAAACCAAAGGACCCAGGTTCGATTCCCCAGTACCCACGTAAAGCCAGATGCACAAGGTGGCGCATGCGTCTGGCATTCATTCACAGTGGCTTGGAAACCTTGGTGCACCCAATTCTCTCCCTTTCTCTGCCTCTTTCTCTCCCTCTCTCTTTCAAATAAATAAAATATTAAAAAGAAAAAAGAAACACAGGTGGCCAGACACACGCAGGTTTATGGGTGAAAGATGAAGAAAAACGGGGGAGCAGTTCACAATGCAGCATGTGTGTATAGTGTTTCTTCTGAAAATGGGGTGACTGGAAAGATCCCTTAAGTTTATTTCTTTGAGTGTTTTACTATTACTAAGTACACTGAGCAGCAACCACTGGTGACATTCTTGAGAAGAAAAGCATGTGGCAGAGATTAGGGAAAGAGCTCATGTTTGGGAGGTAGACCAGTTCACTGAGGGCCACCACGCTGCCTCTTTGTCCCCTGGGTCCCCTCCTGCTCCCCCGTGGATGTCAAAACTGTGTTCTCGTGCCATTGGTTACCATGCTGGGTCACATTCTTCCCTTTTCTCTGGTCACTTAGGATGTGGGTCTGACATATAATACTTCATGATCCATACATGTGAGCGCCTCATGAGTGAACATTGCCTTTGATAAACCCCTACTAGAGGAATTGTCTGGTTAAAGGGTCTTTCCTATTTAATTCCAGGTTTTGTGGGTCAACACTGGTCCTGTCAGCTTTATCAATCACCTTATCTCAACCTCCCACTCCAAGAAGAAGGTGGAAGGGTCCTGGACCAACACCAGATCAATGCCACCCTTCATGCCTCTGTCCCTGACACTATAGACCTGGCTCTGGTGGAGTTCATGTTCCTGACACAGGACAGGCTGCAGTGGAAATGGTGAGTTCAGATCCTTAGTGTGCCTCTCTCAGACTGTGAGACCCTGGAGCTACCCACTTCACATCTCAGAGCTTTTATTTCCTTCTATGTAAAAATGAGGTCAAAAACAGCAAACCGGAAGAATGATGCTTTGAAGAGCCTCAATGCAGAGCCCAGCACCAAGATTCCATCCAATCTCTGGTCTCTTTATTACTGAACAATACGTTCCTTCCTCCAGGCCTCCCTGCCCCTCCCAAAAAGGTTAGAATGAGCTGGAGAGATGGCTCTACTGTTAAAGGTGCTTGCTTGCAAAGCCAATGGCCTAGGTTTGATTCCCCAGGACCCACATAAAACCAGATGCACAAAGTGGTGTGTGCATCTGGAGTTCATTTGTAGTGGCAAGAAGCTCTGATTTGATCATTCTCTCTCTGTCTCTCTCCCTTACTCCCTCTCTTATTGCAAATAAATAAATAAAATATTGAGGGGGGAAAAAAAAGGTCCCAGGAAGAACATGAGAGGAGAAACACAAAGTTTGGGCCCTGCCATTCCAGAGAAAGCCTGACTTTCTCTGAGATTCAACATCTGAGGAGGTCAGCTCACAGCAAATAAAGAACCAAGGGATATTTGTCCAGTTTTGCATAAGGGGGCATGAGCCTTTTATCTTTAAGAGCTGGGATATTATTTTATTATTATTATTATATTTTTATTATTATCTGAGCTCAGTTCCTGTGCTTTATTTTCTTATTTATTTGTTTGTTTACTTATTTATTCTGCACTACTGTTAATTGAACCCAGGGCTGCATGCATGCCAGACAAGTGCTCTATCACTGAGCTCTATCTCCAGCCCTGTTTTGAGTTCTCATTTTTTTAAAGATTTTGTTTTTGTTTCATTTATTGGAAACAAAGAGAGTGGGGGTGTGGGTCGAGAGAGAGAGAGAGAATGGGTGTGCCAGGGCCTCTAGCCACTGTCAACGAACTCCAGACCCATGCACCACCTTGTGCATCTGTGGGACCTGGAGAATTGAACCTGGGTCCTTTGGCTTTGTAGGCAAGTGCCTTAACCACTAAGCCATCTCTCCAGCCTTTGACTTTTCATTTTTGAGATGAGGTCTCACTAAGTTGCCCAGGCTGGACTTGAACCTGAGTGCTTTCTTCAGGAGCTTCCTGAGTAGCTAGATTTACAGGGCTGTGTCACCAGACCCGGTTCCCTCCAATTTAATCAAGGTCATATTACTTGTCCTGAGCACCTGAGGCACAAAGTGAAGTTTTCTGCCCAACAGTCACAAGCACAGAGCCTGCTCTGCCATAGTGGTGAACTCCTCCCAGGCCCCTTTCCCTTTGGAACATCCAGGTCTATGCCGGACACAGGAGAAATAAAGAAAACTGGTCAGGTGGACATGGAGGCAGAGGGGCTCAGAGTTTCAAAGATCCCCAGGCAACCTCTCCTGGGCAGACATGAGCACCCGGTAGAGGCTTTCCCTTTTTTTTTTTTTTTTTTTTTCTCTCTCAATATTCCCTTCAGGCCTCAGAAGGAAGCCACTGTGCCATTTTGCTCTTGTATTCTAAGTTTGCTGCTGATGACCACAACAGTGATGCTTGTAAATCCTGCCTGTCAAGCCTAACCCTTGCTGTCATTGACACCAGTGGGCCTTAATGGATCTCACACGCAGGCTGTAGAGAAGGCTGTGGGCTCTCGCCCACCCCACCCCACACCCCTGCTCAGAACTACGCCACTCTCAATGACCCGAATCAAGGTTAGTGGTAGAAAATTTGGAAGTCCCCTTGGTGGTGTTGTTTTAGGAAGACACTAGAAGGCAGGCTGGGGAGATGGCTCAGCAAACAAGAGCACTTCCTGCATGAGGGCCTGAGTTTGATGCCCAGCACCCACTTAAAAAGCTGGACGTGGCCATGAAGGCCTGTATCCGTGCTGAATGGGGAGGGAGGAAGATAGGAGGATCACTGGGGCTCGTGGTTAGCCAGTCTAACCAAGAAGCACAGCGTTCCAGAAAGTCAGCGAGAGATCCTGTCTCACTGAAATAAGGCAGGAGAGCAATAGAGATGACATCCAATGTTGTACACTGGCCTCCACATGCATGTATCCGCCAGGCGCATGCATCTGCACACACACGTGCATACACCCCATACCACACACACACACACACACACACACACACCTACCACATACTACACACACAAAGAGACTAAGCTGCAAAGATATTAACGCAAGTGTAGCAGCTACATGAGAACAGCCTCTGACAATCGCAAACATTAGGAATTGCTACTAGGCTGAAATCAATGAAAATGCAAGTTTTCAGGACAAGTGGAACACGCCTGTCCCAATGTGAGGCGAGTGGGTGGATTCTGGGCTTAGAAGCTTCCCAGCCCAGGTGTCACAAGTTGATGTCCAAACGGGTTGTGTCTTCAGCAGCAGAGAGACCCATCCCAGCCTTGCAAAGCCTGGGAAGGTGTCCTGATTATCAAGAAGACGAAGTGGGTGGAGAGGGTGACTGCTGAGAGAGAGAGAGAGAGAGAGAGAAGGACAGAGCTCTGCAGATGTGGAGCTGCTGAGGGTGCAGAGCTCTGAATGGATGGCATTGTTCTCACGGGAAGAGACTTAAAAAATATCACTTCCATAACAAAATGAATGCATCGAAACTTCCAGCGAGACATTATTGGGTTAGTTTTTCCCCATGCTCTTAAAAGCTAGCCAGCACTTGTGAGCCGTTGGGAAAATAATTTCTCACTTGGGAAGACAGCTGAACACATTGTCGAGAGGCAGAAATAGCCTTGTCAGCCTTCCTTACAGAGCAGGCACAGGCTGGGCACACAGTGGGGCAGGAGGGAGGGAGGGAATGAATGAGTGAATGGATGAATGAGTAAATAAGCAAATGAGTCACAGCATGAAAAAGTGAATGAGTGGAGCAGTGAATGAACGGATAAGAAAATGAATATCTAAATAAATGAGTGAATGGCGAACAAAAGAGCCAATTCTTCAGGGAATGACTAAGCAATCGGACAGCTCTCCGAAACATAAACCCCCTCCATGAGACTCAACCTCTGGCCTTAACAGGGACCCACTTCCGTTTGGCCAGAAGTAAGGATCCATTTAATCTCTGCCCTGCAGGTCTTGCCATTCCCAGAATTTAGGACCATAATCCTTTTGGTAAATAGCAGGAGAAAGCCAGGAGGCCCTCAGCCACTCAGCATTTGGAGCTCTGCTCCTACAGAGCTGGGCAAACCAAGCCAGACCCAGCCCTGTCCTGACTGAGGAGCATGGGGGTGAGGGCTGTGTGGGGGAAGCGGTGCAGGGACAGGCAGGGGGTAGAGTAGGGACTCTTCAATCCTTTCTCCTGTGGTGGGATCTTTCTAGTGCGCTTAAAAACTTTGCGTGTGAGGAGAGTGGACAGAGGAAATCTTCCCGGGGAAGGAACTGCTATAATCCAAGCCACCACGGCTGACTAAGGCTCACTCGTGCCAGGCCCTGTGCCCCCAGCTTCCCCCGAATCATCTTGCCAGGACCATCAGCCTATTTGGTTTCAGAGCCAAACTGTTAGACAAAAGCTCAAGGCCATACAAATCAATTGAAAGGAGCAGACTATACCTGGGGTTGCTGTCCCCAAAGGCGGGGCTCCTAACGCCAGCTTCAAATGGCCTCTATATTCATACTGCAGCTGTGGACTTGTGTACTTAGGCCTTGCTCTGAGATGCTCGACCCACATGGAAGTCCCTGTGTTATCCCCATTGTACAGATGAGGACACTGAGGCACTCAGAGGATGATCAGCTCACGACCAGAAGCTGGGTGACCAGCTTTACAGCCCCTCACTTGTAGGGGAGCCAGGACAGGAAGCCGTCTTCGCCAGCCCCAAAGAACACTCTTTTCACACACCCCTGACCCTGTATGGTGTCACTGTCAGGGGCAGGACCCAAGTGTGAGTCCTGATCTCTGCTTTGGATGGGTCCCAGGGCCCTACAGCTTAGTCATTGTGTGTGTGTGAGTGGCAATAGTAGGGTCAACTTCCGATTGTTATTTCAGAGTCTACCAGATGTCACATCTCCTGCTTGGTGCTGAAAGATCTCAGTGGAATCATGCGCTTCTGGGGGAAGGGTACACTCACTCAATCCTGACGCTGAGACATCGGTGTTGGGGTAAACCTGCAGCGTGCCTCCTCTTCCGTCTGCTGTCAGCAGCCCCTGTGCTGTCGCTGGGCTAGGAGGCCAGGCTGTGCTTTTCCTTCATCACTCGCTTCTCCAGCAATGGGAATCAGGATTGACTCACCCGCTCCTGGAATTCCAGGACAAACCCTGCCTGGCCTCAACCTTCCATGGACAGCTAATGACTCCTGGCCTTTCTCCATCTTCCACGCTGCTTCGATGCCAGTCTCCAGAAAGATCATCATGCAGCCATCCAGGCCCAGTAGGAGTATGCTCTGGAACCAGTCCGCGCAAGGTCGTCATACCAGTTACCTGCCCTGGGTGTCAAGTTCAAGTTCATTGGCTTCTCTGTCTCTTAGTGTCCACAGCTGAACGTGGGTTCACAATAGTCCTCACCACGTCATATCACGGTGTGAAACCTATGGCACAACAGCTAGCAAACTGGAAGGGCTCCGTCACACTTGCCATTATTCACAGTACCGTGACATGGCGACTAAGTATTTCCAGTCACATCTTATACCACATGTATATACAAGTCCATTGCATTCGAATTCTCGAGCCAGCACGAAATGATGGTCAAGCCTGTGTCCCTTACATTCTTTCCGCCCCGTCTTCCTCAAAATTCTGAGCCTTGGTGGTGTGTTTTAAGTCAGCTTCAGTGTTGAGCTGTCAGCAGCTTCTGGATCTCTGCTTTGATGTGTGTTGAATGTCCTCAGTGTCTGTCTCCATCACCCTGGCCCAGGTTGTCAGGCTCGCCATGGAAGCAGCACTCTTGCTCATCTCGCCATTTCCTCTGTGGTTTCACCTGGGCCCTGGCTGCTGTGCGAGGGGGTAGCTGTCTCACGACAGGGAGTCAGCTGTCTATTCTTGTCTTGTTGGTAGATTATGGTTGTCTTCAGTTTTTGCTGCTTTCCATAAAACTTATGGATTAACTCTTTTTTGAGAGGGAGAGAAAGAGAGAAAGAGAGAGAGAGAGAAAGAGGCAGATAGAGAAATAGAGAATGGGCACGCCAGGGCCTCTCAGCCGGTGTGAACGAACTCCAGATGCATGTGCCCCCTTGTGGGCAAGCGCTGCATTGCGCCCTTATGTCACTTTTGTGTCTGGCTAAATGTGGGACCTGGAGATCAAACAGGTGTTCTTAGAGATCAAACAGGTGTTACTTCTCCAGCCCCAACTTAAGGATTAACTTGGCAGGCAGGGTCTCACTTGGTCCAGGCTGACCTGGAATTAACTATGCTCAGGGTGGCCTCGAACTCTCAGCGATCCTCCTAGCCCCAACTGGGATTAAAGGCGTGCGCCACCACGGATTAACTCTTAAGGGAGAGGACCATAGCTCTTCACATTTATAGAGTGTTTCAAATCCTATGAAGGAACACGTCTGCCTGTCTGGAATAAGAGGTACTTTACACACAGCTTTCTCTTACTGCTAACACTGTCCACTTCACACTGGGCTAGCTTTGGCCACCCAAGGTTCTGCATTGGAACCGCATGCTTGAGGTCCCCATCCTATGACACATCATGAATTGAATGCCTTGTGTAAGTGAAATCTATGGGGACCAGGGAGATGCACAGAGCTTGGGTCCTTGGGTCATGTACCATCCAATGGCCCATCCCCACTCCTCCTTTGTCAGGATGGATCCTGGACTATCTTCTCTCCTGGCTTTTCCTCTCATCCTCTTCTCCCCACAAGCATGGCTGGCCTTCATGCACAGTGTGGCTGAGCCCAGAGAGACAGGACAGGGCTGAGCATCTGGGTGGAAAGTCACAACTCACAGGGGCAAAATTTGATCTCACGGCAGCTGACCAAGTACCCAGCACTCCCCAGCACGGAAACTCCAGTATGCCTGGGGTCACCATTTACCACCGGCCCACAGGAAGGATTGATGGCAGGAGAGGACACACGAAGACATCAGATTCAACTTAGCTTGCCCATATCCCGCAAGGGAGGGTGGGGTCTCTGGTGCTGGAGTGGACATGTGTGTGCTCCACTGGTACGTGTGGGCCTGAGTAGCAAACCGCGACTGTCCCTGTGCCTCGGGGCTGTCTCTTTTTCCTTCCAAACTTGGTTCATTTGTCTCTCTCTGAACGGCTCAAGCATCCTCCAGTGAGAAGCCACAAGGCAGAAATCATGCTTTGGAGATCAATGCGTCTGTGCCTGCTCCACAAGGCTGCCTGCACACAACTTGAGAGGGTTTGCACATGTCTCCCAGTGAGCTCAGACCTTGGTTTCTTGTTGACTGAGTTCAGAACACTAGGATAAGCTCAGCATGGGGCCATGGAAGGAGGACAGCCCCCGCTTTCTGAACTGGGGTCTGCATTTGCATTATCCACGACAGAGCTGTTCCTGCACCTGACCAGGCTTGCAGTTAGAAGCCTTGGGGTGTGTCTCTGCCAACAAAATTTCTCTCCTCCTTGCTAATGAATAATTCCGTCCATGTGGGATCAAGATAAAGAAAGGAAAGAAAAGAAAAAGAAAGGGGGCTGGAGAGATGACTTGGCAGTTAAGGCGCTTGCCTGCAAAGCCAAAGGCTCCCGGTTCAACTCTCCAGGACCCATAAAGCCAGATGTACAAGGGGCACATGCATCTGGAGTTCGTTTGCAGTGGCTGGAGGCCCTGATGTGCCCAATCTCTCTCTCTCTCTCTCTCTCTCTCTCAAATAAATACATAAATAAAATATATTTTTTCAAAAAAAAAAGGAAAAAGAAAAAGAAAGGAAAGTAATGAGGAGGGAAGGAGGTCACATCACGCCACCCAATTCCTCTCCTCCTCTCTTGTTTCTTTTCTTCTTCTCCTTTTTCATCTTTCTTCCCTCTTCTCTCCTCCTCCCCTTCTCCTCCTTCTCCTCTCTTCCTCACCTTCTCCTTTTCCCTTGCATCCCTCCCCCTTTTCTGTCTCCTCCCCACCCTCATTCTAATATTCTGGCATCGAAGGATGGGGAAAGCTCACACACCGAGTTGCTCACACCATCCTTATCTTTAGTGGTCCCTTACTTCATCCTTTGCAGAGAGAGTGAACGAAGCTGTATCCCGATACCCACTTTAAAATGAGCCGCTGAGGAGTGAGCTGACTTACTGAAAGCCTTGGGATTGAATGCAAGTGGAGGAGGAGGAGAGAGGGAGGAGGAAGAGGACAGGAGAAAGAAGAACATCTGTTCTCAAGAACAAAGACTTCCTAAGAGCAGATAAAGCTGTTTTCTGTCTAGGATCAACTTGGAAATGAGTTCTGCAGCTCACGAAGGATGCCAAGCCGTCTTTGTTTTCCTTTCATACCTTTTTATTACCGGTGTTACTCTCTAAGTCACTTCCTGTCCGAGTGGGAGGCATCTGTTGTCTCAAAGCTTCCTGGCCCCAGCTAGTCTGCGCACTTCTCTCCCAGGCTGCCCCAGTCAAATCCGGGCTCATCACCACAGTGACAATTCTCCAAGCCACGTTGGCACCAAGGGTCCTGGAGCTGTGATTGGCCATGTCCTAGGTAATATGTTTGCTTTATTGCACAATGAAAGCTTCATGGGAATATACCTGACCTTGAACGTTAATGCAGAAGACAGTCACCTTGGGTCAGGTCCTCAACCTCTGTTTACTTAAGAAATGAACTCAGTAAATCCTTTTTTCTTAATTTATTTCCTTCTTTCTTTTCTTTCTTTCTTCTTTCTTTCTCTCTTTCTTTCTTTCTCCCTTTCTTTCCTTCTCTCTTCTCTTTCTTTCTTCTCTCTTTCTTTCTTTCTCTCTCTCTCTCTCTCTCTCTTTCCTTCTTTCTTTCTTTCTTTCTTTCTTTCTTTCTTTCTTTCTTTCTTTCTTTCTCTCACAGCCACAGGAAAGAGGAAAACAGCCCTCAGTTTCAGTGACAGAGAGCCAGGACTGGATTTGCATGGTCAGTTGACAGTGTCTAGTCAGAGGGCCAGACAAAGTAAGGGTCTCACCTTCAGTGCTTCGTTCCATGATGTAGAATGAGCCAGGGGTTACGTTTTCCTTTCTTCACCTAGACACCACTTCAGGAGGAAGAATTTGTTTCACACATGGTTTTGGATGTGGCGGACCACTGTGGTGACAGAAAGTAAGCGAGAGGGTGAGAGAGACAGAGAGACAGAGAAAGAGAGAGGGTTGGGGACATGGCTTAGTGGTTAAGGACCCAGGTTCGATTCCTCAGAACCCATGTAAGCCAGATGCACAAGGCAGTGCATGAGTCTGGAGTTCATTTGCAGTGCCTAAAGGCCCTGGCATGCCCATGTTCTCTCTCTCTCTGGCTCTATTTGCCTCTCTCTCTCTCTCAAATAAATAAACTATTAAAAAATAAAAAAGGAAAAGTGATGGCTTAGCAGTTAAGGCACTTGCCTGAGAAGCCTAAGGACCCATGTTCAACTCTACAGGTCCTACGTAAGCCAGACACAAAGTGAAACAAGTGCATATGGTCACACAATTGCATTAGGTGGCACATGAGTCTGGAGTTCGATTACAGTGGTTGAAGGTCCTGGCATGCCACTTCTCTCTCTGTCTCTTTCACTCTCACTCTTGTTGTCTTGCATAAAAATAAAAAATAAAAAGGCCAGTCTGCTGGGCTTGCCTCAAAAAAAAAAAAAAAAAGAGAAAGAAAAGAAAAAGAAAGAAAGAAAGAGAAAGAGAGAGAATATGAATGCCTCTGCCCACTGGCTTCCTGCTTCTTCTTCCTTTATTCCATCTCGACCTTGACCTCCAGCCAGTGGAATGGTACTGCCCACTTCCATTTCAGGGTGGGTTTTCCCCCTTGAGTTAATCCTCGCTGGAAGCCCCTTCATACACCCCCCCCCCAAGGTGTGCCCTTCCATTCTCCCAGGTATTTTTCAGTGTAACTCAGCCTGCAAGGAGGATTCACTATTCAGGGTTAAAACCACATAACCAAATCTACACACATGTATGCACGTATCAAAGTGCCCAAAAGGGTGGACTCTCTCTCTCTCTCTCTCTGGTGGAGTAGACATTGGTTCAATTTGCCGGGGGTGGGGGGATAATGATCACAAATAAATTGGATTAGATTGTCAGGGATTGTCTGACAGAGTGGTCATCATGGGCTTCAGCAATGTCCAGTCTCCTAGATGTCACCAGGCTACTGAAGCAGCTCACCAAAACGGACAACATGAAAGGGAAGCAAAGCTGAGCACACAGGCATTCATTGCAGCATTTAGCCCAAGAGTTAAGAATTAGAAGTAAGACCTGGAAAGATGGCTTAGCGGTAAAGGCACATGCCTGTGAAGCCTAAGGACCCCAGTTCGATTCTCCAGGTCCCATGTAAGCCAGATGCACAATGTGGCACATGTGTCTGGAGTTCGCTTGCAGTGGCCAGAGGCCCTGGCGGGCCCATTCTCACTCTCTGTCTGTTCCTCTCTCTCCTTCTAATAAATAAATAAATAAATAAATAAATAAATAAAAATAAATTCTCTTTAAAAAGGGCTAGAGAGATGGCTTAGCAGTTAAGGTGCTTGCCTACAACTCCAATGGACCCAGGTTTGATTCCCCAGGTCCCGTGTAAGTCAGAGACACAAATGTCTGGAGTTTGTGTTCAGTGGCTGGAGGCCCTGGCATGCCCATTCTTTCTTTCTGTTTCTCTCAAATGAATTTTTAAAATGAAATAAAATTTAAAAAGAAAAGAATTAGAAGTAAATGAATAAAGGGCTGGAGAGATGGCTTAGCAGTTAAGACGTTTGCCTGAGAAGCCTAAGGACCCAGGTTTGATTCCCCAGTACCCATGTAAGACAGATGCACAAGGTAGTACATGAGTCTGGAGTTCATTTGCAGTGGCTGGAGGCCCTGGTCCACCTGTTCTCTCTCTCTCTCTCTCTCCGTCTCCCTCTCTCTCTCAAATAAATAAATAAAATATTTTTTGAAGAGAAGTAAATGAATCAACTGCATATGATGGTACATGCCTGCGATCCCAGAGGTAGAAAGATTAGGAGTTCAAGGTCATGTTTGGTTAACTTTAAGGATAAATGGGGCTATCTGAGACCCTGACTCAAAATAATAATAATAATAATAATAATCATCATAATGATAACTCAACAATAACAAATAAACAAAGAATACGTGAATTGCTCACATCAGGAGTTTGCTAAATCACCATTCTGGTTTTCACTTGCTGTAAAAGAAGCAGCCTCATGCCCAGTGGCTTAAAGCAATCACAGCTGTACATTGATTTGTGGGCCTGCCATGGATGCAGGGTTTGGTGGCACCAGTCTTGGTTCATAATGAGTTGGTCCTCACATGGATGGACTGACAAAGTCGGGGGCTGGGTCCGCTGGGAGACGTGGTCTCTTGGCATGGCATTCCCCGTGACTACTTTGGGGCAGCTGGCTTCCTCAATGAATGGCCGAGACTCTGATGACTTAGTCCTTGAAGGGGAAAAGAGGACAATATGCTAGTTTCTTAAAATTGGTTCCAGGAAATTGACACAGCATCACTTCTGCCCTTCTTGATCAATCAAAAGCCCAGATCAATATGTGTCGATTTAAGGCAGGGGGCAATCGATCCCACATCTTGATGGGAGGTGCACCTTACAACTTCCATCTCTGTTCAGTCACTGTTTTGTTCAGTCTCTGTTTTCTCTTCACCATGTGATGCCAGGTTATGATATCATTGATAATGTCACTGAGAGATTTTTGTACACGTGGTAGAATATTCATACTAAACTGAAGTTACAAAAAAAAAAAATGGAACAAAAATATTTTAGACCCAGCCTTACTGTGGTGATTTGATTCAGGTGTCCCCATAAACTTAGGTGGTCTGAATGCCATGTCCCCAGCTGATGGAGATTTGGGAATGAACACCTCCTGGAGGCAGTGTATTGTTGGGGGTGGGCTATGGGTGTTATAACCAGCTTTCTCTTGCCAGTGTTTGGCACACTCTCCTGTTCCTGTTGTCCACCTGATGTTGGCCAGGAGGTGATGTCCGCCCTCTGCTCATGCCATCGTTTCCCCTGCCATCATGGAGCTTCCCCTTGAGTCTATAAGCCAAAAATAAACCTTTTTTTTTTTTCCCACAAGCTGCTCTTGGTCGGGTGATTTCTACCAACAATGCAAACCGGACTTCAACACTTACCCACACACCAAAGCACGATGTCTGGGGTCTAGGAAGATGGGTTATTTTCTTTTGTGTATTTTCTGTGTTTTCTAAGATTTTCACAGGTCATGCCCAGACCACAGATAAGCCATGCTTAGCTCCCAGTGATGTTTTAAGATGAAGGAAGTTCCCATTGGAATCACTTGATGCTGCCTCTCTGAAGAACTCTGGGTACCCACAATTCCATGGGGCTGGAGACAATTTGAGACCCGGGCGCTGGACCCCGGGTGGCCTGTTTTGGCGTGTATGTTCCCTGCCTGTCCCCTGTGGACAGCTGAGTTCACAGTCCTCCTCCTAAGACGGATCCACAGCAGAACTCACTGGGCTGACCGGTCCAGTGGTGTCTTGGATATACAATACCCTTGATTCCTTTCCCATCTCAACCTTGACCCCCAAGGGACCACACGGGAAGGACTACAGGGCCACGCAATGTCATCAGCCATGCAGACAAGCCCAAGGAAAGGGTTAGAAAAGGATGAACAGTACAGGGACTAGCTAGAGACAGGAATGGAAGAGGCAGAAATGCCAGCACCCACATGGGTGCCTTGGGTTTGGGAAGAGGAAGAACAAGAAGACAGCCATTGGGCTGGAGGGATGGCTTAGCAGATAAAGGCACTCACCTGCAAAGCCAAAGGGCCTGGGTTCAATTCCCCAGGACTCACGCATGCCAGATGCACATGGTGGCGCATGCTTCTGGAGTTTGTTTGCGGGGGCTCAATGCCCTGGTACACCCATTCTCCCTCTCTCTCTGTCTGTCTGCTTCTCTCGCTCTCTCTCTCAAATGAATAAAATACAAATTAATTAAAAATTTTTTAAAAAAGACAGCCATCAGTAAAGAGAAATAGCCTTTTCATGCCTTCTAGTAGATGAGATGGAGGGCGGAAACCCTGCCCTCCCTGACCACTCCCACCAGAGCTCCTCCTTCACTGTCAGAGATGTGGGAAAGGGCCCACGGCCCCTTCACAGACTAAGGCCACTTGGGAAGCAGCTTTGTGATCTAGGCTATGTAAGCAAATCATCTAGTCCATGAAAGATCGGGCATCTCTGCTCTGAAAGCCTCAGGTTCGAAAGGGCCCACCAACATGATATGAATGGAAAATCCCCCCCTGAGCTCATGTGAAGGGTCCCAGTCAAAATACAAGTGCAGGGCTGGAAAGATGGTTCAGCGGTTAAAGCACTTGCCTGAAAAGCCTAATGACCCAGGTTTGATTCCCCAGGACCCATATACAGCCAGAGGCATACAGTGATACATGCATCTGGAGTTCATTTGCAGTGGCTGGAGGCCCTAGCACTCCCATCCTCTCTCTCTCTCTTTCTTTGTCCTTTGTCTCTCTCTCTACCTCCATCCCTCCCTGAAAAAAAATATATATATATATTTTTTTAAATATTTTATTATTTTATTATTTATTTGAGAGAGAGAGAGAGATACAGAAATAGGCAGGTAGAGAAAGAGAGAGAGAGAGAGAGAGAATGGGTGCACCAGGGCCTCCAGCCACTGCAAATGAACTCCAGGTGCATGCACCCCCTTATGCATCTGGCTTACATGGGTCCTGGAGAAGCGAGCCTCAAACCAGGGTCCTTAGGCTTCATAGGCAAGCATTTAACTGCTAAGCCATCTCTCCAGCCCGAAAATAAATATTTTTTTAAAGAAATGCAAGGGCACCAAACATATTATATAAAGTGACCTTCAGGCTGGTGTATAAGGAGTGGATGAAGCATGAATGACTTGGGGGCTTAGACCTAGGTCTCATATTAATGCATATGGAAATACTCCAGAACCAAACACAGAAGCATTTTGGATGATGGGTGTTCTTCCTCTTCACTTGTACCATCACTGTGCCTTACTCTGTCCCCATGGAAATACTCCAGAGTCAAACTCAGAAGCACTTCTGGTCCCAAGCATTTTGGATCCAGGGTGCTCAGCTGCTTTAGTGCCCTCACTGTGCATTATTCTACACCAATGGCCTTATTATTTATGCACTCATTTTCTATAAATTCATTTTAGGTTGAATACTCTTTTAAACCCTATTTTGTTCTATGCACCCTGGCTCTGTGACCTCCTGAAGTTCATGTGTAATGTCTCATACATGTGTATGTACACACACACACACACATACACATGAACTCATTCACTCACACAAAGGTGTGTAGGAACTGGCCTGTATGGGTCCACAAAAGCTATTGTTCAAGTTTAAGAGACCTAACTAGTTGAACATTGAGTCAGCCCTACCTGCACAAGACCATCATAATAGGAGGAAAAGATCATGACATCAAAATAAAAGACTGATTGAGAGGGGGGGAGGGGATATGATGGAGAGTGGAGTTTCAAAGGGGAGGGTGGGAGGAAGGAGGGAATTATCATGAATTATTGTCGACAATTATGGAAGTTGTCAATAAATAAATTAAAAATTAAAATAATAATAATAATTAATTTATGGGCCAGGTATGGTGACTCCTGCTTTTAATCCCAGCACTCATGAGGCTGAGGTAAGAGGATCACCATGAGTTTGAGGCCAGCCTGGGCTGCAGAATGAGTTCCAGATCAGCCTGGGCTACAGTGAAACCCTGCCTCAAAAAATCACTACCCTCAAATTAAATTATGGAGCCAGGAGTGGTTGCGCATACCTATAATCCCAGCACTCAAGAGGGTAAAACAGGATCTTGAGTTCAAGCCCAGATTGGGCTGCATTGCAGGACCCTGTTTTAAAACTTTAAATTATATAAACTTGCAATGAAATTAAAGAAAAGGTTATGGATGTGTAAGGTTTGGGAGTGACCAAGACCACGCAGACCACTCTGAGGCAACGATGAAAGCTTTTATTCGGGAAAGCATGAGCTGCCAGGGCTGACTCAAGAGCAGAGCACAGGCAACCTGAGTTTCTCTTTTCGTGGGCTTTATAGGCTTCTTCATTGGGGGAAGGTGAGGAAGGGAAAAGAACTCTTTTGTGTTCTTTACATTAGCTATTTCAAATAGCTAGGTGTGAGACCAGAACAGTGACCAGACTTAGGAGATAAGGGGGCAGGAAACCATGACCTGGGGGCATAGGCAAGGAGGGGATAATGGCTGGGCGGGTTCTTGAGGAACGTGGATAACCTGCTTCCTTGTCTCCATCGCCAACCTGCTGTCCTTGGTGACTCCATTTTGGGAGCCTGTCCTGACCTAACAGGATGTAGCTCAGTTGGAAGAGTACTTGCCTACTCCATGCCTCTAACCCCACCTGGAGGTGGAGATAAGAGGATCAGAAAGTCAAGGTCACCCTTGGGCAACATAGTGAGTTCCATGGCAACCTGAAATACATATGACCCTGTTTCAAAAAAAAAGAAGAAAGAAAAGAAAAGAAAAGAAAGACAGATAAACAGACAGAAAGAAAGAAAATGAGAAAGAGGGCTGGAGAGATGGCTCAGTGGTTAAGGCTCAGGTTTGATTCCCCAGGACCCACATAATGCCAGATGCACAAGGTGGCACATGTGTCTGGAGTTCCTTTGCAGTGGCTAGAGACCCGGGCACATCCATTCTCCTCTCTCTCTCTCTCTCTCTCTCTCTCTCTCTGCCTCTTTTGCCTTTCTCTCCCTCTCTTTCAAATAAATAAAATAGAAGAGAATAGAATAGAATGGAATAGACTAAGAAAGTAAAAAAGGAAGAAGTGAAGGAAGGAAAGAGGAAGAAATGGTGCTTCATACTCAAGACTTCCTGCTTCCTAATTTACTACCTGTTACTGTTATTCCTCCTTCTGAGGTTATTCTCTCCCACTTCTCCGCCTGAGGAGATGTCACAGGACAGACAGTTCAGCCCCTCCCGGCTCGGCCTGTGCCATGCGAATCCTAATGGAATGATTTATATCCTGGAGACTGCCGAACGCTACAGATCAGGGCTTCTTCCCTCTGGAGAGCTAGTTATTAAACATTCACTAGCATACCACATCTTTGTGTCATTATTAAATATATATGATGTGTGTAGGATAGTGTGTAAGGTCAATATATTCCCCCAATACACACGAAAACAAAACTGGTTGCAAATTTAAACACACACACACACACACCATCCCTAAAATGATCTCGGGACTTGCAATCAATCCTTCCACACTCACTACAATAGTCAACTGCTAGGGACACTGAGGCCCGCAGGTCTGGGAGTTTTGCCTGAGGCTACCCCCAGCTCCTCGACCATTCTCTGCTCAGTGCTGCCTCTCCCCGAGCTTGGTGACAGGCCAAGTCACTGGAGCACAAGTGTCCGGAATCAGCTAAAACAAGTGGAGCAGCCTGAGGGAGGGGCAGCTGGGAGGGGAGCTAAGAGTCTCATTAGAAATTCACACAATTAATTAGACAATGGCGGGGACCCAGCCGTCTGTATAACCCATTGATAAGGGTTGCAGGGGGCGGGTGCCTAATCCCCAGGCCCCTTGTGGGTTACCGCAAGCAGAGCTGGACCCCCTGCCTCCCCCTCCATTCCCAGCCCAAAGCTGCTTAAATATTTCATGTAAAATCAAAGCCCAGCTCCAACTTTTATGAGCAGCAGTCTGCTGGTGCCGGGCGCCCACCTCCCCCCCACAACATCTCCCCAGGAGCCCCCACCCCCATGCTGCGCAGCCTCGTCCTCCATCAAGCCCAGTGCATTAGGACAATTAGCGCCAGCCCACTGGCGCCAATTAGCAACCAATAGTGTCTATATTATGGAGAGGGGGCGGCGGGGCGCCTGTGTCTCCAGCCGGCCTTCACACTCAATTACATTAAGTGGAGGCTCCGAGCTGAGGCCCGGTGGACAGTTGCTGTAGTAATTGTGTCTTCTCTAGGCTGCAGGCCATAGTCGATACCCACACTGACTCCTCTCCTTGTCCACTCTCATCAATATATCCCCCTTCCACAGGGAGGGGGGAGGTTGGGGTGGGGGGGGGGAGAGCCACCGGGAAGCAGGCTGCAGTGTCCCAAGATCCAGGGAGAGTGGAGCAGAATCCCAACACGCCATCCTTCATTCTCTCCGTGGTTAGTCTCAGAGGGTCTGCCTCTTCTGCACCCTTCTGCTTGAGCTTCTGCGAACAGAGAACGTGAATCTGTTTAAAATCACTAAGTTCAAGAAGGTGTCAAAGGAAAAGTCAGCCAGGTGCAAGGTCCTTTCCACCAGGGGACCCAACAAGATAGATATGATGGGGCTGGAGAGATGGCTTAGCCATTTAAGGCACATGCCTGCGAAGCCTAAGGACCCCGGTTCGATTCTCCAGGTCCCAAATAAGCCAGATGCACATGGTGGCACATGCGTCTGGAGTTCATTTGCAGTGGCTAGAGGCCCTGGCGTGCCCATTCTCACTCTTCCTCTCTCTCTTTCCCTCTCTCTGTCTCTAATAAACAAATAAAAATTTAAAAGACATATCTTCAAAAAAAAAAAAAAGATACATATAATGAATGCGTGGAGTGGGATGTACCTGGGGCTGTGGGATACAGGGATCAGGAATCCAGGGCAGATCTGCTAACCTCTGAGGACTTTACATTTTAATGATAGTCCAAAGGAAAAAAAATGCTAAGCAAACTAATTTAGTGGGTTGGCTTAGCTTTCGAGATGGCAAGGAGTACCGCAGGATAAAGTAAATTGGAGCAGAGTTACCCGGGGAATGGGGGTTGGGGTCCAGGGTGAACTGGGGACTGGGCTAAGTCTCACTGAGATGGTGAGGAGAAGCTGAAGAAGATGAGGGAAGGTCCCTGCTTCTCTAGGAAAAGACAGCCATCCACAGGACATGCAGGGCACAGCCCTTGAGGTCCGATCTACGGTCCAGGTTCAAAAACTGGCCAAGGCCTGAGTAGATGAAGGGAGGCAAGCAGGAGGGAATTAGAAGACAAAGCCAGGGCTGAATTGGATGGGGCCTGGTTGGCCCCTGTGAGGGTGAGGATGGTTGGTTTTATGCTGTGGACCCAGAGAGCCAGTGGCCAGCTGTAAGCAGAGAAGTAAACAAACACACACACCACAAAACCACGCTGGAGAGATGTCTTGGTGGTTAAGGCGCTTGCCTGTGAAGCCTGAGGACCCAGGTTCGATTCCCTAGCACCCATGTAAGCCAGTCACACATGGTGGCACATGTATCTGGAGTCCATTTGCAATGGCTAGAGGCCCTGGTGTGACCATTCTCTCCCCACTCCCCACCCCACTCCCTGTCTCTCATAAATAAATAAAATATTTTTTAAAGAAAACCACTCCAGGGCTGGAGAACTGGCTTAGTGGTTAAGACGCTTGCCTTCAAAGCCTAAGAACGCCCATTCAATTCTCCAGGTCCCACGTTTAGCCAGACGCAAGTGAGGCAAGGGTGCAATGCCGCACTTGCCCACAAGAGGGTGCATGCGTCTGGAGTTCATTCACAGTGGATGAGAAGCTGCTGGGGTGCCCACTCTCTATCTCTCTGCCTCTTCCTCTCTCTCTCTCTCTCTCTGTCTCTCAAATAAAAAAATTAAAAAAAAAAAAAAACTCCAGAAAGCTATGTTAGGGACAGAAAAGATATGACCTCAAGCAGCCCCATAAAGAGTCTACAAATGAAGCTAGCAGCATCTTCTAGGAAGGGCAAACAGTAAGCATTTTGAGCACAGTTCCTGTCCCATGCTGTCACTTCCGATGAGGGTGACCCATGAGAGGACATTAGCACGAGTA
Source organism: Orientallactaga sibirica (assembly GCA_036365145.1). Classification (NCBI taxonomy): domain Eukaryota; kingdom Metazoa; phylum Chordata; class Mammalia; order Rodentia; family Dipodidae; genus Orientallactaga; species Orientallactaga sibirica. Next base: position 16,695,664 of record JAEOAD010000026.1, on the reverse strand, counting down.
ATATTACTGATACCTGCCAGCCACCTCAGCAGAGAGCCTCCTTTTTGATAGACGAAGATACTGAGTTGTTTGCCACGTTTCTCGCTCATCTAGCTAGGACTGTGGCCGGGCACAGAAACCTGAGCCTAATGCACAACCCTGCAAAAAAAGACCCCAAAACTTCCAAGCCTGTTTGCAAAGTCCTTGTGGATCAAGGGCTCATGATGATGAGGCACACAGCCTTCATCCTGACAAAGGTCATCATCCATTGTTTGTTTCTGCTGCACGTCTAGGTGTGGACTTTGGAGAAGGTCATTCCAGGCTTCTGTTTGCTCTGGAGACAGAGAGGAACCACGTCCCATCTGGCGTCGTCTTGTTTATCCTCCCTGGCTGGGTTCACAGCAGTTCTCCAAGACTCATTGGCCACAAGGACATGAGAAGTTCAGGGATCTTTCAAAAGGAAAGATCTGGCTTGGGAATGTGGCTTTGTGTGTGGAGAGCTTGTTGACTTTGACAATCAGCATTGTATAAACTATAATCCCAACAGGCAGAAGGCAGAGGCAGGAGGATCAGAAGTTCAGGGTCAGCTTCAGCTACATAGTGAGTTCATGGCTAGCCTGGTATACATATGACCCTGTCAAAAAAGAAAGAAAGAAAGAAAGAAAGAAAGAAAGAAAGAAAGAAAGAAAGAAAGAGGCAAAGAAACAAAGAAAGAAACAAAGAAAGAAAACAGAAAAGGGCTGGAAAGATGGCTTAATAGTTAAGGCATTTGCCTGCAAAGCCAAAGGATCTCAGTTTGATTCTCCAGGACCCATGTAAGCCAGATGCATGGGGGGGGGGCGCATGTATCTGGAGTTCATTTGCAGTGGCTGGAAGCCCTGGCGTGCCCATTCTCTCTCTCTCTCTCTCTTTCTCTCTCTCTCTCAAAGAAATGAAGACCCAAGGGCACAGGAACAGGAGCCAACTGCTGAGCTTTCAACAAGTTTGACCTTGGATGGAGGAGGAAGTGGGGAGGTTGAGTCAGACGCTCCATCACATGCAGCCCAAGGAAGCTTCCTCACATCATCGTGGAGTTCTCCAGCCAGAACAGGGCGTCCCAGGATCCCAGCATCTGACACAGTCATGACACAGTCATGGTCCTCAACACCCCAACCCAGCCTGCTGTGGTGGGAGACCTGACGGTGCACATTCCCCCGGCTCCCACACCTGCAGCCCCTGCAGAAGCCGGCATGCTTGAACACCCATGGAGCTCCAAGGAGAAAGAGTCTCAAGACAGAGACAGGTCAGTGCTGTCCACCAGCCTCAAGAGATTGATTCAGGGATGGAAACTGCGGCCACTTCTGGTAGATTCCTGGTAGACATCATTTGACTTTCTTTTAGCTACATTCTTTTTGGTGGGTTTTTTTTTTTGTTGTTGTTGTTTTGTTGTTTTTTTGAGATAGGGTCTCACTGTAGGCTAGGCTGATCTGGAATTCATTATATAGTCTCAGGGTGGCCTCGAACTCACAGCACTAGGGCTCATACTATCTGGAGTTCATTTGCAGTGGCTGGAAGGAAGCCCTGGCGTGCCCATTCTCTCTCTCTCTCTCTCTCTCTCTCTCTCTCAAAGAAATGAAGACCCAAGGGCACAGGAATAGGAGCCAGCTGCTGAACTTTCAACAAGTTTGACCTTGGATGGAGGAGGAAGTGGGGAGGTTGAGTCAGACGCTCCATCACATGCAGCCCAAGGAAGCTTCCTCACATCATCGTGGAGTTCTCCAGCCAGAACAGGGCGTCCCAGGATCCCAGCATCTGACACAGTCATGACACAGTCATGGTCCTCAACACCCCAACCCAGCCTGCTGTGGTGGGAGACCTGACGGTGCACATTCCCCCGGCTCCCACACCTGCAGCCCCTGCAGAAGCCGGCATGCTTGAACACCCATGGAGCTCCAAGGAGAAAGAGTCTCAAGACAGAGACAGGTCAGTGCTGTCCACCAGCCTCAAGAGATTGATTCAGGGATGGAAACTGCGGCCACTTCTGGTAGATTCCTGGTAGACATCATTTGACTTTCTTTTAGCTACATTCTTTTTGGTGGGTTTTTTCTTTTGTTGTTGTTGTTGTTGTTGTTTTGTTGTTTTGAGATAGGGTCTCACTGTAGGCTAGGCTGATCTGGAATTCATTATATAGTCTCAGGGTGGCCTCGAACTCACAGCACTAGGGCTCATACCTAGCGTGTCTGCACATGTACCTGTGTTCTCACCTCTTAGGGCTCACACCTAGTGCGTCTGCACATGCACCTGTGTTCTCGCTGTGGAGGGCTCACACCTACTGTGTCTGCACATGCACCCATGTTTTCAATGTCAAGGGCCTGCACCTAGCATTTGTGCAATGCACCTGTGTTTTCACTACCAAGATCTCACACCTAGTGTGTGTACACATGCAACTCTGATTTCACCTTGGCTTGGGTGCCTGAACCTGGCATCCCCACACATAATGGGAACTTGGGCTTTGTAAACTCAGTCTTGTGGACCTATGGTACGCACACCGCTTTGCACTGTAGACAGCTGCCCCTTCCCCAGGCTCGTGAAGTCATGCACAGACTATTTACTTCCTACCACATTCACCTGACAGGCACATGGGATTAGAAACGAGATTATGGCTGGACGTGCCCACCCCAAGCAAAGTGGCTTTGTGTGGGGTGGGAAGCCTAGAGGTTGTCAAGCTTTGCATTGTTTTGTTTTAATTTTATTTAATTGTTTTTTTTTGAGGTAGGGTCTTACTGTTGCCCAGGCTGACCTGGAGAACTCACTCAGTTCTCTGGTTGGACTCAAACCCACAATGATTCTCTTACCTCTGCCTCCCCAAGTGCTGGATTAAAGGTGGACACCACTATACCAGGCTGTATCTTATTTTTTTAAATATATTTTATTTATTTATTTATCTATTTGAGAGAAGGAAAGAGGCAGAGAGAGAGAGAGAGAGGAAACAGGTGCACCAGGGCTTCCAGCCACTGCAAATGAACTCCAGATGCATGCACCCCCTTGTATATCTGGCTTACATGGGTCCTGGAGAATCGAACTGAGATCTTTTGGCTTTGCAGGCAAATGCCTTAACTGCAAAGCTATCTCTCCAGCCCCTGCATCTTATTTTTAACTCCACATTTGTCCTGGGCTTCTCAAGTGCCCCTCAGTCTCTTCCCATCTACAAAATGAAACATTAGTTGCCTCTAATTACATTGGGGAACTCATTTAAATGTGAAATTCACATCATGGCTCCCACCAGAAAACCAATAACTCTTGCCAATTTTAAAAAAATAGTTATTTATTTATCAAATAGCAAGAGATAGAGACAGGGAGAGAGTGAGAGAAGGAGGGAAAATAGGTGTGCTAGGGCCTCTAGCACCTGCCAATGAATTCTAGACACATGAGACACCTCGTGCATCTGGCTTTACATGAGTACTGGGGAACTGAACCCAGGACCTTAGGCTTTGGAGGCAAATGCCTTAACCACTGAACCATCTCACCAGTCCCCCAATATTTTTAAATGACTCCAACAAAAGTAGTGAATCTAAAAAAAGTGAAAAAGGAGAGGAAATATCTTCAAATCACGCCTCTGAGAAGGCACTTATCTAGAATGCAGAAAGAACACATACAACTCAGTAGAAAAGATAATGGGCCAAGGGCCTGATTACAGAATTTTCCCGAGAAGATTTCCAGAAATATCCAAAGCAGACAGTGCCCCTAGGAAGATGTGCTCAGTCATACTGGGCCCTAAGGATGTCCAGATCAGAAACAGGAGGTGATCACTAGGTCAGAATCTAAGAGTATGAAGTGTTGGGAGCCCTGGGGAAGTGGGGGGCTCACACTACACTGGTGAGAATGGGAAGAGGGAGGCATGGACACCATGTTTCTCCACAGTTGATGGCCCAGGCATGCCACTCGTCCACTCCTAACATATGACCAACAGGAACAGGATACGTCCACAGCAAAACGGAACTGAGGAACATCGAAACAGCAGCACGCATAAGGATGAAAATTGGAAACCTCTGAGTCTTGGAGTAATGAAAGACGAAACCACGTGCCCCGCGTGTGTGCTGTCTCTCCTGGTGTGGTGCTTGGCACAGAGTAACTGCTCAGAAATATTCATGAAATGAATGAATGAGTGCCTGGAGAGCCCCAGACCAGCTGCCACATCAGTGTCACTCTGATGTAATGATGTGTCACATTCTTCTGGTGTCTGTCTTTGATCTGCGACTGACGGGCCAGGTGGGTTTTCACAACTTTTCTTCCTTCATCCCCACTGGAGTCACCCTCTTTCCAGACCTGCCTGGGATGACTTCCTTCCTCCCTTCCTCCCTTCCTCCCTTCCTTCCTTTCTTTCTTCCTTCCTTCCTTCCTTCCTTTCCTTCGTTTCTTCCTTCCTTTCATTTTATCTTTCTTCTCTCTTTCTTTCTTTCTTCTTTCTTTCTTTCTTTCTCAGAGAAAAAGAGACAGAGAAAGAATGAGTGCACAAAGAAGGGCCTTTAGCCACTGCAAACAAACTCCAGACCCATGTGCCACCTTGTGCATCTGGCTTACGTGGGTCCTGGGGAATCGAATGTGGATCTTTACTTGGGACCTGGAGAGTCGAACATGGGTCCTTAGGCTTTGCAGGCAAGCGCCTTAACTGCTATGCCATCTCTCCTGCCCAATTTTGCATATTTTGGAGGTATTTATTTCTCATGGTTCTGGAAGTTAGGCTGTATTAATCCACCCATTTCACAGATGTGGAAGGTAAGGCACAGAGAAGGGAAGTCATGGGCCCAAAGGCATATAGTTGGTAGGAGGTACTGATGAAAAGTCTAGTATCGTTCCATTCACATAGTAGAGACCTGTAGGTGAGGGATTGAGGACTCAAAGCCTCAATATGGTCATGATAATATTGAGGGGGAGGAAGAGAGAGAGGAGGTGAAGAGAAAGGGAGCCTTGTCTTTTATTAGTATTTATGTCAGCCCCTGTGGAGATTCTTCAGATGCATTTATCTCACTTGGATTTCAGGGGGGGAAAAAAAAGGCTCCCAGAAGTTCACGAATTTGACCAAGGTCACACTTCCCTGTTTCCACTTCCAGACAAGTGGCCAAGCGCTTCTCCTCCAGGCTTTCTGAGAAGAGGATGGTGGGATGAATGTCCCAGCAGGACAAGGTCTTGGCCAAACATCCATCGTCAAGTGCCCTGACGCTGGAGCTGGTGGGCAGAGATGTCCCAATTCAATCCAGTTGAACTTGCCTTCTTCTTTGCAAGGACTTGGGGCTCAAGGGCAAAACACTGGCAACTCGGGCAGCTGGGGACAAGGACAAAGAGCTAATTAAGACTGAAAGCTAGATGAGGCCCCCAAGCACTGTCTCCCTGTGCCTCCAAGACCCAGGAGCCCTACATTTCCTGCCTCTCTGCAGTCACCCCCATGCCCCCATGGCTTCTCCAAGGGACCTGACTGCACCCAGCAAGACTTTGCACAGTGAAAACAGACCCACCCTAAAGGCCGCCAACTGGGAGTGAGCAAAAACACATAGAAAAATCAAATACTGCACCATGCTGATGGTGCCCAGTGGACTTTGGGTTCATCCTGTCACCAAATGCCTTCCTCATTTGTCCTAGGGTCAACTTCAAATTCCTTCCTTCTTTTCATTATCTTTTCTCTTCCTCCCTCCCTTTTCCCCTCTCCCTTTCTCTCCCCCTTTCGATAATGTCTCCCTATGTTTCCCAGGCTGGCCTGGACCTTCTGATCCTCCTGCCTCAGCCTCCTGAATGCCACGATTAGTTATAGGCATACACCTGGATTCGTCCCCCTGCCAGCCTTCTTCTTCTTTTCTTTTTCTTTCACTTTTTAAAAATTTTTTAAATTTATTTTTGGAGAGAGACACAGAGAGAGACAGAGACAGAGATGGGCACGCCAGCAGTCTCTCAGCTGCTGTGAACAAAATCCAGATGTGTGCGCCCCCTTGTGGGCAAGTGCGGCATTTGCATCTGGCTAAACGTGGGACCTGGAGATTGGAACCAGGTTCTTAGGTTTAGCAGGCAGGCGCTTAACTGCTAAGCCATCTCTCCAGCCCTTCTTTCACTTTTAAGACCATCCCCAACCATCAATTCCATGGTCTTTCTTTAAATATATATATATATATATATGTATGTATTTTAGAATGAGAAAGAGGCAAATAGAGTGAGAGAATGGGCATGCCAAGGCCTCTAACCGCTGCAAAGTAACTCCATATGCATACACCACCTTGTGCATCTGGCTTCACATGGGTCCTGGGGAACTGACCTCTGATCGTTGGGCTTTGCAGGCAAGCGCCTTAATTGCTTAGCTATATCTCCAGCCTCTCCTTGGGCTTTCTGTACTAGTATCATTGTACTACTTTTGAAACAGTAATACTTTTGTTCTCCAGCCTTTACAGCCGCTGTGTTTGCTTTGTAGCCCACCTGGGACATGAGAGAGAAATAGACATCTTGTATAGAAGGTTCTAGAAAATCATTTTGTTTCTTTATAACAATGGAGATGAACGTGGTCAGTTGAAATCCTTTTGTGTCCATGTTGGAACTGTAAGATTTTAAATGTGAAACGGACTAAGCCAAGGGTACCACAGAGGAATATAAGAAATGGTCAAACTGATTTCAACATCACTCGCAGAAATTCTTGTCATGTGAGGAAAAAAAAAAAAAAAGGCTGCCCTCTGTGTTAATCAGGGGTTTTTGCTGCTGTGAAAATTCCTGAGCAGACGTGAGGAAGGAGAAATTTCTCTGGGCTCATGGTTCGCTTCAACTTCTCTTGGTCACGTGAGGCAGGATGTCGCGGTGAAGGGAGTGGACAAATAAAGTTTGCTCACCTCATGATGGTTGGAGAGAAAGAGAAGGAGAAACAGGAAGCAGGATTCATCTTCCCAGGACACACCCCCCAACAGCCTACTTCCTCCAACGAGGCCCTGTCTCCTAGTTTTCCACCACCTCTCCATAATGCCATAAACTGAACCTCTTAATGGGTCAATCCACTGACTACACAACACAGCGTGTTCTCCTCCTGCATCCAAATGAGAGCTCATAGGCCGCCACGTTCGCACATACGTGTGTGCACACCACACCCAGTGCATGGGAACGCATGCCTGCGTGCGTGTGTACACACACACAGTACAGGGACTATGATGTTAACTAAGGCACCATGACCACTCTGTGAGGCAGTGGGGTTCTTGTGAGTCCATGGCTAGCTCTCTGCTGCTCTCCCTAAGAACCACTCTTTCATTGCACAAGGAAGGTGGGTACCACCAGTAAACTGGGATGCTGGGAAACTCACTCTGCAGACATGAGTTGAAGGCCATGACCCAGCATCCTTGACAAAAGATCCTGATACATTCCTTAACTAGCAAACCCCTTTCCTCTTGCTGCATACATTCATTCACAAATTCATTCATTTGGCAATTTTTTAAAAAAATTTATTTATTTGAGAGAGAAACAGGCAGGTACAAAGAGAGAGGGAGAAATTGGGGTGCCAGGGCCACCAGCCACTGCAAAAGAACTCCAGATGCATGTGCCCCTTGTGCATCTGGCTTAGGTGGGTCCTGGAGAATCAAACCTGGGTCCTTTGGCTTTGCAGGCAAGTACCTTAAACACTAAGCCATCTCTCCAGCCCATTGAAATATATATTTATTTTTATTTTTATTTTATTTATCCTTTTTGAGAAACAAAGTGAGAGCGAAAGAAAGAGAGAGGCAGATAGAGAGAGAAAATGAGCACATCGGGCATCCAGTCACTGCAAATGAACTCCAGATGCATGCTCCACCTTGTACATCTTGCTTACATGGGTCCTGAGGAACCTAATCTGGGTCCTCAGGCTTCGCAGGCAAGCGCCATAACTGCTAAGCCATCTCTCCTGACCTCGCTTGACAATATTGATTGAGCATCCAAGGCACAAGAAGAAGATGGATCAAATCCCCTCCCTCCTGGAGTCTGGAGTCTGAAAGAGGCAGGGGTCAGAGAATGTGGCCAGCTGAGACATGATTTCCCAAAGCCATGCATGGCTCCAACCTTATACTCATGAATGTCTCTTACATGGTTCAGAATTAAAATCTTTTAAAAATGTCTTATCAGATGTGAAGAAGGGTCGTGAAATGCGAAGATTATCTGGGATGACCCAGGGCTCACTACCTGTGAATGAAGGGCTGTGTAGGAGGAGGCTCGATGCACACAAAGGGGCTTGAAGACAGCCGCCTAAAGGGTGGGCACATGAGTTGAGGAGCACAAGAAGCCACCAGGAGCTGACCAAGGCAGAGTCCCCACAGACAGGAAGTGCTCTTCAACCCCTTCACCTGGACCCAGACATAACAGGTTTCAGCAGATTTCAGCCATCCCACAAGTGGATGCAGGAAAGGTATAATTTTATTTCATTTTTAAATCTGGAGAGATAGGGTTTCATTAGCTTACCCTGGCTGGCCTTGAACTAGCTATGTAACCCAGGCTATCCCCAGACTTGTGACCCCTCGGACTCAGCCTCCCAAGTAGCTACTATCAGAGACATGCACCCTCCCCCTCCTCCTCCCAGCTAAATCTACTTAAGCCTTAGGTCACCAAGTTCCCGGTCATTTGTTACAGTCACTATGGAAACCTCATGCATCCTTGGCTGTGTCATGGTGCTGTGTGATGCGGGCTCAGTGCCCGTGAGTCTCTGGCATCGAAGGGTCCCTTCTGTAATGGAAAGTCCGACAGCCAGGAAAGCTCTGACGACTTCCTGACTCCACTTTCCTTCACACCTCTTAAGTAGCCCCAAGGCTACATGGAGCCCTGCCTCGGGTCCTGCCAGCATCCTGTTTGAGCCGGGTGACTTCCCTCCCAATTAGACGCTTCCCCTTCAGCTGGTCCTGCTTTCCCCACACCTGCCAAGGACGCCCACATCGGCCATCAGCCTCCATTCCTGTCACTAACTCGTGTCACTTCATTGTTTCCCAGTTGGTGATGACTGCGCAGAAATGACCCAATCTGGAAATGTTTGGGGGCTGGGGCGGGGTGGGGGGAGACTCAGAAAAAGATCCACACAGTCCTCTTCTGGGGGACAAATAAGTCCCTGTAGTTTCTTTTTGTGCACAAATTCCACATGTGCCCCCAGCTCAAGGTGGCCTTTGCAGTAGCCGAGAGACAAGGTGTCTCTACCCATGTTCATGCTCTTGCGCTGCCCACTGAACACCACAGGTTAGCCAGACACTGGGAAGTCACATGCTTAGAAGTGTAAGAGCTTTCTAGAACCATTACTGGAGTAAGGCCAGACACTGACAGCCCCTGTCCTGGGTTTATTGCTTCAAGCAATGGAACATTTTGATTTACCTGGCTGTGGGGACTTTAGATTCCTATCCCAAAGCCAAGGGCTTCTTGGCTCTGCTCAGTGCCAGTGTCCTGGTTGCTGGCTATCTTCCCTGTCCCTGGATCTACTTCCCACTGTTCTGACTAATGGTCAATGAATCCAGGTCTGTCTGTCCATCCGTAACATATGGGACATATGGGTGTGGATGTTATGAGAACCTTTCTTACAGACTTCTAACTCCTGGAAGGACTCTAACACTGCACTGTGTATGCCTGAAGAGAGGCCATGTTCCATAGGCTGTCTTCAGGCAGTACCTGAAAATGGCAGGTATAGGGCTGGAGAGATGGCTTAGCGGTTAAGGCACTTGCTTGTGAAGCCTAAGAACACGTGTTGGAATCTCCAGGTCCCACATAGCCTGATGCAGTGTCACACATGCACACAAGGGGGCATATGCATCTGGAGTTCATTCATAGTGGCTGAAAGGCCCTGGTGCATCCATTCTCTCTCTTACTGTCTTTCTTTCAAAAATTAAAAAAAAATGGCAGATATACTAAGGCATGCATCCTAGGACACATGGGAATTCATGGAGGCTTGACAGAGACTCAAGATGCCCCCATTGCCTTGCTGAATTTCCTGAGTCTGGGTGGTGGCCTGGGACACCCACCCTCCTCTCCTCCACTCCGGGTTGGACTTCCATCTCAGTCTGATGCTCCACCCCAGCCATCTCTGGCTCCTCCCTATGACCTCCCAGAAGTGTTTATTTTAATAAAAACACTGCACATTTTTTCCTGCCTTGGTATTGGCTTCTTAGATGGCTAATACACGGAGCAGGATAAGCCAGTTCCACAGCCTGGAGTGCCCTCCCAACCCTCCAAGTCCAAGGTGGGCAAGCACTGTTTATAAGGTGCCTCCCTCAAACATCCCACTAGACTCGGCCATTCATGCCCCATGCAGGGACCTGATGGCAGAAGGACAGCTCTGAATTTGGGTTCCTTACACTTCTGAAGTTTCCTATGGGAACATGGAGGAGCAAACAAGCAAGCTTGGTGCATTACTTACTTTACTCATTGCTGTGACCAGATAATAGGCGAGAAACAGATTTATTTATCTTTAAATTTTTTATTTAGCCAGCTGTGGTGGCACATTCCTTTCATCACAGCACTCAAGAAGCAGAGGTAGGAAGATCGACATGAGTTTGAGGCTAGCCTGAGACTACATAGTGAATTCCAGGTCAGCCTGGGCTAGAGTGAGTCCCTACCTTGAAAAACATATATATATATATAATTTATTTATTTATGTATTTACTTATTTGTAAGTAGAGACAGAGAGAGAGAGAGAATGAGAATGGGTACAAGAGGCTGGGCATGGTGGTGCACACCTTTAATCCCAGCATTCGGGAGGCAAAGGTAGGAGGATCACCATGAGTTCGAGGCCACCCTGAGATTACATAGTGAATTCCAGGTCAGCCTGGGCTAGAGTGAGACCCTACCTTGAAAAACCTAAAAATGAAAAAACAAACAAACAAACAAAAAAAAAAAGGAGATAATGGGCATACAAGGGCCTCTTGACACTGCAAACAAACTCCAGACACATGTGCATCTTTGTGCATTTGGCTTTATATGGGTACTGGGGAATTGAACCCAGGCCTTCAGGCTTTGCAAGCAAGTGCCTTTAACCACTGAGCAGTCTCTCCAGCCCAAGAAGCAGATTTTTTTTGGCTTATGGTGCTAGGAGATAGTCCGTCTTGGCAGGAAAAGCGTGGCGGCAGAAGCAGGAACATCCACGTTCAGGAAGCAGAGCATGAGGGATAACAGAGCTCAGCTCACTTCTGCCTCCACATTTAGCCTGGGACCTCTGGGTCCTATGGGAGGGTGCCCCCAACTGGGTGGTTCAGTTCGTCTAATTAACCCAGCCTAGAACCTCCTTCACAGGTATACCAAGAGATTTGCCTCCTCAATCATTCTAGAGCCTGTGAAGTTGACAATATTAACTTTCACATCTGGCTTCTCTTTCTACCTGGTTTTGTCTTTATTTTTCAGTATCCCGAGGCCTTCAGTGCACTCTTGTGGGTCTCTTGGTCTCTGTCCTGAAACTCCATCTGTATCCCATGGCCACCTTAACAACCATCCCTGAGGTGGAGGACCAGGACAGTTGGCACCCATGGGAGAGTCCTGGGATTGAGAGGGGTCTATGCTCACTCTGGGATAAGCCAGAACTATGAGTGCATGGGATGTGGGGGTTCTTGGTACCCAGAGCAAAGTCTTCCTTTTGGTCCTATGGACTCTCGAATGTGACCCAACCCAAAGAGGACAAAGAAAGAAGTCCAGATGTCACCCAGCTGTCCCCCACCCACAGCCCAACGTGGGCTCCCACCCCCAACTCCAGGGACAGACAACACAGCCCAGTTACTGTGGACTGGTCTGCACCTCAGTCCTTGACCCCAGAGATGGGCTCTTGGCTGGCTAAATGGCCATCTCGGGCCACACAAGAGTCCTGGCTGGAAGTCCAGGAAGTGGATTTAACACCTGTTTGCCTTGGGCTTTGGAAACATAGAGATTCCTGGAGGGTTGACAGCCTCTTTTCTCAATGCAAGAGGCTTGAGTCTGCCAGAGCACAGAGGAGCCCAGAAAGGAATCTAGTCCAAGGTGAAACTGAGAAATGGAAGCAGTGAAAGCCAGAATCCAGCTGGGCTCCAGGGTCCTCCTGATGCCCTGGCTCAGTGGACACTCCAAGCAGAATGAATCCACCAAACATGTTACACAGGACTTCAGAGAATACCCATGCCAGCCCCCAAATGCTGAAGTTCCCACTCTCCCCTCCATTCTTTTTGCTAATTCTTTCTTGTTAGTTCGTTTGTTTTCTCATAGGGTCTAGTTGGAGCCCAGACTGACCTGGAATTCACTGTGTAGTCTTCGGCTGGCCTTGAATTTACAACAACCCTCCTTCCTCTGCCTCCTGAGTGCTGGCAGTAAAGGCATGATCTACCATGCCCCACCCCGGCTCTTTGTTGCTAATTTTTCAATGCCAGAAATTCTCTCTAGGTCCTCTAATGAGAAAGCCATCAAGATTCTGCAGGAGTAAATACAGCTTTGTAAAAGCACCCAGTGGGCTTCCCCAAGCTGTCAGCACAGAACGCTCCTGACAGCTTCTCCTGAAATCTCTTCCAGGTGAGCTCCCTGGCTGCCCAACCACCCTGCCTCTCCTTAACTCAGTCCCCTCCAGACTGAAAGTGCCTGTTGACAAGGCCGCTCACTCTCAGAGCTCCCCCTCCATCTGATCTCTCCTCACTTTGCTAGATCAAATCCGAGGAAGGCTCTAAGGAGGGTCACAGGAGGGTATTAAAAGCCCATTTCTCCTCAGCAATGCAACGGGACCAGAGCCATTAAGAGGCAACATTCTTTTTGTTGTTGTTGTTGTTGTTTTGTTTTGTTTTTTGCGGTAGGGTCTCACTCTAGCTCAGGCTGCCCTGGAATTCACTATGTAGTCTCAGGCTGGCCTCGAACTCATGGTGATCCTCCTACCTCTGCCTCCCGAGTGCTGGGATTAAAGACGTGAGCCACCACGCCCAGCTTTTTTTATTTTTAATAATAAATTTTATTTTATTTATTGGAGAGAAAGAGAAAGAAAGACAGTGAGGGCGAGAGAGAGAGAGAGAGAGAGAGAGAATGGGCGTGCCAGGGCCTCCAGCCACTGCAAAAGAACTCCAGATGCATCTGGCACCACTTTGTGCATCTGGCTTACATAGATACTAGGCAATGGACCATGAGTTCTTAGACCTCACAGACAAGCGCCTTAACTGCTAAGCCATCTCTCCAGCCCAAGAGGTAACATTCTTGCAGGCTCCATTTCTGCATGGACCCAAGTCATTCCACCAGCAGGCAGAAGCTGGTCGGCCCTGGGCCTGAGGCTCAGAAAACTGGATGCTTTGGGGAGTCTGGCTTCCAACTCTGGGAATCATGAGGGTTGTCTATGCTGAATGACGTTCTTCCCAGTTTAGCTGGAGAAACTCCACCAAGATTCCCCTAGAAAGCAGCCACAACGTAGTTCTAGGGACCCCAAAATTGGAAAATGTGGGACCATCTCCTGAAACTAGGCAACTCAGCAAGAGCACGCTCCAGGGTGGGCTTACAGTGAGTCTATACAAGATGAGTGGAGCCGGGCATGGTGGCGCACGCCTTTAATCCCAGTACTCGGGAGGCAGAGGTAGGAGGATCGCCATGAGTTCAAGGCCACCCCAAGACTACATAGTGAATTCCAGGTCAGCCTGAGCTAGAGTGAGATCCTACCTCAAAAAACCAAAACCAAACAAACAAACAAAAGCTGAGTGGAGCCTAGAGTGTGTGAAGGTTAGGTATTATAATAGGGACACCTTTTGAATTTGTCTATGCTAAGACCTCTGTCACTTATCTGTCTCTACTCTTATTTTCCTAGCAAATTAATTTTATTTTAAGGGTTGTCTGTGATGGATTGGTTGTGACTGCTGTGTGTTAGGAACTATCTTGATCACATCCGGACTCAGGGAGAGAGATCCATTAGTGATGTCTGCCCAGAGTGCAGCCATGGGGAACCTCCACAGGCCTGCTGCATATTTTCCATCTTTGTGGTACGCAAAATGGATATGACAAAAAGGAGAAAGATAACAGAAGAAAAAGTCACTAAATGCTACTACGTATCTTAGAAAACCTGAACGTGAGAAGCACAGGTCTAGCTATTGGCTGTAGCCCTGTCCCAGACAGTTTAAAACACTCAGGATTTGCCCAACACCAGGCATGTGGTTTCCTTCTGAGAAGAAGCAGTCCCTTCTGCATGAAGATGTCACCTTAGTGCTCTGTGAATCTGCTGCCCTGGCTACAGTGAGGCCAATTACAGAAAGGACTAGCTAGAACTTTTGGAAAACTGGATCCCTACTTCTATAAATAAAGTTTTATCAAAACACAGCATCATGCATTTTGTGTGTGGTCCACGTCGCTTTTATACTGCAATGATGGAATTGAGGACTTGTCACAAGGACTGTGTAACCCACAAAGCCTAAAATGGCTTCCTGTTTGGTCCATCCCACAGAAATGAATGGACCCCGATATACTGACCCTTGATAAGTAATTTGCGTCTTTGCTGCATACCTTCTAGAACACCGGACAATGGTTTATTTCCATTCTGCCGACAACAACGTATAAGCAATATCCATTCATGGATGCCTCATTCCCTGTGCTCCCAGTTGTCCTTGGATTTCCTTCATCACTCAAGGACAGGGGGTTAGGAGACCTCACTTCTCACACCACCAGAGGGGATGTCAGTCTAGTCCAGTATCTTCAGACATGAGGCTTTAGCAGGAGTGTGAAGAAAAGACTATCACAATAGATTAGTAATGTCTGTCATGACAGGAGTATGAGGAAAAGAACGTCATGATCTATTAGTAATGTCTGTCATGGGCAACGGAAGGAGAGAGAATAATGTGAAGTATATATGTAGCATCTAGGCTTCCTCTGCCAAGTGTCTCTCTTACAAGCTAAAATGAGTCTAGCCATCGTGTCCACCTTATGGGCACCTTCTAGCATCTCCTCCAGATGGGAGAACATTGTCACACAATTTTCTCATAAGGGATACATGTGCAATTGTGATCTTCTCCATCAGATGAGGCACACATTCAAAAGCATGGGATTTATGTTCAAAGACTCTTAACAGCAGACACATGGTCCTCATTTCTGTCACTTTCAAGCTGCTAATTTGGTGTTAGAAGTGCCTGCCTTTCTGCTTAAAAGTCATTAACCTGAGTTCCCTTTCTCTGGGGCAGGTGCCAGGGATCTATGTCCCACTAGTCCAGCTGGTTTTCCTGGGGACCACATGACTGCACACTCCCTCTTTTTCCAGGGTGAAATGACTAGCTCGGACAAACCCCACTACACTTTTGTTTCCACTGTCTACTCCAGACCCGGCTGTTTCCTTCCTACATGAGCTTATTCAAGACCCTCCCCTTCCACTCCTCCCCACCCCATGAGCTTGCTCTCTGAAACACCACGTTTAGAGAACACCTTCCCAATGAAGGCACACCACACTGCCTTTCTTTCTCTTTCCCTTCTCCTTTCCCTTGATTTTCTTAAGATAGGGTCTTCCTTTGTAACAGAGGCTGGCCTGAAACTCACTCTGCAGTCCAGGTTGGCTTTGAACTTGTGATCATGCATGCTGTTTCCTGGTGCATTCCTTCTACACGGTTATAGATTAAATTGTGACACCACTCCCTCCACCCTCCCCACCCCCAAAGACAACATAGAGGTTCTAATTCATATCCTTAATGATGTGGCCTTATTTGAAAATAGGATCTTTGTCGGTGTCTTCAAGTTTAGATGAGATCATGAGGGTGGGGCCTACCATAATATGACACGTGCCTATAGGAGAGAGGGAGTAAGGTAGACCTACAGGGACAGGGACAGACCTTGAAACAACGTGGGGGACAAGGCGTATGTGGTCACAGGGATACTTCTACAAGCCAAGGAAGGTCAGGGCCGCAGACACCAACAGGTGCTAAGAGAAAGGTAATAGGAGATGCGTCACTTTCTGCATTTCTGGGGCAAAACACCCCACAGAAACAATTCAAGGGAGGAAAGCTTGATTCGGGCTCATGGTTTCAGTCCATCCTGATGAGGAAGCCATGGCAAAGCAGCTCTCAGGTCATGACGGTGGGAGCGTTTCGGAAAGGCTGTTTATACCATGAAGGACCGGGAAGAGCAGGCACACAAGAGCTGGAGGCAGGCAGAATCCTCAAAGACTCACTCTGGCACACCCATCCCCTTCAGCAAAGGGTCCACGGTGTGCCAAAATAATGCCACCAGATACTGAATGAGCCAGCGAGGGCCATTTCATATTTAAACCATAACCAGGGTGAAATGCAGTCTCCCCACTGTCCACCCGTGAGCCTTCAGAAAGAGCTGCTGACACCTTGATTTAAGACCTCCACCCATTCTCTCTCTCTCTCTCTCTGCTGCTCTATCTCTCTCTGTCACTCTCAAATAAATAAATGAAAATAAACAGTTTGTTTTTGTTTTGCGAGGTAGGGTCTCACTCTGGCTCAGGCTGACCTGGAATTCACTATGTAGTCTCAGGGTGGCCTCGAACTCTCAGCGATCCTCCTACCTCTGCTTCCCGAGTTCTGGGAATAAAGGCGTGAACTACCATGCCCGGCCAAAAAAAAAAATTTAAGGGCTAGGGAGATGGATGGCTTAGCGGCTAAGTGCTTGGTTGTGACACCTAAGGACTCCAGTTCGAGGCTCGATTCCCCAGTACCTACATAAACCAGATGCACAAGGTGGCGTATGTGTCTGGAGTTCATGTGCAGTGGCTGGAAGCCCTGGTGTGCCCATTCTCTCTCTATCTCTGCCTCTCTCTCTCTCTCTGTCACTCATAAAATAAATAAATAAATAAATAAATAAATAAATAAATAAATAAATAAATAAATAAAAAGACCTCCAGCTTCTAGAGCCATCCGAAAATAAATGTCTGCCCTTTTAGGTCACCCAGGCAGCCTTGTTTTGCTAGGGCAGCTCTAGGAAATGAGCTCACAAGTTCATTGCCTTGTTGGTTCACATAGAATGCCAATGTCCATGGAGGAGAGCCAGGTTGGCAAACAGATAACCCACACCCACAAAATACTCTTCATGTTCTCCTCCACCAGAGCCCTCTTCCTAGGACAGTTGTGCCCCCAGCTGCCCTGAAAGGGATGTCTTGGCCCACCCCTATGAAACACCAGTGATATTGTCGCCCCCCCCCCACTCCGTTTCGTTCAATCATAGCCATTCACACACGCTCTTCAGCGTCACGTCACCATGACAGCGGCTAGGTGTGAGTCCGTCCTCCTGCGGGATCATCAGAGCACCCAGACCTTGTGGGTTGGCAGATCCACCTTTCCTTGCCTTAGTTTTGGAGAAACAAAGTTATCATTTCATCTCCTGCCACCCGAAGCCTGGGTCCTGCTCAGGGAGTGGAGGAGGAGGAGGAACCCCCAGTTTTCTCTCTGATGTTGTTCCCATTTCCTTTCCTTTGGTGCTTGGGTCCCTAGAGACTTCAGCGCCGGTTCCCCAAACCCCCCGCTTCTGCCTGGATCCTCGCCTTAAAGATTTCACCCCAGTGGAGGGAAGAAATTCCCACCAGTGCCAAGAAGGGTCTTAGTATCTTGTGGAAACTGGAGTCGCCCACCGTCCTTGGGACTACTTACATTGCACTTTCCACACTTCCTCCTACTGGGCTGGGTGGACCCACACAGCTGACACCATAGCCCAAACTCCGTGCAACAATACAGGGACGCCTGACGACATGAAATAGGAGATAAGGATGGAGAGAGTGGGGAAGGGCGGGGAAAAGAGAGGGCAGAACCCTTTAAGAACATACAGGAATCTCCATTTATCTGCTGATTGAATCGTAGGCCGTGACATGTGACCGATTGTTTTTGTCATGGACCGTGGCCTATCTGCCACAAATAAGACCCGAGACACAAAACTTCATAGTTTCATCCCAATTGGATTATTTATGCTGCTGCGTTACAGCAAACTGGTTGGGCTCAGTCCAGCTTCCCAAAGGTGTGATTCTTTCTCTTCTTTCTTTCTTTCTTTCTTTCTTTCTTTCTTCCTTCCTTCCTTCCTTCCTTCCTTTCTTTCTTCCTTTCTTTCTTCTTTCCTCCTTCCTTCTTTTCTTTCTTTCTCCTTCCTTCTTTTCTCTCTTTCTTTCTTTCTTTCTTCTTTCTTTCTTCCTTTCTTTCTTTCTTTCTTTCTTTCTTTCTTCTTTCTTTCTTTCTTTCTTTCTTTCTTTCTTCCTTCTTTCCTTTCTTTCTTTATGCTTTCTTTCTTATTTCTTCTTTCCTTTCTTTCTTTCCTTCTTTCCTTTCTTTCCTTTCTTTTTTTTCTTTCTTTCCTCCTTTTCTTTCTTTCTTTTTTTTCTTCTTTCTTTCTTTTCTTTCCTCCTTTTTTTTTCTTTCTTTCTTTCTTTCTTTCTCCTTCTTCCCTCCCTCTTTCTTCCTTTCTTCCTTCCTTTCTTCCTTCCTTTCTTTCTTTCTTCTTTCTTTCTTTCTTTCTTTCTTTCTTTCTTTCTTTCTTTCTTTCTTTCTTTCTTTTTCTAGGTAAGGTCTCACTCTAGTCCAGGCTGACCTGGAATTCACCATGTAGTCTCAGGTTAGCCTCAAACTCACAGTGATCCTCCTACCTCTCCCTCCTGAGGGCTGGGATTAAAGGTGTGAGACACCACATCTGGCTCTGGTGTGATTATTTCTAACACTTTGGGATTATTTCTATCAAGAAACTTCCTTCAGGATGGCATGTCACCTCCTGCTCATGACCCTGTCTGCTTTCTCCAAATAGAGAAAAGCTCCCAAAGGGTTACATGTACAAAACCTGCCTGCTGATCCCCACATAGAAGAATTCTTATTCTCAACATGCTTCCCCGGGCCTTTTCTACAGGTGGCTGAATGTGGAATCTGGTAAGAACTTGAGGCACTCTGCTGGGCGTGCACGCATGAGGTACTGCCATGTGACAACTAACCCCAAACATGGGGACTTTAAACAACAACCATATACTACCTTGAGATGCCAGTTGCTAGTGCTGGCCCTCAAGCACAGCTGTCTCACTCAAGTATGGTGGTCAGCCCTGCGGGTGGCAGGCTGTCTGATTAACAATGGCCACTGCTGGGTGAACTTGTGCATCTCCCACAAGGAGGAGGTGTCCGGGCTGTTACTGGCTGGACAATAACCACATTTCCAGGCCTCTAGCTGCATTAAATTTCTTACCCATCACCCCAAACAAGTCATATGGTCAAGCCACAACAGCATGGGAGATTCCACCAAAGGTTCTGCCCCCCCCCCCCCGAGAAGGGTGAATATCAGTCATTTCATCCAAGGACCCTACTAGATGGTAGAAACTTTTCAGGGTGCTCCTCAACACTTACAGACTTGCTGTATGCAAAAAGCAGAAGAGGAGCTGGAGGATAGCTCAGTGGTTAAAGGCACTTGCTTGCAAAGCCTGATGGCCTGGGTTCAATTCCCCGATACCCATATAAAGCCATATGCACATGGTGGCTCATGTATTTGGAGTTTGTTTGCAGTGCCAAGAGGTTCTGGCATGCCTATTCTCTCTCTCTCTCTCTCTCTGTGTCAAATAAATAATTTTTTTAAAAAAAGCAAAAATGGAAAACCATCTGATCCTCCTCTTAGTTATTGATAAGCCAACTTTGTACACAACTCTGTAGTATATTTGCAGGTTTATAGGATGTATGGGCTTGTCTGAGCTATGTACTACACATGCCAGCCGCCATGGACAGCACACAAATAAACAGGTGTAGCAGGGTGGGGGTTGGTCCATCATCTCAGCCATCATCCATGCAACTGACAGGGACTGAGGCCCTACTATATGCCAGGCATGGTGGGCACTGGAGATAACTAAGCTCTGGGATCAGTGAACTTCAATGTGACATGGAGATGAGACCTTGTAAGAACGGGCCGAATGGATGTCGGATTAGCATGCATGGGAAGACAGACCACGTTCAGATGAAGCACTGCTGCTGGGCTATGGTGGGTGGCGAGGAAGAGTACGGGGTAAGGGGGGAGAAGAATCCATGAAAGGCTTCCTCCAGGATGCCAAGTTTAAAGAAAAAAAGGGTAAAGGCCTGGTGTGGTGGCACATGGCTTTAATCCCAGCACTCAGGAGACAGAGGAAGGAGGATCACTGTAAATTCAAGGCCACCCTGAGACTACATAGTGAATTCCTGAATTCCAGGTCATCCTGGGCTAGAGCAAGATCCTACCTTCAAAAGGGGGATGCTAAAGAGAAAGACATGGGAAAGCACTTAGGGGGACCCACCAAAGGATGTTCCAGTTTGTTTATTTGTTTGTTTGTTTTCTCAACAAATTCTTTAAAAAATATTTTATTTATTTATTTATTTGAGAGAGAGAGAGAGGAAGAGACAGAGAGAAAGAGAGAATAGGTGCACCAGGGCCTCCAGCCACTGCAAGCGAACTCCAGACGCATGCGCCCCCATTGCATCTGGCTTATGTGGGTCCAGGGGAATCAAACTGGGGTCCTTAGGCTTCATAGGCAAACACCTTAACTGCTAAGCCATTTCCTTAGCCCTGCAGTTTTTTTTTAAAAAAATGTTTTAATTATTTATTTGCAAGCAGAGAGGAGAATAAAAACAGAATGGGCACATCAGGGCCCCCAGCCACTGCAAACAAACTCCAGGTACATGCGCCACTTTGTGCATTTGGCTTTATGTGGGTACTGGGGAATCAAACTCAGGTCCTTAGGCTTTGCAGGCAAGTGCCTTAACCGCTGGGCTGTATCTCCATACCCCCCAGCTTGGTTTGATTTGGGGGATCTCTGCCTAGAATCCTTTAAGCCCATTTTCCAGCACGAGGGAGCAGGTACAGAATGAACGAAATCAGGAGTCACAGCCACCACCATTCCTCATTGCCTCGGTTTCCCCATCCTGTAAAGTGCTATCTCGAAGCTGGGGATGGTGGCACACGCCTTTAATCCCAGCACTCGGGAGGCAGAGGTAGGAGGATCACCCTGAGTTCAAGGCCTCCCTGAGACTACAGAGTGAATTCCAGGCCAGCCTGAGCCAGAGTGAGACCCTACCTGGAAAAACAAACAAACAGAAAAACAATAAAAAAGTGCTATCTCATAAAGCTGTTGTGGGAATTCAAGACAATGTATCTATTACGTTTAAACACCGCTCTGGCCTCCACTCCGACTGTGGTCATGATGCCAGCTGGCCCTCTTCATCTTGCTGGCCCAGTACTGTCACCTGGCCCTTCAAACCCCTCCTTGATAGTTTCTTCCCCAGAACATATGCACTAGAGATGATTCCAGAATCAGTTCCCTCTGCTAGCTCCTGCGTGCATATAAGGCATGAGACTCCAGAGAAGCCAGGTCCCCTCCACCACTAGCCAGAGACAGGCATTCCCCCAAGGCTGTCTTTGTCAGTCAATAGTCAACCAAAACTTGTCGCCTTTTGTCCCATCCAGTTCTCTGAAGAGGAGTCTCTTCCTCCTACTGGGACATTTTTTTTTCCCCTTACAAAAGCAGAGGCGAGAAAACAGGCAGCTCTCTCTGCACCCGAGAACCCATTACAATCAATCTGGACAGCTCGCAGGCTTTGCAGACAGACTCGGTGTCGACTGGATTCTGTTACTGGGCTTGGGTGGTGGTGGAGTGGGGGGGGGTGAGGGGGGGAGGCTGGGGTGGGTAAGGGTACAAGGAGGGGCCTCGTGGGAGGCTGGAGCCTTCAGTCTTCCGCGGATGGGCCCCATTATGGCTGTAGGCTGGCGCCACTGCTGTGGGGGCTCGCTACCAGATGACAGTGTCATCTAAGTTGGAGGTGGGGTGTGTGTATGTGTCGGGGGTGGGGGGTGCTGCCCGTGTCAGCTTAACTCCTGTGGTCTCGCAGACTAATTGCTCACGGTGGAAACACACGCCTCAAAGTGCTCTGGCCCCATCAATAATAGGGTATTAGATGTTTCAATTCCTCCCCGCATTGATCTGGTTCCTCCCCTGCCTCCTTCTGCCTCCTCCTCGCCTGGCACCCCAACTCCCCCCACCCCCAACGCTGCCTGGCTCAGCTTTTTTTTTTTAAGTGTTTTCTAAGCGTGTGTTTAGCAAGAGTGGTGCCTCAGTGCTAATTGTTACACCACAGATTGATTGGCGTCCAAATGGCTTGCCAAGTTCCTGCAGTCTCCTGGGGGTGGGGGGAGGAAGGAGGGAGGAGAGAAGAAAGCTGAGGGGGTCTCTGGAACAAGGGGAGGAGGAGAGGGGGGAATCCTTGTTGCTTCTGAGTTTCCCTCGCCCTTGTTGGTGGGGAGGCGGGGAGGGTAACCTCTATTGATATTTTATCATTTCTAGCTTATTTATCATTTCTGCTTTAAGACAGTGCAAAGATTTCTGCGTGGGATGTCCTGGGCACTCGAAACGGGGGATGGAGCTGTGGCTGATGGAATGGAGTGGAGAGGTGGGGCACAAATGACTTTGTGGTTGTGTGTGACGAACAGCCCGGAATCCTGCCTAGAGAGCCTGATGTGTGGTTGTTCCGTTGCCTGTCTCTTTTCAGGATGGTGAGAACCACTGTTGGTGGAGTCACGGCTATTCCCTGCGATCCTAACATTAGGCCTGTAAGGTCCGGGAGGTGCCCAAATATTTCTTCCTATCCAGGACCACTGGGTTTGAAGTATTCAAAGAACAGGGAGAGTTGAGCATGTCAAGGTCATCAAAGGACATGGGCAATGGGATTCCTTGAACCTTGAACCTTGAACCTGCTCTGCAGCCCGGGCTGGCCTTTGAACTTGTGATTCTCCTTCCTCAGCCTGCCAGAATACTGGGACCACCACGAGGCCCAGGCTGCCAGTGCTTTCTTATGAGGGGATAAACGGCAGTCTTGCAGGCTAACGCCTTCAAACATGGCCACCTGGCAGGTGAGCCTAAGATTTCTGGGTGGTGCCTATTTAAAATGAGACAGCCACACGGTCTCTTCACACCACAGTGACATCCAAGGGCTTCTAGACTCCATCTTCCAGGTGGGACTGGTGGGGAAGGGAGTTCCAGTGCCCTCTGAAGTCAGCCAGCCAGGGCTAACCTTCCAGTTTACTAACACTGGACAAAACATTGGGCCTCTTGGTGCCTCAGTTCCCTCAGTTGTCAAATAAGATTAAGGACAACGCCTAACTCGTAATAGGTCCTTAAGGACAATGTAAAAGGATGCCTGGTGGGAAATACTCCCTCCATGAGCAGGCAGAGATAATTCCGCCTTGTAATATTTCTTCGTTCTGGAATATTCAGCATGTGTGTGCACGTGTGTGTGTATGCGTGTGCCAGAGCACAATCTCAGATATCATTCCTCGGGGTCACTGTCCCTTATTTCTTGAGACAGGGTCTCTTATTGGTGGTCTGGAGCTAATTAGGCTAGACTGGCTGGCCATTCAGCCCTAGAGATCCAACCGTCTCTGCTTCCCCAGGACTGGAATTACAAGAAAATGCCTCACACCAGGCATTTGTAAGTGGGTTCTGGGAATCAAACTCAGGTCCTCACACTTGCAAGGCAAGCACTTTACCGACTGAGCCATCTCCAAGCCTCCTGTGGATGCTTGATACTCAAAGTATGCTTTGTGCAGCAGTGGCCTTGGCCCACCTGGAACTTCTTCTGAGAAGTACAGAATCAACAGACCCTCCTTGAGACCTTCCTGGGAACCTGCACGGTCACATAAGCCCCAGAAGCTTCCGATGCACACTGACGTCTCAGCCATTCAGGCTCACACCACTCCAGGGCTCCCCTCAGCACAGGAGATGGACAGCTTATGTTTCCAATTCTCAGGCCAAGCATGACATTTCACAGCTGCCTCAGATGGGGACAGCCCACTTCCACTTGCATTATAGCAGACATGACCACAAGTGTCTTGCTGGAGTTGTACCCCATGGCTAACCAAGAGCTACAGGCACCCTGGGCTTTTGCAGCTCTCCTCGGAGATAAGCTGCCTCGAGGTTGTGTTTGCTGCCTGGGAAAGTGACAGCTCTACCAATTCTTCGCTGAGAATGCCCACCAAGGTCATGTTTAACTATTCGCCTTCACAGAAGGATTGGAGGAGGGCTCAGGAAAGCCAGAGAACAACTTATGGGGCACTTCTAGCCATTCTGCGCCCACCACAGGGCCTCTCAGTCACCTCCACAGACACCATCCCTTTCTGCCTTCATGAGCCTCTGCTGCCGCTTCTTCCTCACTAACTAGAGCCTGAAACCATCTCGTTCATGTGTTACCGATCGATCGTTGCTCAGCCATCCACCAAGTAGAACATAGCTAGGTGCTCGTTGATGACAGTAGCCCTGGAAAAATAGCGCCTGCCACAGCAGATCACACATAGTAGCTGCTCCCCAAATACTGGTCAAGTGGGCTGCCTCCAGTTGCTCACCTGTAAAACAAAGGTGAAACAGTCCTTCCGCCGAGGATGGAAGTGACGTTATCATGTCTTACCGCAAGAACTCAGCCTGGAAGCTGGAGAGATGGTTCTGTGGGCAACGTGCTTGCCACACAAGCATGAAGACCCAAGTTTGGATCCCCAGGTACAAGCCAGGGGTGGCGGGGCATGCCTGTAATCCCCAGTCCTGGGGAGGTGGAGACAGGAGAAACCCTGGAGCTTTCTAGACTGCTGGTCTGGCTAAATTGGTGAGCTCCAGGTTCAGTGCAAGACCCTGCCTCAAAAACAGGGTGGAGAGTGATTGAGAAAGACACTTGACATCAACCTTTGGTCCTCTTGCACAAGCATACATGCAGCTGCACACTCACATGTGCCCACCCACATATGAACATGCATGTACATCACACACACACACACACACACACACACAACTTTTTAAAAAGAGAACTTAGCCTAATCATTGCTCAGTAAACAGAAGAGGCTATGGCATTAGAAGTAGTGGGAAATGAATGTTAAAAAGATTGGCATTCACCTTGACACTGTTAACACTGATGATGGTGGTGATGGTGGTGATGGTGGTGATGATGGTGATTATGGTGATGGTGGTGGTGATGGTGGTGATGATGGTGGTGATGATGGTGATGGTGATGGTGGTGGTGATGGTGGTGGTGATGATGGTGGTGATGGTGGTGATGATGGTGGTGGTGATGGTGGTGTGATGGTGGTGATGGTGATGGTGGTGATGGTGATGGTGGTGATGTGGTGGTGGTGATGGTGGTGATGATGATGGTGATGGTGATGGTGATGATGATGATGATGGTGATGGTGATGGTGTTGATGATGATGATGGTGATGGTGATGGTGGTGGTGGTGGTGATGATGGTAGTGATGATGATGATTATGACAGTGATAATGATGGTGATGGTGGTGATGATGGTGGTGATGGTGGTGATGATGATGATGATGATGATGATGATGATGGTGGTGATGGTGGTGATGATGGTGATGGTGGTGGTGATGATGATGATGATGATGGTGATGGTGGTGGTGGTGATGATGGTGGTGATGGTGGTGATGATGGTGGTGATGGTGGTGATGATGGTGATGATGATGATGATGATGATGATAATGATGGTGGTGGTGGTGGTGGTGATGGTGGTGATGATGATGATAATTATGGCAGTGATGATAATGATGGTGATGGTGATGATGATGATGATGATGTTGATGGTGATGGTGGTGGTGGTGAGGATGGTGGTGATGGTGGTGATGGTGGTGATGATAATGGTGATGGTGGTGATGGCGATGACAATCACAGTAACATTTTTAAGGGATCATTAAACACCAGGGTCTCTAATCACATTGAAGATGCATTTTCCCATGTAATGTGTAGTCATAACATATTATTTCTGTTTCCCTTTTACAGATCAGAAAGCTGAGAGTCCATGAAGGAAAGTCACTTCCATGAGGTCACACATTACTAGACTGGGTCGCCTAGAACATGAAGTTAGATTTGCTTAACATCACATTGGCATGATGACCTCTGGCTATGTCGTAAGGGGGACATCTGAAGAATTTCAGAACATTTTGGACTCTGGGGAACCCAATTTGAAAAGTCCTTATCATGGTGCATCTTATATCTAAGAATTTATAACTTGACAGGTGTGGTGGTGCACACCTTTAGTCCCAGCACTTGGGAGGCAGAGGTAGGAGGATCACTGTGAGTTTGAGGCCACCCTGAGACTACACAGTGAATTCCAGGTCAGCCTGAGCTAGAGTAAGACCCTACCTTGAAAAATAAACAACAACAAAAGAATCCATAAGTTTAAATGGTTGGATGTTCAAGACCCTTGCTCTCCTCTGGTACTCACTTCCAAGACCCATTCCCTTCTGGACTGTGCTATCACCCATCACTCCAGAGAAAAGCCAGATATCCACAAACTCTCCATGGTTCATGCATCTGGAGCTTGTTTGCAATGGCTCAAATGGACCTGGGTTCAATTCCCCAGTACCCATGAAAAGCCAGATACACAAAATGGCTCATGCATCTGGAGCTTGTTTGCAATGGCTCAAGGCCCTGGTACACCCATTCATTCTCTCTCTCTCTCTCTCTCCTTGCAAGCAAGTTTTTTTTAAAAAAATTTACAAGTGAAAGATCACCTCTTCATTCTATGGCTAACAAGAGAAGACATTTCTCTCTCTATTTTTCTTTAGCACTTAAAATGGGTAACTTGGGCTAGAGATATGGCTCAATGGTTAAGGTACTTGCCTGCAAAGCCTAACAACCTGGGTTTGATTCCCCAGTATCCACATAAAGCCAGATGCACAAAGTGATGCATGCTTCTGGAGTTCATTTGCAGTGGATAGAGGCCCTGGTACACCCATTCTCTCTCTCTCTCTCTCTCAGTGTCTCTTTCTATGTGTGAATAATTAAAATGTGTAACTATACTAGCACTTGCAAAACTGTCAGTAGATGTTCCTTGGCCACTTGGTATCTACCTCTTGGGTGAGGAAACTCAGATGCTCTGAGTCTCAGGATGACATCACCATGGTTGTGGGGTAGAAGCACCTGGCTTTCCTCATCTTTCAAATAGAGCTGGTTGCCTAACAAAATAAAATTCATTAGCAACCGAACACTCCGAGCTAAATTTTAAAGAGAGCGGCTGTCTACTGGAAGGAGCAGACCCTCTCTCCCTCACCCCCTTAAGACAACCACAGTAGCTCTGGATCCTGAGGAAGCCAATCTAAAAACCACTGAGCCACTCAGCTGTGTTGGTCCTGTCCCCAAGGCCAAAGCTATTCTCACTGCTCATGAGAGCCGAGCAGAAGGACGGGAAGATGTGTCTTCAGAATCATGTTGCTGTCTTTTTGTTGGTTTTCTTTAGGTTTCTGGAAGAATCAAATAGGATTTTATTGTAAGGCATGACCAGTCACATTTATTATACAGCCAGTCTGAATAAATAAATGGATGGATGACAGAGAGATGGATGAATAAGTGGATGGGTGGACAGGTGGCTCATTGGTTGGCTGAAAGCTGGCTGGCTGGATGGATAGATGAATGCAGAGTAGATATGGATGGATGGGTGGGTAGAAGGGTTGCAATGGAGGAGTGGACAGTTGATCATTATTGATAGATCCTAGATGGATCAAGAATAGATAAATAGATAGATAGATAGATAGATAGATAGATAGAGAGATAGATAGATAGATATTGTATGAATGAACAATGGATAGATGTATGAGTCGATGAATGGATGGGTAGGTAGATAGGTCATGGAAAGATGAATAGACAGAAGATGCTGGATAGATGAAAGATGGATAAATAAATGGCTCAGCAGAGAAGATAGTAGTAATAGGCTAGCTTGTCCACACAAGCACCATTAGTGGTAGTGGAAATAAGACCTGCCTGGCTGAGAGGGAATGAGTGACAGCAGGGATATGCAGCACTGGCCATAGACTGTGGCCTGACAGTTCTCCTCACACACTCTATAGCAGTGCTGCAGGGGAGGTGGGTCAGGCTGTAGGACTCTCAGGGATCTGCCCATGGATGGCTCGGAGGTGGCAGACCAGGTCCTTATTGTAAGACCACCATGCTCTCAAAAGGGGGCAATTCTTTCAGAAATGTGAAATGAAGCTATTAAAAGAAACATGGGTAAATTAAGCAGAGAAACCTAGGAGGGGACATGAAGAGAAATGCTTAGGCCATGGAAAGACTAGTATTTGCTGGGCCCTCGCTGCACACCAGGCATTGTACTTGGCATACATTTTGAGCTTGGCCAGCTCTTGACAATGAACCCATAAGGCTGGATTCTCTGCAAAGGAAACTGAATCTTGGTGGGGAGTGAGGTGAAGTTAAAGAATTTCAGTCTGGGTGGATCCTAGCTACAAATGTATAGACTTGTGTGTGAACTGGAACCAAAAATCGGTACCAGAAGCCAGTAAGCTGGTAAAAGGCTATAAGGGAGGGAGGAGAGGGAAGGACTTAAGTGGATGGTATTGCGCATATGTAAGTAGAAGAACAGATTACAGGGAGGGGAAAGGCCTAAGGGAGGCCAAGGGAAGAGAATGCATAAAAGAAGGGCCAGGGGAGGGTCAATCAAAATTCAAGATAGTCTGAATAAGACTTATGTAAACCTACTTTTTTGAATAATGGCACACCCAGAAGCTATAGACCATTACTAGAAAATTTTCAGTACCTGGGATGGGATACCTTCCAGTGAGTTGTTGGCCAAGGAGGTCCCAGTAGCCTCCAAAACATTAAAGGCTATTGTCAAGGCCCTTGGTTTTCCTTGAGAAACAGGTGGTAAGACCTATTGCTGAAGACATCTCTTGCCTGAGAGGCAAGGTCACTGAGAAAGCAAGCTGGTGCTGAGTAGAAAACCTTCTCCCTGTAGACCAGCCAACTGAAAGCTGGAAAAAGCTGCACTGCATGCAGCCATATGGGAGATAGAAGTCATCAGCAGTGAAAACAGTGGACGCTGAATATTCAAGTTTGGCCAGACAGGCCCAAGGACTGAACGGGTGCAATAGTGGCATGTCTACTCTTGGGGAAACCAACTGCTCCATAGTTGGAGTGAAGGCCTCTCTATGGGAGGGAATACATACATGGTACTGAAAAAACTAAGCAAAAGTCTATGGCAGGGGAGGTCATGAGCCCTTGGGGTATAAAGCCTGCTCTTGTCTGGCTAAATGCATATATTATTCCCACCAAGCTGCCCTGAAAACACTACACTTAATGTTCATATTCACATATTAATGCTACTCTCACTTCTGGTTAGAGAAGCTTCTCTTTTCAGATGGTAATGACCACTGGGATGACCCAAAAGGCAACATAGTGCTGAGAAAAAGGGATGGAGGAGTGTCCAGCACTGAAACATCTCTGTCACACCCTCCAAGGCTCAGGGACCATTGCAGAAGAGGGGGCAGATAGAATGGAAGAGCCAAAGGAGGGGTATGACTCCTTACAATGTGACTGTCCAGACAGAAATTGGCTTTGATATCCATGACCTTGCAGTGCCTAGCAATACCTTCGCAAGACCCTCATAATAGAAGAAAAAGATGATTACATCAAATTAAAAGAGAGACTAATGGAGAGAGGGAGGAGATATGACAGAAAATGGAGTTCTAAAGGGGAATGGGGGAGGGGAGGGAAATATCATGGGTTTTTTTTGTATGTAAGTATAGAAGTTTTCAATAAAAAAAAATTTAAGCCAGGCGTAGTGGCACACGCCTTTAATCCCCAGCACTCGTGAGGCAGAGGTAGGAGGATTGCCATGAGTTCAAGGCCACCCTGAGACTATATCATTAATTCCAGGTCAGCCTGAGCTAGAGCGAGACCCTACCTCAAAAACAAAAAAAAAAAAAAAAAAAAAAAAAGAATTTTAGCCTGGGGCTGAAGAGATGGTTCAGCGATTTCCCAGTACCCATGTAAAGCCAGATGCACAAGGTAACACATGTGTCTGGAGTTTTGTTTGTAGCTACTGGAGGCCCTGGTCATCCATTCCTGGACACCCCCCCCTTGCAAATAAATAAAGACATTTTTAAAAAGATTCTCAGCCTATTGTCCATCTGTCCCGAAGTCCAGGTACAGAGCTGGGATAGGAACCTTGCTCAAGCTGCCCTCACCTCACCATGTTGTTTCATGAGCTGGAATTTTAACAGCAAAGGGAAAAGAGTATTTGAGAGGATGTCTGCCTTTGCTCAAAGAAAAAAGCCAATAAAGGCCAGGACCAGAAGGAGAAGAAGAAGAGAAATAAATATTATGCAATAAGAAATAAAGGGAAGAAACAGCAAAAAAAAAAAGGGGGAGACAAAGGACCCTTTTCTCCATCTGCTCCTAGCCAAAGAAACCGCAGCGCAAATGCCATGGAAGGTTCTCCTGGCACAAAGTGCCTTTTAGCTCACACGCCGCCGGCCTCTGAGGGCCCAGCCGGGAGAGACGACTGGCGTCGGCTGCAAGGAGTCCAGGGCCCTGGCAAGAAAACCCCAAGGAAAGCTTAGTGTCTAGGGTCATTGGATTAAAGGAGGCAGCGAGACTGCAAATGGAGAAGAGAGCGGGGAAGGGGAGTGGTGGTGGGGGGGGCGCCGACCCCCCATGACCTCCTGCCTGCTCTAACCTGATATAACAAATAGTCCTGCAAAACAAAATAGTATTAACCCTTGGAACCAGGTCAACCCGTTCTGCATCTGCCTGCGCCTGGCAGACTCTGCGTCCCAGAGGCTTAACTCTTTCTTGAGGTTTGTGCATCAATTGTCACTTTTCAGCGCCGCTCACGCGCTCTCCAAGGTAACCCCGGGAAGAGAGCAGGTCTTGGCACAGGCAATGCAAACACACACAGAGGGGTTCTCCTGGCCATCAAAACTGGGCAGGGACTTCTGGAGAGACAAGTGACTTCTGTTGGCTGTCCACATGTGAGACTGGCTTTTGACTTAATTCTATTGAAACAAGTCATCTGTCTTTCTACTCTCCATCTCTATCTATCTAGCCCAAAAGTGGATTCGTAGGAAGCCGTGGGACACCAAGTGTGTGTGGTCCATGAATGGGTGGTGTTAACATCACTGGGAGAACGTGTTAGAAATGTATGAATTCAGGCCCATCCCAGAACACCTGAAACAGAACCTGTATTTTTGTTTGTTTGTTTGTTTGTTTGTTTGTTTGTTTGTTTGTTTGTTTTCGAGGTAGGGTCTTGCTCTAGCCCAGGCTGACCTGAAATTCACTATGTAGTCTCAGGGTGGCCTTGAACTCACGATCATCTTCCTACCTCTGGCTCCCAAGTGCTGGGATTAAAGGCGTGCGCCACCACACCCGGCAGAACCTGTATTTTTTTTAACAGAATGGTGCCCAAGCTACGCCCACAAATCCACCACTTGGCTTTAGAGATCTTTTTTTTTTTCAAAGAATATCTTTATTCAACAGAAAATGAATGCACACACACTTCAAGCATAGTGCCATGTTCACCCAGCCAAGAATCAGTTCTAGTGTTTAGGAAAAGGTCAAACCTCACCATTCTCCTTGGCCAAGGGTTGTTACCAGAGTGAATATTGAACTTGTACTGAACTTGATGGTTTGGGTAGACAGGTGGGAGGGGTTCCCCAGGATAGTACTGTTCCCATTGGGAGGTAAAACATAAACCCTTTTGAGGGTGAGTTACTCTTCTTCACTCATTCTCAAGGGGTCTGAAGTGGCTGCTGCCACTTGTGGCTCAAGATTGGAGGAAGACACAAGCCAGGACAGTTGGAATCCTTCCTTGGGATTTTTATATGCCATGAGTGTAGGGGTGACTGCAACCATTCTCCTTTTCCAGCTGCAGGGACATAGGCCCATAGAATGCCTGGCCTCTGATGGAGAAAACAGAACACACACACACACAATGCCCAGCCTAGAGAACACAAGAGACACGCACTCAGGGGAGAATGGAACCCGTGTCACATTTGGGGTCTGTGGTGGTTTGATTCAGGTGTCCACCCCAAAAAAACTTAGGTATTCTGAATGCTAGGCTCCCCAGCTGATGGCAATTGGAAATTCATGCCGCCTGGAGGTGGTGTATTGTTGGGGGTGGGCTTATGGGTGTTATAGCCAGCTTTCTCTTGCCAGTGTTTGGCACACTCTCCTGTCGCTGCTGTCCACCTTATGTTGGCCAAGAGGTGATGCCCATCCTCTGCTTATGCCATTGTTTTCCCCTGCCAGCAAGGAGTTTCCCCTCGAGCCTGTAAGCCAAAATAAACCTTTTTTTTTCCCCCACAAGCTGCTCTTGGTTGGGTGATTTCTGCCAGCAATGCGACCCTGACCGCAACAGGGTCTCCACAGTTCCTGAGGTCACTCTATCTCTAGATTCCTTTGTGTCAGTAAGTCCCCTTTGGGGAAGCCAAGCCAATGTGGACTAGTCAAGACTCTGAGCCATCAGCTTATACTGTGACCTTGACATTCTGGGCCTCAACCGCCTCATCCAAGACACTTCTGTCTTTGCCACCATTCTCTCTTTCCTGGACCCTAAAGTCCCTGTTGAGCCTTGGAGCAGAAACCAGCCTCTACATTTCAGAGGCAGGGGAGGTCTCAGGTTCGACACCTCCTCTCTGGGGGGGATTTTCCAAGACTCCCAACACTCATGACACCTGACAATCTGCCCCCATAAAACTGCTTCCTTCCCAGAGCATGGTTATATCCACTGAAGACACCCCAAAATCCCAGAGGCTAGGCCCAAGTAGCATTTATCAAGTTTCTCTTGACTTGATCATACTAAATGCATACAGCTTGCTAAGTCAGCTAGGATGGAGAAGGAGGGAGGGAAGTAGAGGGAGGAGAAAAATCTCCACTCAGCTTTCTCTTGGGGGCAGAAGTCTTTGGTAAAATCTTAAAACAGCTCGGGCGTGGTGGTGCATGCCTTTAATCCCAGCACTCGGAAGGCACAGGCAGGAGGATCACTGTGAGTTCAAGGCCAGCCTGAGACTACATAGTGAATTCCAGGTCACCCTGGGCTAGAGCAAGACCCTGTCTTGAAAAAATAAAAATAAAAAAAAAATAAATCTTGAGCCCAGTGTGGTGGCACATGCCTTTAATCCCAGCATTTAGGAGGCAGAGATAGGAGGCTCGCCATAAGTTTGAGGCCACCCTGAAACTACATAGTGAATTCCAGGTCAGCCTGAGCTAGACCCTACCTCAAAAAACCACAAATAAAAATAAATTTAAAATAATCTTAAAATGAACCAGATCAGAACCAAGCAGCTGACTGGAGGATTTCTCTAGAGGACACGGTTACCCACATGGCTTCTAGTATGGCCATCTCAAGACACTAGTGGGGACTTCAGATTGTTCGAGGCATCCAGATGTTGTGTGAAGACTTTTTTTTTAACCAATGTCCACCCTGTCACCTATCCAAGTAAACCATCCTCTTCTGCTTCCAACAGGAATGTTGAATTCAAAATTCATTTCAAGCCAGGCATGGTGGCAATGCCTTTAATCCCATCACTTGGGAGGCAAACATAGGAGCAGGATCATGAGTTGGAGGTCAGCCTGGGCTACAGAGTGAGCTCTGGGTCAGCCTGGGCTAGAGTGAGATTCTGTCTCAAAAACAAGCACACGGACAACAATAAAACTCATTTCAGCCTTGGCATCCAGAGCTGGAGGGACCAGTCTTGTTAAAATAATAGTCGCTTAGTGAGTGTCTCACACAATCTCCATGGAGCAGGAACTCATGGGTGATTGACATGAGCGAGTCTAGCACAGGCTCTCTCAGAAGATGACAGTCAAAGTGTCATCCAGGAGGTGGTCACCGGAAGCTTTGACTGAGGCTGGAGGATCGGCTTCCAAGGCAGCTCACTGCTGCGACTGGCAAGCAGAGGCTTCCGTTCTCACAAGTGGACTTCTTCAAATGGCACTTGAGCACCCTCACAATGTGGTGGTTGACTAGCCCCCTCTCAGATTCCACACAAAGAACCTGAGCGAGGATAACAGTGGAAGCCACAGTGTCATTGAGGATGACCCCAATGTCATTTCTACATCATCTTCTTAGTGACCAGGTCAATCCTAGCCTACATGAAAGAGGACTACTCGAGGCCATGGATACCAGAAAATGGGCTCTCTGAAGCCCATGTTAAAGGTGGCCTCCTCACTGAGTGTATAGGAGGACCTAGACGCTATGGCCCCTGTGTTGTTATCAATCAGACCACCATGCCAGTTTCACATTCAAGGAAATAAATGATTTAAGATCCATATTTAGAAGTGCAAAAGCGGAGACTGACTCCAACTCCTAACCCGTCAGGCTCCCCCCCACCCCCAACCCTCAGCTTGCCTACCACAAGGTGGCCAGGATCCCAGAACAGACCAAGCCACTGAGATTTCAGCTTGGCAGGATCCTGCACCCAAGGTTTGGCCAACCTCCAGCATCCTCACCCCTCCCGCCCTCTCCGTGGATCATTTATTCTGAGAGTCCCTCTATAAATATCCACTTAGTGAAATACCTCTCTCCTCGGGTACCCTCCCCTGCCCCCCGCCACCTGCATCCTGCTCAAACAGTGCCAGCTTGCCATCAGGCTGCAACCTGAAGCCAATTTGCACACCCAGCACCGACTGGCTGCCCAAGCCAGTCTGCTGGGGAGCATTGGCACACCCCCAACATTGCTCTTGGAAGTTAATGGCATTGCATTTGGTTGTTAAAAACACTAATTGACATTAAATAGGTGATGTTATCTGACGACATGCAGACTGTTCCAAGTCTATACTTCCTTCTTGCTTCTTTTTTTTTCTTCTTCTTCTTCCTCCTCCTCCTTATTATTATTATTTGTTTTCTGAGGTAGGGGCTTGCTGTAGCCCAGGCTGACCTGGAATTCACTATGTAGTCTCAGGTTGGCCTTGAACGATCCTCCCACCTCTGTCTCCCGAGTGCTGGGATTAGAGGCGCGTGCCACCGTACCTGGCCTTTGTTATTATTTTTAATACCTGGAATCCCTATTAAGGTTGGGAGTCACCTAGGGCCAGAGGACAAGGGCACACAAAAGATTACTAGCTTCCATCAGGAACTAGGCAAGCCCAAGATGGATAACAAATAGATAGCCTGCAAGGCCAGGGTTGGGATGAACCCTACCTCCTTTTTTTCTTTCTTTCTTTTTCTTTCTTTCTTTTCTTTTCTTTTCTTTTCTTTTTTTTTTTTTTTTTGTTGTTGTTGAAATGGTTTTTGCAGTGCTGGGATGGAGGTAGCATTGAGCCCTAGCCCCAGCCCTGCATTCTCCTCTTGAGTCTCTTTAAGAAACAACCCTGCAAAAACCAGGCGTGGTGGCGCACGCCTTTAATCCCAGCACTCGGGAGGCAGAGGCAGGAGGATCTCCATGAGTTCAAGGCCACCCTGAGACTACAGAGTGGATTCCAAGTCAGCCTGGGCCAGAGTGAGACCCTACCTTGAAAAAACCAGAAAAAAAAAAAAAGAAAAGAAAAGAAAAGAAAAGAAACAACCCTGGTTCCATTCCCTAGTACCCAGGTAAAGCCAGATGTACAAGGTGGCACATGTACCTGGTATTCATTTGCAGTGGCTGGAGGCTCTGGCATGCCCATTCTCTCTGTCTCTTTTCCCTCCATCTCTCTCTATTTGCAAATAAATAATTTTGTTTGTTTGTTTTTTTGAAGTAGGGTCTCACTCTAGCCCAGGCTGATCTGGAATTCACTATGTAGTCTCAGGTTGCCTTGAACTCATGGCGATCCTCCTACCTCTGCCTCCCGAGTGCTGGGATGAAAGGTGTGTGCCACCACGCCCTGCAATTTTTTTTTTTTTTTTAAAGAAAGTCTCCGAGTGGAGTGTCTGGAAGACCCTGGGAGGGCCAGAGATGGAAAGTTGTCTCTGTGCAATTTAGGTTGCAAGCTGGGTTTGCTCTATAGCCAAGGCATCAGTGAGAAGAAAGCTGAGTACTCCTTTACCACTGAGTACTATTTAGTCTTTCTCATTTGCTGTGTTCCCTGGGCTTCATGGCTTGTGATAATAGAGTTGGCTACTAAGAACAAAAGGAATTGCGTATGGTTACTGCACACACGGCACGGGGACCAGACTCCGAGCTAAGACTTTGCATTCATTTGCCTAAAGGAATCTTCACTTCTGGTTGCCAACAGGGTCACTCAGGCTCAGAGAGGGGTGCCACTTGCCCAAGGGCACAGAGCAGGGGAGTTCAAAGAAGATTTTGCGTGCTGACAGCCAGCACCTACTTGAAGACCGTATCATTGATTCGTAGTAAAACTTGGTGGTGGTCTGAAAAGCTCTTTAAGTTGGGGATGGGACAGAAACATGGCACACGCATCTTGTCATTCCTTCCCTCCTCCAGGACAGAGACAAACCTCCTGTCTCAGGCTAGACAAGGCTCAGCAATTAAAGTGCTTGCCCATAAAGCCTAATGACCTGAGTTTGATTCTCCAGGATCCACGTAAAGTCAGATGTACAAAGTGGCACATGCATCTGGAGTTTGTTTGCAGTGGCTGGAGGACCTGGTGTGCCCAATTTCTCTCTTTCTCTCTCTAAGCATGGTGGTTCATGCCTGTACACCTTTCATTCTAGCACTCGGGAGGCAGAGGTAGGAGGATCACTGTGAGTTCAAGGCCTCCCTGAGACTACATAGTGAATTCCAGGCCAGCCTGGACTAGAGCGAGACCCTACCTTGAAAAAATTTTTAAAAGCAAACAAAACACAAAACCCTGTTCTCCTAGGAAGACAGAGGTGTCATTCTCAAGGCCTGCCTTCATCCTCTCCTCAGGTTTTCACGTCCATGGTCCATGCTGCCGTCGTGACACAAAGGCAAGCATTCCAGGACTTTAAAACAAGCCCATCTACTGAGGAGACTCAAAAGTATTCCAAGTAGAAAATCAGAGGCTACAGAGCTCTCAGTACTAAAGGAGACGACAGAGTGAACTCCAGGTCAGCCTGGGCTCAAGCGAGACCCTACCTCAAAAAAACAAAATTAAATAAATAAATGAATAAAACTCCTACCTCTCAAAATGTCTCCATTCAGACCCCGAGACATGCATAATAGGTGACACGTTAGAAAGAACTCTGCAGCTGCGCTCGAGGATCCTGACCTGGAGAGATGACTTTGGGTTGTCTGAAAGGAATCACAAGATGATTCAAAGAGTCCAATAAGGGGCCTGGGGACATGGCTTAGCAGTTAAGTCACTTGCCTGCGAAGCCAAGGACCCA
Organism: Orientallactaga sibirica; assembly: GCA_036365145.1. Classification (NCBI taxonomy): domain Eukaryota; kingdom Metazoa; phylum Chordata; class Mammalia; order Rodentia; family Dipodidae; genus Orientallactaga; species Orientallactaga sibirica. The sequence goes on along the minus strand of JAEOAD010000026.1, from coordinate 16,658,780 downwards.
GGTTTGATTCACCAGGACCCACATAAGCCAGATGCACAAGGTGGCACATGCGTCTGGAGTTTACAACCACAGAATGTCCTGGCGTGCTCATTTTCCCCCTCTCTCTCTCTCAAATAAAATAAAATGAATAAATAAAATAAAAAATTTATATAAAAAACAGATTTTCCTGCCTCACCCTGCTGACAGCTGGGATTATAGGAATTACCAAGACCAATTTGACAAATTATTTTTGAGCCTCTAGTGTCAAAATCTTCCTTCCTTCTTTTCATTGTCTTCTTTCCTCCCCTTCTTCCCTCCCTCTCTCTCTCTTTTTTTTTTTTTTTTTTTCTTTTTGTTGTTGTTTTGAGACAGTGTGTTAAATATCCTAGGCTGGCCTTTTACTTCTCAACCTTGTTGCATGAACTCCAGATCGTTGTGTCTCCACCCTGCCCCATCCCCTCCCCCCCAGGGCTGAGGTAACAGGCATGTGTCACTACCAGTGTGGGACACTGAAAGGCCTTCTCAGTACTAGTTAACTGCAATGGAGAAAGGGTTAGGTCACCTAGGAGGCAGTACCAGTTGGGAAAAACAGGGCAAGAAAGTCTCATTGCATGAGGGCGCTCTATCCCCAGCCAGCATCCAAGGGGCATATGAAAGAGAGGATTCCGTGGTGTCAGCACTATCTCTGTGGGGTCACCGTATGTCTTCACCCACCTCAGCAGAGGTCGCAGGCTGCTGGGCGCCTTATCATCTGGGTCCCCTGACAAAGGGAGCCTGGCGCCCAGCGTTAATGGGATAAAGGGGTGGGGAGGGCGTGGGAAGTTCTCTTTCCAGCTCCTATGAGAACAGGGCTGGCACCACGAGGAGAAGCGGACCACAGCTGGAGACGGAGAAATGGGTCTCTAGGGGGTATGGTGGTGCCTCTGTGGACCCCAAGGGGGCTGGGTGACTGGGCTGCCACAGGCCCAGCGCCTCTTAAAGCCCATTACGTGCTGCTGTGGGCCATGAGCTGACGCAGAGCGTTTCATCAGCACAGATTGGACCCAGCGGATCAATGGCTGGGGTGGACAGCTTCTCCTTTGGGTCCAAGTCTGCCCCCTCCTTAACTAGCAGGGGCGCCAGACCCGCAGCAGGTCCTTGGCAACTGTCAGTCAAGGTCATGAAATATTCATTCCGTTTAATCTCCTTCAGGGACCTGGCCAGATTTCTGATGGGGCAAGATGGTGCTTATAAACTTGTAAAAGAAGGGTGAGGGGGGGGAGGGAGATGGCGGGGATAGAGGAATGGCCGGAGATACCCCTCAACCAGTGTTTCTGGGACACCCACTTGCACCCTGAATTGATGAACACATTTGCAGCTATCTGGATCTTCCCAAGCTATGTCTGGCCATAGGTCTACCTTCTGTTTTTCACAACTCCCACCAACAAACTAGAAAATACATATATATGTATGTATGTATGTATGTATGTGTGTGTGTATATATATATATATATATATATATATATATAAATATATATATATATATAAAATTTCCTTAGCCTGACCCTCCTACTTGTGCCTGGTGGTCATTTACAGGGTAAAGAGAACCTGGTACATCCGAGTTCTCTATTTCTGTCTTTCTCTCAAATAAATAATAAATAAAAATATTTTAAAATATATAAATAAAGAACTCCTGGGGGCTGAAGAAATGGCTTAGTGGTTAAGGCATTTGCCTGCGAAGCCAAAGGATCCTGGTTCGATTCTCCAGGACCCACGTAAGCCAGATGCACAAGGGGCACATGTATCTGGAGTTCGTTTGCAGTGGGTAGAGGCCCTGGCATGCCCATTCTTTTTCTCTCTCTGTCTGCCTCTCTTCTATCTCTATCTCTCTCTGCTTGTAAATAAATAAATAAATAAATAAATAAATAAATAAATAAATAAATAAATAAATAAATAAATTTTAAAAAAATCTTTGGGAAAAAAAAAAAAAAAAAAAACTCCTGGGGCTGGAGAGATTTCCCAGTGGTTAAGGCACTTGCCTGCAAAGCCTAATGACCATAGTTCCATTCCCCAGTACCCACATAAAGCCAGGTGCACAAAGTGGCACATGCATGCATCTGGAGTTTGTTTACAGTGGCTGGAGGCCCTGGTGTGCCCATCCACTCTCGCCCTCTGTCCAGTCTCCCTCTCTCTCTCTTCCTGCTTGCAAATAAATAAATGAAATATTTAAAAGAAAAGAAAGAACACTCACATACAGTTTTATGCCTTTTCTTTCCTTGCCTGTCAGCCAAATGCAAAATTCTAGGAATTTTCATACCTTACATCTCTTAGTTCTCACGCAGTAGCAGCACCTGCTTTAGGTGATATCATACTGGTGTTTACAAAATACATTGCTTAATATAAATAATATACAAGTGTGTAAAGATATGATATATAATATATATTATATTGTATGTAATATAATATATATATATATACATATAATATATACATTTGGTTTCTTTCATCATTTGGATATGTGTTCTATCTTGGAGTATTTTTTTTTTCAGTCCTGGGAATTGGACCCAGGGCATTGTACATACTAGAAAAACACTCTACCGCTGAGCCACATCTCACATCCATCTTGGGGTGGATATCTTCATCACAAAACCTTCCAGAGGAAAGTGTTATTACTTATAATTACACTGAGGCAATTGCGGCTCAGAGGGGCGTAGTGACTTGTCTAAGGTCCAGTAGCAAGTTTGGGACAGTTCCTGCGTTTAGTGTAGGTATTTGAACCACAAGCATAAACATGGCTTTTAAAAAAAAAAAAAAACACTAATTTAGTGGAACATTTTGGAAAAATACTCATCAACTAGAACTTTTAGCCAATTATGACCCTTAGTTTTGGTGCCAAGTAATGCAGCTACTGTAAAGAGAGACTCTTCCCAGCTCATCCCACACAGAGTTCCTGGAAGCAGGAAGTGTATCGGCTCTTTCTTGGGCGGACACTTGAGAGGCTGAGAAACCCAGGACACTTTGGTTTGCTTCCCCCCCCCCACCGTGAGACCTAGAATCAGACAGTTGTGCTGTGCTCTTCCTAAGTCACCTTCACTCTGGCAGACCACATCACGCCCTCTCACTGTAAACTAGGCATTAGAAATGGGTGCCAGAGCTGGGCATGGTTGTACACACCTTTAATGCCAGCACTGTGAGTTCGAGGCCACCCTGAGACTGCATAGTGAATTTCAGGTCAGCCTGGGCTAGAGCGAGACCCTGCCTTGAAAAAAGAAATTACAATTGAGGTGGACACCAGACTTATGATGGTCCACATCCTCTCTGTGCAGTCTCCCACAGCAGCCAGAGTGACATTAAAGAGGACACCTGATGAGGAAGCTCCTGGCAGAAGACCTTCAGATGGTGCTCATTGCACTCAGAACAAAAGGCAAACTCTCTCCCAGAACTCGGGAGGCAGAGGTAAGAGGATCACGGTGAGTTCAAGGTCACCCTGAGACTACATAGTGAATTCCAGGTTAGCCTGAGCTAGAGTGAGACCCTACCTTGGGAAAACCAAAAAATGAAAAAAAAAAAAAAAAAAAGGCAAACTCTCCACCACCCCATGGAAGCAGCCCTGCCCACACAGCTGTCACATCTCCCTCCCAGCCCCCCCCATCTCCCTCACCTCACTGGACCCTCACCCTACTTCCTGCAGCCAGCTCATTTGCCCTCAGTTCAGAACACATCACCCCAGACTGTCTCGCTAGTGGGCTCCCTGGATTCCTGCTGTCAATACTCCATCCTAAAACACCCCCAAGCCCAAAGCCAGAAAGTCAGTAAACTCCATCTTGGCCCCTCCTTCCCACTGTCCAGGAGCACGTTTTGTATTCTTGGGTCTCCATTTTCACTCCTGTGAAAGGAGGCTATTGGGCCGCAGGGATGGCTTAGCAGTTAAGGTGCTTGCCTGTGAAGCCTAAGGTCCTAGGTTCAATTCCCCAGTACCCATGTAAAGCTGGTCACATTCACACAGTGAGGAAACCGAGGGAAGAAGTCCGCTGCTCAGCCAGCTCTCTCCTTTCTCTACAGTCCAGGACCCCAGACTATGAAATGGCGTTGGCCCAGTTAGGGTGGGTCTTCCTGTCTTAATTAATCTAGAAAAATCTCTAACATACATGCCAAGAGATTTGTTTCCATGGTGATTGTAAATCCTATCAAGTTGGCAACCAGATACCAACCATCATAAATTGTAGTGATCGGAAGCTATGGTGAGAGGTAAATGAGGAATTAGCGTTTAATGTGTAAAAAAAAACCTGTCAACTTGAGGGCTGGAGAGATGGCTTAGCGGTTAAGGCACCTGCCTGCTAAGCCTAAGAACCTGGTTCCAATCTCCAGGTCCCACGTTTAGCCAGATGCAAAGTGACCCAAGGGCGCAATGCTGCACTTGACCACAAGGGGGCGCACACATCTAGATTTCATTCACAGCAGCTGAGAGACTGCTGGCGCGCCCATTCTCTGTCTGTCTCCCTCTCCCTCTCTCTCTGTCTCTCTCTCTGTGTGTCTCTCTCCAAAAATAATAATAAAAAAAAAAACCTGTCAACTTGAGGGTGTGACAAAGTGTTCAGAGACGGATGATAGCGATGGCTTCCCAGCAATGCAAAACATGCTGACTGCCTTGTGCACTTAATAATGAATATCATCATTAATTTACATTATATACTTTTAAATTAAAAAAAAACAATTTTGATTTATTTGCAAGTGGAGAAAGGGAGGAGAAGAGAAAGTGTGGGTGCACCAGGGCCTCTTGCCACTGCAAATTCCAGATGCATGTGCCAGTTTGTGCTTTTGGCTTTCTATAAATACTAGGGAATTAAGCTCAGGCTGTCAGGCTTTGCAAGAAAGTGCCTTTAACTAGTGAGCCATTTCTCCAGCCAATGTAATTTTGTTTTGGTTGTTTTTTTTGAGGTAGAGTCTCAGTATAGCCCAAGCTGACCTGGAATCCACTATGTAGTCTCAGGTTGGCCTTGAACTCATAGAAATTCTCCTACCTCAGCCTCCCAAGTACTGGGATTAAAGACGTGGACCACCCCACCCAGCCCTCCATGTAATTTTTAAAAAGGAAAGAAAAAGCCAGATGTGGTGGCTCACTCTTCTCATCTCTGGAGACCGAGATAGTGGGGTCACTGAGTTTGAGGCTAACATGGGCTACGGAGTGAATTCAAGGTCAGACGGTGCTAATGTGTACCTGTGTGCATGTGTTCTTGTATCTATGAGTGCACATGTGTGCCACGGGTGTGGAGCACAGAGGACAACCTCTGGTGTCACTCCTCAAGTGCTGTCCACCTTTCTGGTCTGGACTGTTGGGCCAGTGAGCCCCAAGGGATCCACCTGTCTCTGCCTCCCCAGTGCTGGGATTCTAAGCATGTACCACCACACCCAGCATTTTACACGCCTACTGGGGATTGAACTCATGTCCTCATGCTTGAGAGGCAAGCACTTTACCGAGCCTTGTTATAGACATTTTAAATGAAAGAATAGCGTCTGGAGCTCAAGCTCATGTCGTGCTAATGTATGCTCCAGTGGATACCTTCTCACAGTGAGACCGGGTGACCATGAGCCCAAGTCTTAAAGTGAGATGACGCTCACAGTGCACAGAGTGTCATGCCACAGACGGGTGTACCGACAGTCAGTGCGTCCACGGGTGGGGAGGACCACGGAGCGAGGTGGTGGCCAGGAGGCTGTAGGCATCATTATGGACTGGGCATGCTAGCTCATCTACCCCAACCAAAATAAAAGGTAGATATGGTGACAGCCATTTGTCCTTCCAGTTCCACAAATGGGCCAGATCTTCTCCAACTGCAGGAACAACCCCTCTCCCCTGCTCCTCCCACCAACCCCCAAACTGCAAGAAAGCAAGGTCTGGCCTGGCCTACACGTGGCACGTCTACCCCCAGGCTGGGCTGAGAGGTCATCCTGACCCCTTGTGATTGCTCTCTGACACTTCCTCCCTACAGCCCAGCCTCCCCACCTACTAACCCTTTGCAGATCTCCTCTGGAATAAGCAGGGCTCTGTTAGATATGAGGACCTTCAGGTGCCACCACCCCAGCTGCTGAGGCCACCAGCCCTCCAGGCAGGTGGGTCTGAGTGCCGGAAAGCGCCAGCACTTCCGCCAGCCCCGATGGGGTCAAGGATGATGGTTAATTGGAGGATGCTGGGTTGATGCCTGTCTCCGGCTTCCTGCCTCCTTGCCTGGGGAGGTCATTCACTGTGGGCAAGAGCCCTCCACCACCCACCCCCAAGCGGCTGCAAGTCCCACTGAAGTTCAGGAAGCCTCCTCCCCTGAATGTCATCAGAGGGCTGCAGCCACTCAGCGCACCCTCCAAACGCCCCGTGCTGACGTCTGAGGGTGGGGGAAGAGCGGTGAAGGCTACCATTACAATGGTTTCAGCTTTTCCTTCTTTGTGTATGTCTGTGTGTGAACCCGCGGGCATATGCCTGCACATGCTTGTGAAGGCCAGAGGACAACCTCAGGTGTCACCCTCAGGAAATGTTTGGAAAGCAGTTCATTTATTGGTGTGAGTAGGTGTGCACTCACCGAGGTCACTTGCCACCGTGCCCATGAATGTCCAATGGGGTGCAGCTTTATATGTGTGCTGGGGAAATTGAACCTGAGCTGACAGGCTTTGCAAGCAAATGTCAATAACCACTGAGCAATATCCTCAGCTCAACCCTCCACATTTTTGTGTGTGTGTGTGTGTGTGTGTGTGTGTGTGTGAGATAGAGTCTCGCTCTAGCCCAGGTCCTGGAAATCACTATGTAGTCTCGGGTGGCCCGGAACTAGTGGCGATCCTCCATCCTCTGCTTCTGGAGTGCTGGGATGAAAGGCGTGCACCACCACACCCAGTTCTGTTTCTTTGAGTCAAGGTCTACTGTTGGCTTGGAACTAACTCACCCAGGAGGCTAAGTGGCTGGCCAGGGATCTGCCTGTCTCTGTCTACCCTGTGCTGAGATGACAAGTACACACACATGCCCACCCCCCTCATGCCCAGCATTGTCACATGGGTTCTGGGCACAGAACTCAGGTTCTCAGGCTTGCACATATGAGCTTTCTCCACATGCCAGCTTCTCCATACTTACTGTGCCTCAGGCTTTTTGAACACTACGGAGGGAAGGGGAGGGCAGGCGAGCTGCCATAAACTGTGCATGAGCAAGGGCTCTTGCTTTCTGCCTTCTTGGGGACCCACGCTTCTGTCTGGTGTCTTGGTCATCTTCTAGGCAGGGATTTTTTTTCTAATATTCTTATTTATTTATTGGGGGAAGAAGAAGGGGGAGAGGATGAGCGCACCAGGGCCTCCAGCCACTGCAAAGGAACTCCAGATGCATGCGCCACTTTGTGCATCTGGCTAATGTGGGTACTAGGGACTTGAACCTGAGTCCTTAAGCTTCACAGCCAAGTGCTTTAACTGCTAAGCAGTTTCTAACCCTAGGGCAGGGATTCTTGAACTGGAACATACATTCAAATCGCCTGGAAGGCATGTTAAAGCACAGCTACACCCACCACACCCCCTGCCCCCGTATCCAACTCAGTGGTCCTTGGGTGGAATTCCAAGACCCATGTTTCCTACAAGCATGGAGGACCACAGTGTGAGAATCAAGGATGGAAAGAATGAAAAATCCTAGAGTTTTGCATTTGGTGACAGGAGATAGAAAAAAAAGGGGGGGTATAAAGGTTTATGTAGGAGTCCTTTATATTTTAAAGTATTTTAAGTATTTATTTGAGAGTGAGACAAAGAGAACATGGATGTGCCAGGGTCTCTTGCCACAGCAAATGAACTTCAGATGCATGGCCACCTTGCAGTGGTCCTTATGTGGGTACTGAGGAACCCAGGCTGGCAGCTTTTGTAAGCAAGCACCTTTAACCACTGAGCCATCTTCGCAGCCCTACATAGGAGTTCTTAAGAGACAAGGCCCATGGTCCATTAGCAGAAGTCCATCATGTGACCGCGTCAAACTGCAAAGGATCCTGGGAAATGTCAGCTCCCCACATTTTCAGGAAAGAGAGGACGTCAGGGCTGGCAAGGAGTTCTGCAGGATTCTCTGCCAGGGAAGCCTCCTCCAATAATTCTGGTGGCTCTTTATTGAGGAAGTGACTTTTTACCCACACTTGGCAGGAAAGAAAACAAGCTCAGAGCTTATGTCACTTGTCCAAAGCCACAAGGCTTGCAGAAGACAGAACTGAAGTTCAAATGTGATCTGGTTTGAGGCTAAACTAGGAAGTGTCCCACATCGCACAAGCTTCGCTGGGAGCCTGGCCCTGTGTTCTCCCATCGCTTTCAGGTCCTTGGTGAGACACTGTTACCCAAGGGAAGGGAAGTGTCCACGATCACATGGCAAGCAAGTGACAGAGGCAGAATGCAGAATCCAGACGCTCAACAGAGGGTGGACGTCCTGATGTCTAGCACATGGCATCTGAAAAGAATGAAGTCCCCTCCTCACCCATGTCTACAAGCTTGAGGCAGCAGGACCCAGAGGAAGGATGCCCATGAACCTGAGAGCCCATGAGTATGCGGAACGGTACCCTGGTGTAACAGGCATGTTGGGGCTCCTTGTCAATACATATGCCAATGCACCAATAAATTCAGGGGAGCTCCAGATTCTTGTCTTATGAATTTAGAGAATTAAGTTAAGGCATTTGCCTGCAAAGCCTAATGACCTGAGTTCAAGTCCCAGTGCCCACATTAAGCCAGATGCACAAAGTGATGCATGCACCTGGAGCTCATTTGCAGTGGCTGGAGACCCCAGTGCTCCCATTCTCTCTGTCTCTATCTGCTTGCAAATAAATACATATTTTTTTGAAAAAAGAATTAAATCCATAGACCAGAGAGTAAGACTTAGAGAGGCTTTACTAGACTAGAAAAGGAAAGAGAAGAAAGTTAGAGAACACCTGCCAAGGAGGGCAGGAGGGAGTAGAGAGCCCGTGTGGAGTAAGGATTTCCCCCACATCTCAGCTTGGCCATGTTAAGATGAGAAGGGTCTACTAGAGCAGGGACCTGGTGGTTCAGGGGAAGTTGTACAGCCATAAAAGAGGCCATGTCCACCTGCTAAGGATCTATTTATAATCTTACTGTGGTGGGTCTAACTCTCAGGCTCAGGTGAGTCTGAGAGAGCCCACACCTGAGTAGAAAGAGAGAGAGCTGATTGGATAGACTGGGTCCGATGCTGAACTCCGGTTCTGTTGGAGCAGGCAGGCGCTGTGACATCTCTTTGGACCCCCGCCTGACTGGCTACCTGAAAATAAAGTTATCTGACTAATGCCCACTCACTGGGAGAAGGAGAGACTGGGAATAAAAGTAGCAATTTGTGGGCTGGAGGGATGGCTTTGTGGTTAAGGCGTTTGCCTGCAAAGCCAAAGAACCCACGTTCAATTCCCCAGAACCCACATAAGCCAGATGCACAAGGTGGTGCATGTGTCGGGAGTTCGTTTACAGTGGCTGGAGGCCCTGGCATGCCCATTCTCTCTCTCTCTCTCTCAAATAAATAAATCAATACACTATTTTTAAAAGTAGCAATTTGTAAGGTAGATGTGGCCATCATCATGGGGCAGATGGGGAAGCTGTGTCTTCAACTGCCTTGAGCCACCATGTGGGCTGCCCCCACCTTCCCCTTTTGGCATATCTAGCATATCTAGGAGTAGTGGGGAGAGGACAGAGGAGGAAGTGAAGAAAGCAAGGAAGTGAGCAGCCAGGTGCCGGACATTGTCACCGTGCCTATGAAAGTGATGGAGGATCAACAGAGCAAGGACACTATGATGAGGAAATCCTGGTCTACACGTGGGACAGTGAAATCCATGGGGGATGGATAGCTGCCGCTAGAGGGGCAGGAAGGGTCCCATGGCCTGGGCTTCAGAGGAGAGGCACCAGGGGAGGCAGGGACATGATCTACGGGGGAGGTCACGACCTTCTCCAGCATTTGGCCAGGGGCTCTAAGTGAGGAACCTGGCTTGCAAGGAGAGAACTGGACTTGTTCATGGGGAGCCAACGAGGCATTTTGGATCAAGTTAGGCTAAAAGGGAATTTATAAGTAATGGATCAGGTAGGGGAGGGGAGAACGGTAGGAGGAGTGTCCAAGAGGCTAGGGTCAGACATAAGAGTCCTCCACCTTGAGATGCTGCCTGCGCGGTGTGGGGCCTGCAACATGGTGGCTGCTTGAGAACTGTCACTCTAGCTGTGGCATGACCTGTTGTTAAGCAGCTGACAATGCTGGAGAGTCCCACAGCTCGGTAAGCAGCTCACAGGTTCCCCAGGCTGGTCTCTGTCTCTACCCAGCACAAGCCCCTGACCTCTGAGAAGTCACTGTGTTATAAAAGTAGGCAGATATTAGCAAGCTCCACCTCCCTTCTCCCTGGCTTAGTGGTTAAGGTGCTTGCCTGCAAAGCCTAATGACCTGGGTTCAATGCCCCAGTATCCATGTAAAGCCAGATGCACAAAGTGGCATATGCATCTGGAGATCTGGAGTTTGTTTGCAGTGGCTGGAGGCCCTGGTGTGCCCATTCTCTCTGTCTGTCTCTGTTTGAAAATATATATATATTTAAAGTCAATCTGGCTGGAGAGATGGCTTAATGGTTAAGGCATTTACCTGTGAAGCCTAAGGACCCAGGCTCGATTCCCCATGTGGTAGTTTGATTCAGGTGTCCCCCATAAACTTAGGTGTTCTTGATTCTAGGTTCCCAGCTGATGGAGATTTGGGAATTAATGCCTCCTGGAGGTGGTGTATTGTTGGGGGCAGGCTTATGGGTATTATAGCCAGTGTGCCCCTGCTAGTGTTTGGCACACTCTCCTGTTGCTATTGTCCATCTGGTGTTGGCGAGGGGGTGATGTCCACCCTCTGCTCATGTCGTCGTTTTCCCCGCCATTGTGGAGCTTCCCCTCGAGTCTGTAAGTCAAAATAAACCTTTGTCCCCACAAGCAGCTATTGGTCAGGTGATTTCTGCCAGCAATGAGATCCTGACTGCAGCACCCCAGACCCACATAAGCCAAACTACAGACAGGCAAAGGAGGCAGGAGGAATAGCCATCCCTTAAGGAGAGAATGAACTCTGCCCAGAGACCCCTCCCTCAGAGGCCTTGTGGAGCTGCTCACAGACCCTCACTGCTGGGCCTGCCCGCTGTTCTGAGTTCTCCCTCAGAAAGTGTAACTTGCCGGGCGTGATGGTGCACGCCTTTAATCCCAGCACTCGGGAGGCAGAGGTAGGAGGATCGCCGTGAGTTTGAGGCCACCCTGAGACTACATAGTGAATTCCAGCTCAGCCTGGACTAGAGTGAAACCCTACCTCTAAAAACCTTAAAAAAA